>NW_019104590.1:27261-52409 GCF_001995035.1 Momordica charantia
CCCCACATTCACCTCGGGCCAGCCCCATAAATTCCCCAATAACTCTACACGTGGAACACCAGGATTGGCTCCGGCACCTCCACCCCTTCCTTAGCCATGGCCTTTAAATACCAGCCCCAAAATCAGGCGAAGAAAAGAAAATAAACACTTTGGAAGCAAATAATTGAACAAAGGCCAAACCTTTGTCATACTTTTTATTGGCTTAGAGAGAAAAAAGGGAAAAATTCAATTTGTGAATCTGTGGAATCAGCCAAAACGGGTCTGCCTCTGTGGATGCTTGGCTTCGGGGCCGACAGGTTACGAGCCGACATGAATCGTCTGCTCGCCCTACTCTTCCATCAAGTAATTCATTTCATATCAATTCTTCCTATCAACTTAAGTTTTTTAGTTGAGTGGTGATTTATTCATCTTTCGGAATGTTTATTTTTTTTTGCTTCCTTTCCCTTGCAAAATGTAAATTTTCTTCTAGGGTTTTCCTTCAATCACTGAGAATAATGAAAAATTTTGGGTTATTTGAGTGATTCTTGCTTATTCATTGTTTTGTTTTAATGTAGGGAGTGTTGGATGAGCAATTCTTGCAGCTGCAACAGCTCCAAGATGAGAGCTCTCCAAACTTTGTATCAGAAGTTGTAAACATTTACTTCCAAGAGTCTGAGAGGCTATTGAAAAATCTAAGAGCATTATTGTAAGAATTGACCCTTTATTTTTTTTCTAATTTTGATGCATATACAGATGAAAGAATTTATATGAAACCTAATTAGGGTGTTGTTTGGATTGGACAGAGTTGACAGAGAGTTGACTGACTGCAAGAAAATGGGAAGCCATTTGAATCAGCTGATGGGGAGCAGCTCCAGTATAGGAGCCAACAGAGTCAGAAATGTCTGCATTGCCTTTCGAGCCGCTTCTGAACAAAACAATCGTGCTGGGTAAAAATTAAACCTTAAAACAATATTTTATTCTTAATTACTTCCTAAACTATAAAAAAGAAGTCCTCAACTTTCACCTTCCTGTCTTTCAATTTTGTGTTTGGTAGGACTCCGACCTTGTAGTTCAGAGACTTTTATTAGATATAAAATCAAAAGTTCGTGGACTAATTAGAACAAACTTTGAAAGTTCGGAAATGTATTAGACAATTTTTTTAAAGATATGTGAGAAATATACTACAAATGGAAGCTAAACGAAAGCACTTCAATTTAACGGGTAGAAAAATGTCATAATTACATAAAACCATGATTTAGATGACTAAGAGAAAGTAGTCATTCTTATATCGTCCCATAGAATGTAGGAGTTAGAGCCTGTTAGATGTAATTTTAAAAGTTTGTTTTTCTTTTTTTAGATTCTGAACAGTACTCTACAAGACAGAAGAGCAAAGTACAAAGTCTAGATTTTGACCTAAATTTCTGGGTTTTGTGTGTGTGTTTTTTTTCAGGTGCTTGAGAGCATTGGAAGTTCTTGAACACGAGTATTGTTACTTAAAGAGCAAACTCCACGAGCTGTTTCAGGTGATTATATTATAAAATCTCATAAAGCTAGCTTCTTTAATTTATAAATTGAAAGGAATATTCATTAAAGTTGGCTCCTTTTTTTTCTTTTTGGGTTGTATAATTTGCATGTGATCATACAGATAGAGCAGCAAAGAGTTTTAGCCGCAGGAGTTAGATACCCAATGCAGCAGAATTAAAAGGGGAGAAGAAAAAGAAGTAGTTTATAATGAGAAGATAAAAAAGGGGATGATTTGGGAGAAGCAAAAGAGCCTATCGTCTGTTTCCAAAAAAGAACAATGGGATGGCCCATTGGAAAACCCTACTTTTTTTCTCAACTCAAACATCTTTTGAATTTTTGTAGAGTTTATCATATTCTTTTTCTTTGCTTCCCTTTTTTTTCTTGGTTTTGGGTTGAGTTTTATCTGCCAAAAAGTGGCTGTGCTTGTAACATTAGATTCAAACTAATGATACTCTCATCAAGTTTGACAGTTCCTTATAGAAAATGGTAAAATTCTACCCGACTCAGAAATCTGAATTTGATCTTCTTAATATATTCTTTAAGACTTTGGTTATTTATATGGAATCTTAAGAGTATGAGAAAAATTACTAAGCGAGAATTTCACTGAGTTGTAGATGAAGAAAACAACCTTTACTAGAAGGATTTAACTTATAATCTCTTTATCCTATCAAATAACATATAAATTTATGTTATAATTAAGTTAAAGAAAATAAACTATTTCATTAAAGAGGTACGTAAAGAAAAAGAAAAAAAAAAAGGAGGCTAAGCGAAAGCGTTCCAATTTAGCTAAATAGTAAAAATATCATATTTCAAAAAAGGGGAAGATTTTGAAGACCATGATGAGACGGAGACTTTGATATCTTTCCGGAGGTTGGCGGAAGATTTGTAGATGTTCGAGTAAAGGTGGTTATTTCTTTCGACTCATACACTCCGTAGAATAGCACAACGGCATTACACCAAATAATTTTTTTACTGTTGTTGGATTGAGATGCAAAGGCTTCATTAAAAAATAGCTCTCGATCCGACCAGGGAGAGAGGTAGAGATATTGAAAATATTGAGAAGTTGGTACTAAAGAGAAGAAGTGCATGGGCAGTGCGGAAGCAAAGTGATCCAAAGATTCACTCCAATGTTTACATAGTACACATCAGTTTGGGCTAATGTAACAAGAAGTCTTGATTGAACCTTCCACCGCCGTAGGCACCCAGATATTACATCAATTGTGGCTGTCCCAACCATTTCTAGAATGCCGTTGTTATGATCTTGATCCAACTTTTGCGACTATGACATTCGTGTAGCTCCGAATACGTGCATTAGAGCTCTTTGCTCGATGTCTCGGATAGCTCTGTTGTACATCGCTGTTTCGTCGGATGGTGGCTTATTTCTAACACCTCCTTATTAGATCAAACAAAGAAAACTTCATTGAATGAATAAACTTCTCTCTCCTAAACAAAGGTCAGTCAATGGTTCGGGAAGTTTGTCGCTAGCACTTTTACCCACGATGGAAAGAACGCCATATAAAGTTCAGCAGTGATTTATGTCAACTTCGAAGGTTTACATACTATAATTAATTAAGTTGAGCAGTGATTTATGTCCACCTTATTAAAAGTCCACCCAGATTGAAATTGAGTGTATTAAAAATATGAAATAAACATCCTCCATGACTTCTTTCTAATATTGACTTTACAAGTTTTTTGTTTTTGGGAATTTCATTTCCCAAAATTGAAGTAAGAAGCACAACCCATGAATTGGAAGTTGTAGCTATTGAAGCATTAATTTGAGGGAAAACAAGTGGGTGGGGGAACAAACCCTCGAAAAGGGCATCACATCAATTAGTCAACTCATCAAAATTAAATTTTAATTTTTCGGAGATTGAGATTAGGGTTTCGAAAACAGGAAGAAGATTTGAAATACGTGTAGTTTTGACTCAATTATTCCACAATGCTTTCAAGATTTTTTCCTTTTTTTTTCCTTTGAACAAAACAATGTTTTCTAGAATGGGGTTAAAAAGATTATGATTTTTGGCATATTTAAGAGATATTAATTATCTCCTAATTAATGAGTAGAAATTTAATCAATAATATAATTTATCCCAATGAGTTAGTACAGAAATTACAAACCGATAAACCAGCCCACTATTTTAGTGGCAATCAATAACAACTTTTATCCATAGCCTAGCTTTAATTAATTTAGCCATTAAAAACATCTACTTCTTTCTTTTAGATTAAATCTCTGTTTTTCTTTATTAGAAAACATCATTTATCTATATTTTCAAGGATAAGTTTGTCTCAAGTTGACGATAAAATACTCATTATAATCTCTAAAGTCGATGATTCTATTTTTCAATAATCAATTATTGAACTAAAAAAAAGTGAAATTGATAATATTTTTAATGAAATGTTTATGTCAACAAAGTGAACGAGGGAATTTAAACTTCTAACCTCAGATGAATAAATAAATGTCTTATCTATTAACTATACATTGATATTAACATTCCGTCATTAATGTTGAAAAGCAAAATAATGGAATGAGTATAGTCCTAGCAAATATATATATATATATATTTGTCACTATCATTTCTCTAAAAATAGTTTACCTTAAATTTTTCGTACTACTTTATATATTTCTTTTGCAATTTAGCAATTTTGAAATTTTGAAATTTTGAAATTTTACTCTTTTCAAAACATACATAATAAAATAAAATTGGTGATTATCCTATTTTAAATCTAGAGTATCCCCTTCTCATATTATTTTGTAACTTGGGGATTTACAAATGGGCTAATTGGGCTTATCGACATAGGCCCAGCTCAGCTTTTTCCCTCTTTAAGCCGAGGAAGAAAACGGAGAGAGTGATACATAAATAGAGGACTAGACTCTAATTATAAACAGTTGACAAAAACAGTTTATGCATATCACAGCATGCATTAGTATTTCATAAATCATTTCATGAGTTATTTTTGGCATATTACTAATGTAGCCATCNATCTCATGGTTAAGCATCTTTCGGTGGAAACGATCAGCCACTAGCGTAGGGACGCTCACGTTTTTTGGCCAGTAAATACTTCTGCTATGAAAAAAAGTTGTGATAAGAAACGCTCAATATTGTCTTCTTCTTTGGGTTTCGCCTAAGGTTCCAAACCAATCAACCTAATAATAAGAAATGGGCTTCCCATTTCGTTTTAGCAATAGTCGGAAATAAGTATTTTAACCACTATGTTCATGTTGGGTGATCGAATGATCTAATAATTATCAATATAAATCTTAGCTCAGCAGTAATTGACATATATATATATCCCCATATGTACTAAAAAGGAAAAAAAAAATCTAGCGGAATAAATTTTCAAATTTTTTATATTCCATTAATATTTTAATTTTATTATACTATTATTCTATTTTAATTAATATTATTTATTTATCCAATTGTAACATAAATTTATTCTAAATTATTACTAAAAACAAATCATGATAAAAATATAATTTAACAATATGAAAATATACTGAAATCAGTTTCCAATAACAAAACACGAAATATAGTTCCTATTTGAACACAATATCATAAACACAAGTCCTAATAATGAGCTACTCTCCCAAAAATAAATATTAAAAAAAAAGACACTGTTTATGTTTTGTATTTCATAAAACCTGTTATTACCAAAGGTTGGTCGACACCAAATGACAGTAAATGACAATGAGATATCTTATAGAAAAAGACAGTGAGATATAAATATATATTGTATGCTTACCACTTTGACAACTTGTGTTGTACAAATTGGCTTTCCTTGACTGTTAATTGCTCTACTTGATTGATTTTTTTTTCCTTTGGGGCATTTGACGTCCATATGATTTGGGATAAACAACGTATTTGGCTGTGTACATGAATTACTTATATTGAGTTCTGAGATTACGTTAGGATTCGTTGGATAACAAATTATTTATGCTTCTCGTTTCTTGTTCCTTTGTTTTTTTTTTAAGAAATAAAAGTAGAGTTTTGTTTGGTAATTTTTTTCCTTACGGAAAAGAAAATAAAAAATATATTTGATAACTATTTCTTATTCTGAGTAACAAGAATCTTTTTATTAGATATTCAATTTTTTATGTTATATTTACTTTTTAATATTTATTATGCATTTATAAGTTATAATTAAGTCTCTATATTTTTTAAGTTATAGATATTGTCCATTTTTAATCTTAAAACCCATGCGATTTTGGTATTGAATTCTACTCAACAGGCTTTATATTAATGACTAATGAAGATATTGTCATCCATTAACTTATATATACTTAATTTTTTTTTTTTTAATAAGCATGAGTATTTGGGTCAGCTTGTACACACCTCGACTAATCTCATAGGATAGTGGTCCTATCCTACAATATTTGATGCTAAAAAACACATAGAAATTAATTTTTAAGGTATGAGAAACACGTAGAAATTAATTTTTAAGGCATGTAACTTATATACTAAGTTCTTCCTTACTTTTTCTAATCGATTTTGGTGCTATATTTACAGCCCAATAAATTTTTAATTGTATTAGCATGTAATGCAAATAGCTAAAATAAACTAATGAATGTTAATGGTAACAACAAATACTAACAAATACTAAATAGATGAAGAAATCAAAGTTAGAAAGATATAATTGAAACTTTTTGAAATTCAAAGATTAAATATATAAGATCTAGATTTATAATTTAATCAAAATATTACAAACCATTGCTTTCTTGGTGGTCTTACATAAACTTTTTGACCCAAAAAAATGTGGTGGGAGAGAGAATAAATTAAACTTTCAAAGGGCATCAGAAGGGGTCAACATAGGGCTAGCAAATTAAAGAAAATAGAGATTATGGTTTTGTGGCTCAAAATTTGCAAACGAAAAAGTGGATTGAAATTAAATAGCTGTTATATTTTGTCTCCAAAATTCCACCCTAAAGCCCACGCCTTTAAAGCTTCTACCTTGTTCTCTTCTGCCCTCCATTAATAACCCTAAAGTATTCTAAGATGGAACACTGAACCTTAAATTAAAAATGTCGGAATATTTTGGTTTCCAATAATATTAGAATTAAAATCATAAAATTTTTTATCCAAGTGATCTCGGCGAAAATATCGAYGTTAATAAATACTCTTGAAAAAAATATCAATAAATTTAAGAAATTTGTTGTATTATTTCATTTAATAAATAATTGGGTTGTAGTATATGGACTCAGTTTCCATAATCTAGGTTTAGTTTCAATTAGGTATTTATTAAATTTAAAAAGTTCTATTTCTTTTACCGATGATGTAAAATTACATCTCTAAACTATTTTTAAGTCATCTACAATTTAAAAGTTCACGACACATGATAAACAAAATGGTAAAGTCTAATTAAATTAATCTAAATTGTATTGGGAAAAGACAAATGAAACTTTATTCCATCGCTTTCCTCTCGTGGAAAATGGATTAAAGTGGTTCACCAAATTGATAAAGAAAATTAGTTTTCTTACGTTATTAAACGGAAAGTTCTTTTGTGTAACTTTTTAATTAACCTACTAAACTATAAAGATTATTATAATAATAAAATATGACTTAATTACCATATTATTTAATATAGATTTTATATTTATTTGAACATTATTCTAAGTTTAATGCACCCGCAAAGTGAGGCATCAATTTCGTGGTTATATACGTAACAAGGAATCAAGGATAGATTCCTTATGTCAATTCTTTTTTATTTTGATGCTCAATTTCATCATTATTTTAAGGTTAAATAACAAATTTGACCAACAAAATTTCAATTGCAACCTTATTCGGACACTATTTCAATTTGATCTCTATGACTTTAAAACTTTCAATTGGTCTCTAATAGTTTAGTCAAACCTCACAAATTATCACTATTGTTATCATATTAATGCATTTTGTCATATGGCATGACTTTAGAGACTTGGTAATAAGTGCATGTCTTATCTAATTGAACTATATTCGTATTGACTTAAACTTTCAATCTCAAATGAAAGAGTAGACGGTCACCTTATTAATATTTGACTTGAAATTTCATAGTTATTCTAATCGATGTCAAACCGTTCGTCTATATGATTTCAAAAGGTTGATTTTAAACGTTTTGAAAATACAAAAACTAAATAATAAAAAATTGAGAGTACAGTGACAGTGACGAGAAAAGAGTATTAAATCTCAAAGTTAATATAGTAATCAAATTGAGTATTTAAACCTAAAAGTTAATATAGTGATCAAATTTTTCTCTTCTTTACTATTTTGGTGGTAAACATTGTGGGAGATTCTATTAACTGAATGGGCGCCCCATTACCAACAAAGCGTCATGTCCCATTTATCCAAAAAAAAAAAAACAAAAAACAAAAAAAAAATGGAAAAGTATCATGTCCCCATGTGCCCTTTTCTTTTCTCTTAAAAAAAATATAACGTGTTAAATGCATTTTTTAATATGTATATTTTCTTTCAAACTCGAAAAAATAAAAAAGAAAAAGAGAAACTTGTATGTACTTTCTTTTCCAGAAATAAAATTGATTCTCTTCTAGAAAGTAGTTCTTTTCTTCTTCTTTTTTTTACGGCGAAAGTGGTTATTATTATTATTATTATTTTGTTTTTAATACACGAATGTGGTTGAATTATGCATTTTTTATAAGTAACTATCTTTATTAAATGAATAAGAATTTAGTTTTAATATAGATTCCAACTGATTTTTCGTCAGAATATGGTAATTTTGCTTCACTTGAAAAAGAGAAAAAAAAAACTATTCTAATACAAGATAAGCGTTTTTGTTCTTTGTATAAATTTAATAAATCAAAGTAGAATTGGGATGGCATAATTTAAAAATTAAGAAAAAAAAAGAAGATGATGAAGAAATATAGATTGTAATGACTTAATTAAATAGTGTTAAGTGGTAAGAATCAAATTATGTAAAAAGTATAGTTAAGTGGTAATTGGTATATATTTTCAATCAATAGCTTGAGTTCAATCTTATCTTATACTAAAAAAAATATGTAAAAAATAATCTAAAAAATCAAATTAATTTAACAAATATGAGAAATATGGTCGAAGTCACCTTTAAAAATCATTTCCCAGAAGAAAAAAATCACGTTTAAACATAATTTTTTTGTTTTAAAAAATAAAAAATAAAAAATAATTTGATTTTTTAGAAACAGCTTTGGTAGAAACCAGAAATGATGTTTTCTTCTTTTCTTTTTCTTTTTCTTTTCTTTTCCCCTTTTTCTCAATTTTATTTATTAAAAAAGATATGTAGACATTGCCACTAAAAAAGTAATTCCTCACATAATTATGATATCGTTGTATTTAGATTCTACCATAATTACTATATTAGTCATGAGATTTTTTTTTTTTTTGAGAAATTATTAGTCATGAGATTTAATTATAATAACTCCATAAACTTGAGGATTGAGGATGTAATTGCAACAACCACATAATTTGAAAGTGGTTTTTTCTTATATAAAGAAAAAAAAAACTTTCATTTCCATTTGAATATGAGTTTTCTTAAATTTATAATATAGTATTACAAATATATCATATAGAATGAGACTTCAATTTTTTTATTTTAATCTAGGGAGAAGTTTCTAATATTTTAATCATTGAGAGAAATTTTATTATATATTCCCATAATACCTATTCATTCTTTTCCCACCGTAAATTTTCCTTAGTAAATAATTTTTTAATATGGAATTGTTGAGTAACAACTAACCTAGCTGATAATGAAAATGAATCGTTAAAATATTATTTTAATCTTAACTTTTGTTCATTTTGGTCCCTATATTTTAAAAATTAATATTCATTTTGGTCATGGTACTTTTAAGTTTTATCTGTGTTAGTCCCTATATTTTTAGAGGTTGGTTTTGGTCCCTTACACTCTTAAGAAGTGATTGTTTTTGTCTCTTAACTTTATTTTCTATATCACAATTTTAACACGACACTACATTCATTATATTTCTTGAAATATAGCTATAATTTTATATTATAGGATTTCTACTGTGTATAGAATTTGCATTAAAAAATTTTAAAAAGGATAAACATATGATCACTTTTTAAAAGAAAAGGAACTAAAACAAACATTTTGAACATACAAATGCTAAAATGAATCAAAATTAAAACTACATTGATCAAAATAGACATTTTAGAAATAGACGGATCAAAATGAACAAAAACTAAAAGTATAAGGAATAAAATAGTATATTACTTGAAGACAATAGTATCCGTACAACTGTAATCCTAAAAATTTAATTATATATTTAGACATTTGAAAATAGTTAGAAGCTATTGAGAGAAGAGTCGCATTGCTTCAATTGATTATGACTATTTGGGGAGGGAAATTGGTGTGCCACTTGGAGGATATTGATACACCAAGAAATACTATATACATCATCCAGGCAGCTCCATCTCGAATCTTCTAAGGTGGAGGGACTTAATCATTATTCCTTCATTAACCGGCAATATCTTAGTTAAACTGTTCGGGTTCGATCTGGAAGACCCGACAGATTCGATCTCTACTCCGACAAAGGTAGCCGCCCGTCGCAATGTCTGTCGGATTTGTGTTAAAATACTTAGAAGTTAGGGGAGTTTTGTTGTGACCTCTAGGAGATAATTTTGGCGAGAGTTTATTGTATCTAATCCTTAACAATATTAGTGAATTACCATATCTGAGTGGAAGACTGGACGTAGCCCTTAGTGGACCAGTATAATATGTTGTGTCGTTAACGTGCTTGTACAGTTTTCTTCCTATTTGCATATTTTCTGTTGTGTTTGGATATCTCTGTAGAAGTGGAAATTATACAGGACCGTTAATTTTCCAACAGGATCCTGCACCTATAAATAGAATGCCTCATTTCAATCACATGTATCGAATTTCTCCTCAAACCTACTATTGAGTTCGAGCTGTTTACTAACTTGAGCGTCCGAGATTTAATCCTCTTATACAGGTCTTTCCATCGTGCTTGAAGTTGGAACTTAGATCGAATTCAATCTTAACCAAAATTTGACCTTGATTATTTCCTTGCATAAACAATGACAATTAAAAACTATACGAGAACTAAAATCAACAAGAAGAACACATTTTATATTAATAATTGTACTTTCACAACTTTATTAATATTAAATAAAAAATTAGAAGTGATAAAAGAGAGAAAAAGAAAGAATTATTGGAGGGACTGTGGACCCCATAAATCCCCAAAACGCCAAAAGCATATAATAATTTGTTCATGTGTCCACGTAGCGTGACTTAAAAAATATCTCTCGTTTTCGATATCCATCACGTTTACATCGTTCTCTTATCTACTTCCTATTAATATTTCACGTACTATATTTTATAAAAATGAATTAGAGCATCAAATCTTATAAATCTTTATACTTTGTATTACAAATTTATTCACATTTTCATGCCATGATCTGTTTTCCTAATTAATATTTTTACGCATAATTTTCTAATGTCCTATGATTTTGTGCTTTATGTTATATTGATGTGTGGATTTCAATCATCCGATTCTCCTCCTCGTACACATCTAACTTGATTATTCGGAGGTTGATACCTGCAAAACCAAATCAATCTAAACCGGTGTGACCTTAGTCACACGGGCTCCGATGCTTAAGTTAGCAAGGGAAGGTTGAGAAAACAGTGAACTAGAGATGTTTACTTGCCTCTTCAGGGTTGGACCTCACTGCTACTTATAGCCGTAAAGATGATTTCAGAACCTTTCGCAGTTAAAACCCTAATTCAGAGTTGCAGGGCCAGAGGCAATGCTTCCGATTTTGTCTTCATCTCCTTGAGAGTATAGCTTTTGTCGTAACTTGTCCTTCCATATCAGGCCCGTGATCGAGGAGATCACGAGCTCTTCGAGGTCCGCGCCGAGCACGCCTCGGTCTAACGGTCAAAGATCGTGGCCCGAACCTATTGAGTTGTCATGTCACTGTGGGACTCGTGAGAACCATAACCGCAGTGAATTGCCCCATCTTCACGAGACACAAGAAGGTTACATGTCGATTTACCATTTCTTTTCAAGACCCGAGGCAACCGACCATGTAGTTGTCACGTCGACAATAGACTCGTGACCTTAATACCGAGTCGAGCACACCTCGGTCTGTTGGGTAAAGACCTCCAGACCGAGAGCTGTGCCTTGAGTTGAGGGCTATTTAAACCCCTCTATTCTTTCCATTTCTTATCAACCTTCCTACAAGGTATACCTCTCTTTGCTTTGCTTTTTGTCGTGTTTTCTCTTCATGGCTGACCTTAATTTCGAATTGACCTCCTCAGATGATGGGTCATCGTTGAATCCTTCGTCCGAATCTCGACCCTATCGTACGTTTTGGGTGGATAACTCCACTCTTACGACGAGGGACCTGCGTCGCATGCGTTCAAAATACCGTATCCCGGATTCGGTTAGCCTTCGTCTTCCGAATCCAAGAGAGAGTATCGATGGTTCTTTTCCGATGAGGTTGTATTTTACGCAGTCATGTTCCAATTTGGAGTCCGCCTACCATTGCCTCTTTTCCTTCAAAACTTTTTAGCTTTCAATCAAGTAGCTCCTTCCCAAATCGTCCCGAATGGGTGGTCTACTTTGATTAGTTGCTTTATTTTGTGGTCGTACCTCAGGGGCGAGCAACCTCTAACCGTCGCTGATTTCATGTCTCTTTATTACCTCAAACACAGTCCCGAGGATAACTTTCATTTTTACGTTAGTTCTCGGAACCAGGTTCTTGTTATGGGTCCTTCCTCAATGAAGCATTGGAAGAACGAGTGGTTCTTTGAGGTGGTGATTGGTTAGCCCGTGACGAGAGAGGATTGTACTTTCCCGTCTCGACCGAGTGTAAGGAGTTAGGTAAGTAGATTCCCGAGCTCTATCGGGACATTCGTAGATATCGATACTGATATTTCTCTTTCCTTGTAGAGGCGTTCAATTTTTACCATACCGTTATCCAATTACCAGATACCGAGCATTGGGGCCTATATTTGGTTAAGGAGCAAAACTTAGTGGATTTTAGCTTGGCTCCCCCTCATAACCCTCCAGGTTTTTGTCGAAATCTTTTCTACGTTTTGCATGAAAGTCGATTTTTACTTTTATCTCTATTTGTAGAAATGTCGAGACGAAGTGCTTCACTGTATGAAAAAGAATGCCGTCGAAACGCTCGGAGTTCGGGGGCCGGCTCTAGCTGGGCTTCAGATAGCGAAGTGACTGACTTGACCGAGGAGGGACTCCCTTCCCAGTAGGTTCGATCCTCCATACCTCCTACAGCTCCGAGGCGTTCTGCCCGACTTCATGGGACGTCTATCCCGTCTTCCCCTCGAGGTCATCCAAGGAGCTCCTCTCAAGCTTCAATCTTCCCTTTCTCTGGCCCGTATAGTGTTGATGTTGACGGGACAGCCTATCTAGAAAGGGCATTTAGCCTTTGGCAGGGGCTCGACGACTCATCGAGCGGGTCAGATTTTGGCCTATCAAATCCTCAGCACAGAATCAGTACGTGCCTTAGCGATCTCCACCTGGTGAGCACTTTGCAGCTTCAAGCATTTGTCATAGCATCTTCTCCTAACGTCGGTTTTTATATTTGGGAGGTTTTCAATAGTCTAGTAGTATTCTCGGGTCGGGTTGTCGATGAAATTAACCACCTCTGTTGCCACTATGCCCCTCGAGAAGAGCTTAATCAGGCTCTTTCTTCCTTGAACCAAGTCAACAGTCTTCTAGAGAGTACCAAACGTAAGTTGGAAATGGAGAAGAGAAAATCTCGAGATGAGCTGGCCAACCTGCAGAGGAGACTTGACGAGGCTAATGCCCGGCTCTCGAATTCTAAATTCTTGGCCGGGAATTCAGAAAAACTCAGGAGTACGTTGACTTGCAAAATTCTGCCACTGAGTGCGGCGTTTCCTGGTCTCTTCGCTAAGTTTCTAACCAACACCCTATATTGACTTCTCCTTCCTCCCGGAGCGTTTTAGAGTCGAGCGTGATGCTCCTGGCGACATGGATGACGACGACGACGAGTAATAGGATAGCTTGAGAGGGTAGCGAGTTGCTTTGCCTATGTTTAGCGTTTTCACGAATTTTATTTACTTTGTCACTATCTTCGCTTGTATTTCTTTAGAATCATCAATTAACCCTCTGCTACCAACAATTATTGGCTTACGGCTCTAACCCCTATGGAGTTGATTTTGTTGCTTTATTTTCATAGGTTTCTAACCCTTTGGCCATAGCCAATGGTTTTATACATGCTGTCGTTTGGCGTTTACTCCATCTTATGCTTTAACCGTGCTAGGTCAATCGACCCGCTTCTGATTTGTCCGTGTTGAGATTGTTTAATTGTTCTTTCCAAATTTGTCGATTAATGTAGTTCCTGCTTCATCGCACCTGGTTGACGCCAAGCAGGGCTCGGATCCGACCCCTGCTCGATTTGGGCTAGTTTTACTAAGCTTGTGTCACCGAGTCTTCTGATCATGACCTGTTGCCCCTTACTCTTAAGGTAGTGTATTGTCGATATTCACTCCTTGAGAGTATGTTTGTAGACGAGGCAAGGTGTTTTATTAAAGTCATTTGGCATCCAGTTTTGGATTTTGAAGACAACGTTGATAGGGAATTTGAAGGGAAAAAGGAAAGGAAAGATCAATGGCCCCGTAGTAGAAGTCTTGTCATTGCCCCTCATTAAAGTATAGTAGCACGCACGCAATACTCGTTGCTCTCCTTTAATTTCTCCTACTCCACCAGGTGTTGGGAACTTCATGGACTGGTGGTACATGGATGGTATCGCTTTGAGCATGTGCATTGTCGGTCTTCCCAATATTGCATTGTAGGAGGATGTGTAGTCAACGACCAAAAAGTTCACCGTTTTGGTGATACTTTTTGGCCCACTTCCGAACGGGCAACTCTATTCTCCTATCGGGAATGACCCGTTCTCCTCCAAATCCTATCAATGGTGCCGGGCTGCTCTTAAGCACCTCTTCTCCTAAATCCATGGCTTTGTAGGCTGTCAAGGAGATGATATCTGCTGAGCTGCCCCCATCCACCAAAATTCGTTGCAATTTTGCGTTGGCTATTTTCAAGGTGATAACCACCGTATCGTTATGCAGGTGGAGGAGGTGAATCGCCTCGTCCTCTGAAAACTTGATCTTCGTAGATCGGTCCGCAACATATGCATGGTAAACCTTACTTTGTTGGAGGCTCGCCCTAGCTTCTCATACGTTTGCCTTTCTTTTTCTCCCGGACTTTCCCTCTATTGGGCCTCCAATTATCGAATTTCTCGAGCAGGTGACTTGTCGTTCTCGCCATTTTGTGTCGCTTTAGGGTCCTCTACATACTCTTTAAGGTACCCCTTCCGGATGAGTCTTTCCACGTCTTCCTTGAGGTCAAAACAATCCTGAGTTGCATGGCCGTGATCCCTGTGGAAAAGGCAATATCGACCTTTGCTTCTTTTAGTCAGAGGTGCCTTCATCCTCTCTGTCCATTTAAGCAACCTTTGGTCTTTGGTCTCCATTAGTACTTGCTCGAGTGGAACGGTAGTTGGCGTATATTTTTCGAATTTTTGGGGTGGATCTTTCTGGCTACTCCGATCTCTTTTCTCCCACCTCGACCCCTGTGGCTTATCTCCCAACCTCTCTCTCTTATGGTCGGACCGTTTTCCTTCTGGCTCCTTTTTTGAGTAAAAGAACTTACCATCACTCATGTACTTCTGAGCTCGGCTCAGCGCCTCCGAGAAGGTGCTCGGTGTCTTCTTCCCGAACGAGAATGATAAGTACTCATCCCTGATGTCGGACATGAAGGCCAGTAGAGATACAGCGTCTGTGAGGCCCTCCACCTGCAGCTTTTCCTTGTTGAACCGAGCCACATAATCGTGTAGGCTCTCTGTCGCCCTTTGTTTAATAGTTAAAAGATAAAATACGCGTCGGCTCCGACTCTGTCCCCCTACAAACTGGTTACGAACGCCCTAGCCAGGCTTTTGAAGCTCGAGATTGAACCTCGTTTTAATTGTCGGAACCATATTCTAGCCGACTCGTTCAACATGGTCGAGAACACCCAGCATCTAACTGCCTCTGACACCCCGTAGATATTCATCCATTCTCGATAAGCATTAGATTGTCCACTGGGTCGGCCGTCCTGTTGAATTGTTTCACCGTGGGTAGCTTGAATTTTGGAGGGACCTTCTCCTTCATGATCTCCTCCGTAAATGGTGAGTCGGCCTGATCCAGTAGTTCTTCGAGGTCGAACCCCTTCTCCTTTTAGTTTTGTCACTTCTCCGACAACTGTGGCCGATCCGTCGGTTTGTCTTTGTCGAGGTCTATCGGCTCAGAGTTTCGGTTATCCTAGTTGTTCTTGCCCCCATTTGGTATCGGGGATTTCTGTTGTTTTTTGCTCTTTTGGGAGTAAAAAATCCGGGTTCGTCGTCTGGTGTTTCCACCTATCCTCAGCTTGCTCCCTGCACTGTTCGTCGTCTGCTGGACCCTTCCTTTTTCTGGGGTCTCTAACAAAAGGTATCTCATCGGGCTCTTGTTGTTCGAATTATTGAAGGACTTGGGTCATGCATTGAAGCATGCCCTCTATCTTGTCTTCCAGGGTTGCAAACTGCTTTTGGAGTAGCTCAGGGGTCATTACTACATGCGTCTCGGGCAACCCTTCCTGACGTTCCGGGTTTGATGGGCTGGTCCCATCTTCGGGTCCTCTAACCTGGGGGTCGTCCAAGTTCAACCTCCTCTTGGTATAGCAGTTGTCATCAGAGTGTTGTGGACTCTTTTCTAGTGTCATGTTGCTTGACTGGATGCCTTAAATCGTCTCCACAGACGGCGTCAATTGTTGATGTGTGGATTTCGTCCTCCGGTTCTCCTCCTTGCACACACCTAACTTGATAATTCGGGGGCTGATACCTGCAAAACCAAATCAATCTAAACCGGTGTGACCTTAGTCACACGAGCTCCGATGTCTAAGTTAGCAAGGAAAAGTTGAGAAAACAGTGAACTAGAGATGTTTACTTGCCTCTTCAGGATTGGACCTCACTGCTACTTATAACCGTGAAGATGATTCCAGAACCTTCCGCAGTTAAAACCCTAATTCAAAGTTGCAGGACCCGAGGGGAATCGATTGGCTCTATGTCGCTCGCTTTCTTCGTTCCTTTGCAGCTTGGTTACTTGTCGATTTTCCGTTGCATAACATGTTACATATATAGTTGAAAGAAGCAAGGCGTAACTAGTATGGCAAACTCCTTTTAAATTGTTTATGTATAAATTTTTTCTTCTGTCCCTCGTTACGAATATCGAGTTTGGTATCAAATGTCTTAAAGTTTTTATTAACTAAACTATTAAAAAATTAATAACACCTAGTAAATATATTTTTTAGATTCAAATTTGGCTCTCGTAATAATTTTTGTTGTTATATTTATAAAAAAAAAACTTTATAAATTATAACAATTAAATCCTTAAAAGGGTTACCAAACTATTATAATAATTAAATTATATAATTTAATTGGAGAAAATTTTTGGTACTACGAGAGTACTATACTCTCTCCCATTTATTGCTTGCCACATCAGCAGTGTATTAAAAATGATGTGGACTCTATTTTGTGATTTTCGATCTAATTATATGATTTGGAGTTTTTTTCTATAATATTTTTTTAATTTGGTCACAACGCTCATGACTGTATTCACATCCTGAACAATTCTTCCTTCGGACAATAGTCCTCCTCAAATAATCATCCAAAACTTGCTCTCATCCCTATCTTCTTTTCTTCTCCATGTTGCGTAACAAGACTATCGATGTTGACCATTTATACACACCATAATAGAGTTCTATTGTGCACCCAAAATTTGGATCGATACAACTAAATTTCGAGCTTAGCTTTGTAACCATCATTAGGACCACAAATTTATTCATATTTATATAATGTTACATTATTGGCTACTTTTTGGAGACATGCGATTTTAATTTTTCAATTTTATCTAAAAGGCTCGTACTAATAAAGTGAGTCCCTGAACTTTAAACTTTGTGTATTTCAAGAAGTTTCTAATAATTTTATAAACTTTCTTAATCGGTCTAGCTGTACGGAGTGAGCTATAGAAAAAGACCTACACGCAAGGAACAAACACTCTGATGCTCAGGTCAGTCTAAAGTCCGAGCTAATAAGTCGGTTCCAAGACAGAATCACTTACTTGTGAGTGGGAATGATGTCGTATTTATAGGAGTTAATTAATGGGAGACGGTCGTGTTATAACTGATAGAGTTTGTTACTGAAGTTGATCACAAATAGTTCTACTGTATGGCTCGGATTAGTCCAAACTATTCAATGATTGTACATATGGGAGTTTAAGTACCATCAAATCCGTGAGATAAAATTATAATATAGATTTATTTGACATAAATAAAAATTTGATGAATTTAAAATAGAAAAACATAATTGATCAGTTGTCATGATTCAATTGGTGAAGACATATTTTTGCGCCGATAATAATACAAAAGTAAAAGTTGTACGCCCTCCAACACGTCAAAACATTAATCTCCGCGTTCATTTTTTCAAACCAGACCCACCACTCTCTCTCTCTCTGGCAATGGTTGAGGTTGACCAGACGCCATTTTTTCTGAGCTTTTTCTCCAAAACAATTGTACCGTCCCCGCCGACCCTTTAATCTCTGTCCCCCTTTCTCTTTCCCATTCTCACTCACTTTCTCTCCTCTTTATAAACCACGCACCATCTCCAACTTCTCTCCATCATCCCCATTCCTCATCTCCAAAATGAAGGTCTCTTCCGTCGATGACTCCCAATTTGATCTCTGCAATGGAATCGCAGCCGCCACCCATTTCACTGTCATGAAAACCTCTCTCTTCTTCGCCGGCGACGGCTTCACCGTCTACGACTGCAAAGGCAACCTCGTCTTCCGAGTCGACTCCTACGGCCCTGACTCTCGTTACAAGGATGAACTCGTTCTCATGGACCCCCTCGGTCGCTGCCTCTTCACTCTCCGCCGAAAGGTTACTTTTTTTCTCTTTCTTTTTCCTTCAATTCAACTGGGTTCTGCCTATTTGTTCAAATTAATTTCTGTTCTTGTTTCATTGAGTGTTTGTTTTTAACTCTGTTTTTGGTTTTGCTCTGTTTCTGCGAAACAGAGGCCGAGTCTGCATCAACGGTGGGAAGGGTATCTCCGGGAGATGTGTATAAGAGACAGAATATGTACTTTGAATTTATAAAAAAATCATTAGTTGCTTATATATTACAAATTGATAAATTTATTTTATTATTCTTAATTAGTAAAATTATAAAAATATGAGATTAAAAATAATAAATTATTAATAAAATANGAGGGGTGTTTTGGGCAACGCTACTGCACGGTTTTGAACGCCGGGAAAGAGCCGGTGGCGGAGATTAGGAGGAAAGTGGATGCTTCCACCAATGTCATGCTTGGAAAAGACGTTTTCTCTCTCTCTCTCAAGCCTGGTTTTGATGGAGCTTTCGCCATGGCTTTGGTGCTTGTTCTTGATCGCATCAACGGTGATGATGGGCTAGATTCTGCCGCTGAACTAGATCCCACCCTTGATTGATTTTACAGCTTTTTTTCGAGATAAAATATATATTTTGTTCACTTAATTTAAAATGTCCAGATTCAGTTCCTCTCGGAGAAAGTGAAACCCATATACTTTGAACATACATGGTATACCTCCACTGCATTTTTAACCAGGCTCCTTGTACGAGAACAAAATTTTGTACATTTCAAAATTCAGTGACTGAAATTGAATAAGTCTCAAGGGATTTGTGTTTCGACATTTTTGTTTGAGGTGTTGGCTCCTCTTTCCCACCTGTTTGATGGGAATTTTATGTCTTTGTTTATAGTTCTTACTTTTTTTCTTTTTAGATTTGATGTTGACAAATGTGTATATGTTACCATTTTTACAGCCTGAAATGAATGGGAAAAAAAAGGGTGTGGAATATGATTTGAGTATCAGCAAACAAAGCCTTGATTGGAAATGGAACAACAGAGACAGAGTATTAAAGAATGGGATTTGTTACATTGATGAAATGTTGTGTTGAAAAAAAAAATCAATCAGTTGGTGTTTTAAAAATTCATATAATTACAGTTAACTCAAAGAATTGAAGATGAATTGTAATTGTAAGTTTTTGCAAACTGCTTGATCTTGAGCTGCTTTGTAATGTCTTGTGTAGTTTTTTTCTAAGATGCAAGAATCAGCAGCAGCACAGCAGCACAGGTTGAGCCAAACCAGCTTCCAAATCCAAGTTTCTGCCATTTTTTGATTTACAAAAACAAAAATAAACTCGAATGAACTAAACTTGAATGATAGAAATCAGTTTGAAAAATCTGACTGTTCATGAAAAGAAAATCATACCTTGAAAGAGAGAAGAGATGAGGGTCCTGCAGAGGAAGGTTTGAGCCCCGTGAAGCCGATATCGTATGAAATGCTGCCATCCGCCCTGAACAGCCCGAAGTTTCTTTCCGACGTCGGCCCCGGCTTCGAGTTCTCGTTGAACAGAGCAAAAATGTAAGCCTTCACCACGGTTTTCGGCCGGTAGGGAGTTCCCTTCTTCTTCATCAACTTCTTTCGTAGATTTCGATTGTATGTTCTTGCATTTTTCAAATTAGCACCAGCTTCGTTCTCATCCCCATGAGATGCCCAGCCAGTCTCTGAGACGATGACTGGCATCTTCGCAAACCCGGCCTTTTCGAGTGCAGCATAAGCCGCATCAACTTGAGCCTCGAACATGTTATCGTAATGCAGGTTGGTTTTTGCATCGAAGATCCCCTTGTTCTTCTTGAAGAGGGCATAGTTGATGTCAATATGTTCAGGATCATTCTTGTAAGCCAAGAATGGATATGCATTAATGAAGAAAGGAGAGCCAATTTGGGAGAAGAACTGCAAAAGAGGCTTCATAAATGGCACAACATCTTCCCTAAAAGTGCAGGATGAAGGTGGAAATGAGTTTGCAAAAACAKCTTCTGAATGCGGACTTGAAACTTGCACAATGGCTGTCAATTGAAGCCTATAGAGAGCATTGTAAACATTTTTAACTGCAGGCACAAGAACCTCCCACAGCTCGGGGTCGCCGCTCCCCAACACCTCGTTCCCAACCGCAATCCCTCGTATATGAGTGTCGGGGAGGAATGGCTGAACATTCTCTTTAATCCAGTTCATGGCGCGATCCTCCGCGACGCTTATGTCCTTGAGATATTCATTGCCAAGACCAACCACAATCTCGATACCAGAACCTTTGAAGGCGGTGAGGACTCCATGATCAGCATCATAGATTCTGATGTTCTTTATCTTTGCAGCTTTCAGAAGTGTCACCACACTTTCAGGTGGTGGTAAATTATCAGCTATTCTTCCATAATTCACTCCATAAGTCCAAGTTGCATCCACTGCTGTAAAAAAGAAAAGCCAATAGTTAGCCAAAATTCAACTCAAAGTTCAATGGAATCAAAGAGCAAGAAGTTGTTAAAGTGGAGAGAGAGGGGGAGAGGGAACAGACCATTTAGCAAAATGGCACAGAAGGGAAAAAAGAAGCAGAAGAAAGAGGAAAAAGAGGTCATTTGTGAGGAGGGGCGAAAGCAGAAAGAAAATAGAGTTCCTTTTGTAGAAAGATGTGGGGTTTGATGGCCATGGGCATTACAAAAATAGACTTCAGATTCTTAGCCTTTGTCCAAAGATGATTCAAATTTTGATCTGAAGGAAGAAGATTCTTTATTCTTAGTTCCATGATGAAAAAGACTTTGAGTTGTTTTATGGGGACATAGAATAGATTCTTCCCTTTCCTCTCACTTTTATTTCTCTGTCTCTCCTCTCTCTAAAATTTCCTCTCTTTTCACTTTCTTTTCATCTGTTACTTTCCTTGGAAAATCTCCATTTTCTGCTTCAAGATTTTTTTTTTCTTTCTTTCAGATGTTTGATGTGGTTTTAGAATATCCATTTGATTTGGAGACACTTTCCATTTTCATGTTAAAGAAAGAGTGAGCAAAAGGGTTGATTTTGAGAAAGGTTTCATTTCAGTGTGATGTTGAAGTTTCTAGAGCAAAAAAGTTGGAACCGAAAAAAAAAAAAAGCAACAAAACAATGATTTCCATTGCAGAATATAAGACTCAGAATGAAAAATTGATGATTGGTAGAAGGATTTAAACAGGAAAAACATCTTTCACCCAATGTTAAATTAGAAGGTTGATTAACGTTTAACATTCTACAGTCAAAAGAAGTCTGGTAACCAAAAACAACAAAAGCTACAGAGTCTAAAATCTAACCTGACTACTACAAGTTCTCTTTTTCAGTAAATACATTGGTAAACTAAAGCTATCGTCACCGTGGAAGAGCGTAAACAGTTGCAGAAACAAAGATCGGGTGTCGAGACTACCAAAAGGTGATGGGAAGTAGGCATAATACAGCAGTCAGCAGACGGTTGTGATATATGCGCTGCATCGATCCATTGGTCTGTCCTAGTTAAAGCTTGCCATTTTCTTTCACCAAGTTATCGTGTTCGATACTTCTGTCCTCGGCCTGAACATTACACTTTGCACCATTTGTTGAAACATCTTGATTACCCTTACTTCTGTCCTCGGCCTGAACTAATGCACCATTTGTTGAAACATCTTGATTACCCTCAGCCTCGGCATCTGGTGCAGCGGCTACTGTTTCATTCTGATCACTCTGTTTCTCTTCCTCCACAACTCCGTTTGCTTGTTGGATGACAACAGTGCCAGGGTCGTTTTCTTTCTTGTCCAGAGAGTAATTTTCTTTCTTGTCGGGAGAGTCGTTTACTTGCTCGATCTCAGTTTGCGCTACTGCTTTTTCAATTTGGTTCACCTCACTAGCAACAGTTTCTTCAGTAGGTGTGACTATTTCTGCTACCTCATTTCCCTGCTTTTCAACTTCTTCCAGACCTTCAGTTTTCTCTTGAATGGTATCTTGACCGTTAGTTTTGCCACCATTCTTATATGTTTCATCGTTACCGACAGTTCCCAAGTTAACATCTAAATCTGAACTTTCCTTGAGATCTTGCTTTTCACCTTCTTTCACCTCAGGAACATTTTCCTCAGTAGCTGCCTTTGCTTCTGTTTGACCATTTTCAGTTTCACCAGCATCGCTGCCCATCTTATCTTTACTGCTTATTTCTGGATCAGCATCCACTTTTTCGATTCCCTTCTGTTCATCTTTCAGATTATCTCCATTTTCAGCCTGACGATCATTATAAACGTCTTTGTCTTCCTCAACAACAGGAATCTCCTCATTCCCCTCTGCATCTTTCATTTCAATTTCTTCAGGAACCTTTGGAGCTGCATCAGCTTCCTCCTTGTTATCCTTTTTAGAACCAGAAGATTTTCGGCTCCGTTTCCTTGGAGGCTCCTCTTTGGGCGGAGTTGCCTTGACCTTCTCGCTAATTCTTGCTGATCTTCTAGGTGTCTCGCCAGTGCTCCAATCAAACTCCGATACTGCAGGACTACCAGGATGGGATTTCAAGTACTGCTCCAGCAGTTTTCTGTTGCTGAATTCTTCACCAGTTGGAGCAATGAATACAATCTCGCTCTTTCTTGGTGTACCTGCCTTCTTTGGTATGAACTGAACAGGGAAAAGAACCGACAATTCGTTTTAGTAGAAATGCACAAAAGAACCTTACAAGACAGAAGTCATGTTATTAAAATCTTCCAAAGAAGAAGTTCCATTTACATCAAACATCGAGAGTTTGGCACAAAGAACACAACATACACAACACCCAAGCCACCTGAAAATGATCAGAGAAGGCATCAAATAACTGAGCTAATGCATCTCACTCAATTTGAGAAAAAGGAAAAAACATGGAAGAGATGGTGGGGGTGGACGGGGGCGATTTGCATTGCATAGACATCAGTCTTTACTGAGACACCTCGATACAACCGAAAAATCTTGGTAGATTTTGCTGCTTCAAAGAATCAGAAGTTATTTCTCAATCTCTAACTGAGAACTGAATTACAAAAGACTTTTCATATAACGTAAAAGAGATAACAAACTTCATAGTTCACACAATAATCAAAAAGCCACAAAACTCCTCAGCTGATTCAGAAAACACTTCAAAAATAGCCACAAGTTAGATTTAAAATGTTTAGGCCTCGGGTCATCCAATGGCAGATCAAAGGCCTTCATTTCGGTTTCTATTGCAGCCTTAAAGAGCAGACTGCTTTAGGCAGCAACAGTAACAGCAACTAGATCAAAACTGCTCCCAAGATCGGTCTCGCTCTCTCTCTAAAGTACACAAAATCCTACAGCATGAATATCAGAGACGTTTCGCACAGAACAACATAAGATCGTAACTCCGAGAACTTAACACTCTCTTAAGTTTTAACACTCTTTCTTCAGGTTTCATGTACATCAAGTTCCTTATTTTCAATCAGACAGGAGCTCTTTCATAGGTAGTCATGTCCTACACATAAGAATTTTCTACAACTTCATAGCAACTAATTTTTCTCTATCCGCCATCCAAAAAAATTCTCAGGGAAAAGATTTAGCAAATAAATGTCTAAAGTTTCAACAATTACACAAAAGTCAAATGACTATGCAACAAATTGAGAAAAAAGCGAGCTTTCAAAAGAATTCAGTCCTCTTCTATGTCGTTTCCCAGAGGGTAAAAACAATTTTCAGTAACCACAGACATGAAAAAGGGCCACAAACAAGGATTTAACGTTGTATTATAACCCTAACCATTCGGACAAGCTGAAACCTCCCACAATTTGCCAAACAAGCCCAAAACTAAAACAGAGTTCTAAAGCAGAAAAAACACAAACTTTACCACAAAAAGAGAACATTGAGATGAAATTCACAAGACCCAGAAGCAAAAATTGAAGCAGAAAGTGGAAAAAACTTGCTTTCTTGCCAAAGAAAAAAAAAGACCTAAATTGGGCAAATTTCTAAAAGTTTTAGAGAGAGAGAGAGAGGGAGACCAGTTTCTTCCAAGTAGGTGGTGCAGGAAGCTCCACAGAAATGAGTTCATCCATGGCTCCTCCTCCACTCTCAGTTTGAGCTTCGTTTTCCAGCACCATCACCTCCGCTTTGCTCTCCATCTTCCCACCAATCTCTCTTTCTCTCTCTAGAAAACTCTCTGTTTCTCTTTCTCTCTGGTTTTTTATTTGTTTAATTTTGTTGTGTGGCCAAAAAAGAAGACACAAACCGTTGAGAGAGACTCTGAGGTGTGCTTTTTTGGTGGTTACTCCTCCAAGCTCTCTCTCTCTCTCTCTCTCTCTCCCAAATCCACTGGGCGCTGCTAAAGTTACCCTCACAGCAATGGGAATCGAAACCCATCTGACACTTTGTCCAATCAGAAGCGGGGTGATCTTCCAATCCTAGATGATCATCCATCGTGTCAAGATCAGAGAAGCCAATTCAGGGACTTGAACTGTACTCGGCAATAGTGTAACTTTTCTTGCATAAAAATCCCAGCTTTCTCAACGCGGGTGAATTCGGAGAAAAGAAAAAAAATCCAAAGATTCCAAAATTCCAATTTTTTTTCTCTTTTTCTTTTTCTATATCCATAAAATTTTGAAATGGAAAGCAATTTTTGTTTTCCCGCACTTTGTTTTGGAGAATTGGAAAGGAGCGGTCGTGGCGGACGTGAAAAGCTTCGGATAACGTTACTTTTAAGGGAATTGAAATGTGGATTTCACGTCCGAATCTGACAGTGTTGTGTTGGCTTGGGCTTCAAGTTTTTTTTTTT
>NW_019104590.1:60779-76015 GCF_001995035.1 Momordica charantia
AAGCCGCCGATCTGGTCGGAGATGGGTTCGAGTTTTTCGTGGAGCAGTGGAGTGGGGGCAATGTTATTGGGATCCAATGGGTATTTTAGTGAAGTTCCGTTGTCCGATGTTCAATTATCCGGACCGAGATAAATAAAAAAATTATTGGAGAAGATTGTAACAAAATATACCATACTTTGGCATGAGAAGAATTACAAAATGTATTTTGAACTATGATTGCGAGGTATACAAATTTTGAATCTACATCCAACAATTAATACGATCCATAATTAAACTCAAATGATCAACATGTTAAGATATTTATTTTTCATTAAAAGGTAGTAAGTTTCCATCTACATTTATATATGCTATTTTATTAAAAAAAAACAAATTAATAGGACCACATTATAACATTTACATGAGTGATGTTTCTCATAAATGTTTTGGTTTAGGTCTAAAAATGAACTTTTATTTGTACAAACTTTGATTAGTCCAAAAAAGTAAAATGTATTATCTAACTTTATTATTTTACTTTCTTTCAAATTTTTAAAACGTATCACAAGTAGTTTATTGAAATTATATTTTTATACCGAACGAGGTTCTCTTCAAATAAAAGATGGTGAGCTTCCACTGAAATATTTGTTTTGTCTATTGGTCCTTTTTCACCTCTACTATCTAGTCAACTACTCTCTTTAGAACATGCTACCACTTTAATAGAAATTATTATAGGGAAAAAGAGAAGTTTCAGCAAAGCGAGAGAAGATTGGAGAAGAGAAAAGAGAAGGCACGAATCAGAAAGGGGGCCAATGATTGGTGACCCAAGTTGGCCTCCCGACCGACTAGTGGTTGGCGCCGAGCAAGTCTAGACCCCCCCGGTCGAGAACTCCAGAAGACCTAACTCTCGATCGTGTGCATGCCGGTCCGAACCCATCGCGTCCCGACTCTTGATCCGACGACAGCCCACGCTAGCCCAGATAGATTTCCTAGATGTATTAAGATTGGAGTAAGCCAGACCTAAAGGTATGCTCACAATACCCTACGCTTTATACTCAACTACTCTGATCCTAACTTAAGCATCGAAGCTCGTGTGACGAGAGCCACATCGATCTTAGTGTTACTTTATTTTGCAGGTCTCGTCGATCCTTTTATTCTCGAAGATTGGTGCAAATTAAGTGGAATCTCAAGAGGTCAAATTTTTGCATGAACAGAAGTGAACCATCAATTACATCATGGGATAACCATCAAAGATTTATATAGTCTCGTATTTTCAGCCTTCCTATCAAAGTATACTGTATACTTGATAAAGTTTTATTGTGAAAAACATTATTGAAATAATAAGAAGCTCTACGCTCTTCAATCAATATACAATGTTTCATCCACAATATAATGTGACTGTTATGTTAGTGAGATTCACCGACTTTTTATTTGATAGTCAAGATTTCGTTAACATAAGTTAGAGATATGGCTCAAATACCATTTGTTAAACTAAAAGTAGAATTCTCTAAAATTCCACCAATAATATGATATTGTACACCTTAAAATGCGTTTACATGATGTTGTTTTTAGTTTCAACTAAAAGATTTTATGTCAACATAGGATATCGTGGTTATCTAATATTTTCAAAGTTTTATCTAATATTAAACTAAGTTCTCAGACAGAATCACCAAGCTTCCCTTTAAATATTCCTCTGTTGGTCAACTCTAAACATTATTAATACAACCAACTCTTATCTAGATTGTTCAAAATTTTCAAATTATTAGATTTCTCAACCCCATATTTTAAAATAAGGAATTTTGCTCTATTCTACCATTGATTCACACATGTCATAAGCTAGGAAATTCAATCAAATGATGGTACATTTAACTTCAAAACAAAAGATAGAATATCAACAACTTTATCCAAACAATTCTTCATTCATTCCCATTCTAAAAATTATGAAAATGCTACAAGCCATACACTAATGATCCAGAAAGAACCAAAACTCGGAAAGAAAAAGAGATGGAAAACACAGTGCCAAAAGAAGCCAAATCTGGTTTTTAATTCTGTACACAAATCACCATCCCAGATCACAAGGAATCATAATCATCATCTCAAGGCTGATAAAGCTTATTCCCACATCTGCATTTCCAATGCAGAAGATAATAGCTATCATCTTTTTCTCTACGAGTCAGAGGTTCGAATCCCTTCCTCTCACGGTGCTCAGGCACCACCAGGGTCGCCGAGCAGGGCCTGCAATTCAAGCACTTCCCGATGCATTGCGGCGGCTTCGACCCCAGCACCGTCTTCTCCTGCAAGCTCCCGCCGCCACCGCCCGCCGCAAAAACTGAGATACGAAACATAGATACATGAGATGAAACAGGAAAAGGGTTGGTCTGTTTTTGGTGTGTGTTACCTGAGGGTGTGGGAAGAGGAATGGAGAGGGAGAAGATGAAGAGGGCTGTGATGGAGAGGTTCAGAAGGGTGGTGAGTGGGGAAGCCATTGGAGGAGGGAGAGAAGGTTGAATTTTGCAGATTTCAATGGGAGTTGTGAATTGTGAATTGTGATGTGTTTCCTTTACCAAAGACCAAGAAGTTGCTAATAGTTAGTTTCTTTTCTTTTCTTTTGATTTCTAAATATTGAAAACTATTTTAAATAATTGTTTTTAGATGATCCATGAAACTACATTACCCCATAATGTTATTTATTTTATTCCTAATTTAAGGGAGATATATTCCAAAATCTCATCAGAGTCTCTTCAGTACTGGCACCATAAATAGCAGGTTCTTTTTCCCTTTTAGAAAGTCTTGAGGAAAGGAAATTGAACAAAACAAAAAAAAAAATAAAAATAAAAAACAGGAAAATAAAATTGTTGAGAAAGAAATGGAAAAGGAGTTTATGTTATTTATGGTGTATACTAGAGAGATTCTTGGTTAGATTTTAGAAGGTTAGGGATAAAAATACTAATCAGAAAAACACTTAAATATTAGACCTCCGAATATATATTTAACATTTTATAATCTGGTTGATGACATGATGTGACACGTTTAGTAATCTCCAAGTTATTCCTTAACAAAGTTTAATATTTTAAAAATTTAAGTTCAACGATGACATGGTGATGTCCTATCCATTTAGATATGTTTGATATTTAGAGTTTGTAAGACTGCTACGTGAAGCTTAGATGATAAATAAAGAGTCTAACTTTACTCACATCTAATTATATTAATAGTATTAACTAGAAAACTAAAAGCATAATAAAAAATTTTTTTTAAGAGATGTAATTCAAATTTTGGGACTTTAAATATTTAAAATATAAAGATTAAATTCTTTGAACTTTTTTTCTTTTTAAATTTAAGAAGTACTAGAGAAAAGGAGGTGATTTTATGGGGGTCATTCACCAATGGGAGTGCTTTTCAACAGTATGGATAAACCCAAAGAAAGAATTGTTTGGTAATTTTTGGAAATTGGTGTTTTGACTGTTTTGCAAATGGTAATTGATTAAGAGGCTGATTTTGATGGTATTTAGGTGGGTGGGTCATTTGACTGTTCTGGCCCTGGGATTGCCAAAAATCATCCAAACCATCTCTCTTAAATTCTATTCCATTTATGGAGTACTTCATTATAGTCGTTATCGTCATATGTTATGTTGATGCACAATTATGACTAAGGTGATATGTCCATCTTATGTGCACTGCACCGACGCTCGAATATTCTTTCACAGCAAAACCATCCTTTCGTCGAATGTTAATGGATTTCCTGTTGGTTCGAATCTTCCCTAGGTCAGAACCGAGTTGAGTTCTACTTCCGAAGTCACATGTTTTTCGTTCTCGTCTTTGAGGACCACATGTTGCATTGAATTGTACCCTTAACATTTTGTATTGTATTTAACAGGCAATATTTGAAATATAGGTAGAAATGGAGAAGAGGGAAAATTGAAAAGGACACCAAAATCAAAGTGCAGATACATTGTAGAAACGCTGACAAAATGAAAAGCTTCTCATAAGCAGTGGTAGAAGTAGTTTAGGAAAAAGCAGATATCCAATCTAAGCTTCCATGAAAATTATTAAAAACATAAAGCTTTGATAAGTTGAGAGAATCAAATAAAGTGGGCATCATCAGTGACAAATAGTTCTAGATTTTTCAGTCTCTGTAAAGCAAACAGTGAAAAAAAGGATGATTGAGGACAGCTTTTCCACCCTTAATTCATTTTAAAAAAATATCACAACAAACAAAACAAAACAAAAACAAAAAAACAAACCAATCAAAAACTTTTATAAGTTCAAACTTTCATCTCTACCTCTTATAATTGAACTAGACATTAATAACTTTTCTTAAATGTAGGGTTTAATTCTCCACATCTACCTAAAAAAGATCGAGTTCAAAATGATTGAATAATTCGTGAACCCTAGTTTTTATGCCACGCCCAAGAAAAAATGTATCCTTCTAAGAAAAATATTAGCATAAACATTTTATTAGATTTAACAAAATTATAAGACACTATAATTAAAATTTGAAAATCATAGCGGAAAAAAAAAATCTAACTTAAGTGAATAGACTGCTAGTTTAATTTTATCTCAATTAGTTAAGAAACTTATCTCTGACGAAAATATCGTAAGTTTTGGATTATTCCCCACATATTGTTGTATTAAAAAGAAAACAATATCAATGAATAGAATGACAATTTAACCTAAAATTGATTGAAGTTTGACCATAAATAAGTGAGTATTAATCTTAGAGATTAGCAATTAATTATGTCTTGGAAGATGTTCAAGAGTGAAATGTTTGTTCTTGAATGTGCATAAAATTGTGTTTTACTAGATTCCTAGCTAAAAAATTACTTATGCCCACAATATTTCTTTAAGGAAAATACTTGTTTTTTTAGTATTCAAGAAAAATATTTAGGCGTTCACCGGTTAGTACCTATTTTGTGTTGAACACCGCTAAATTGTAGCTAGAAAAATAGCAGAGAAATACAAAAATAAAGGTTTTTTTTTAATGAACTATCCATTTTTCAATGCTCTTAGTATAGAGTGGATGCTAACTCACTTAAATATCATTGTTTCATCGCTATACATTATATATTCTTGCTTTAAAAAAAACTATAGATTTAAAAATATTAACACATAACATTATAAGTCTCGTACACTATATATATCTCATAGTCCATATGTACTTAATAATAAAATCCCGATTTAAGTAATATAAATATAGTAATAAAGGAGAAAACACGTCAATCATTGATTACTATAACAATGGATATTACGATGGACTACATTCACAATTTACTTTTTAAGTTAAAAAAGTTGCAATCTAGTATTTAAACTTTAATATATAACAATTTAATCTAATTTAAAATTTGTAACTAACGATTTAGTTTATAAATTTTAGTACGTCACGATATATAGTTCTCTTAATTTAAAATTTATAATAATTTGGTTCATATCGTGAAAAATAATATTAATTTAACCACTAAATGTATTTTTAAATTTTGATTGGATTTTTCACAACGAAACTAAATAAATTATTGTAAATATTAGTAAACTATACGTTGTTGCATAATTGTTGATATGCATTTCTTACTAGAGTAACATGTCAATAACGATCCTATGCGGAGCTAAGCACCTACAAACAGAAATTTACTCCGATATTGTATTTTCGACCACGTAAACTATAAAACTTAATGTTAGAATTAAGTTCCAACTATTGTCACTATTGTCGAGGTGATCTGATCGTCTGATTTAATGGACCCTGCACTAACGATAATAAAAAAAAACGGGTTTTTAGAATCGAAAAGTCGACCAAGCTTTCAACTTTGTTGCCAAAAAATGAAAAGAGAGAGGGAGAAAAAAAAAATTAACATATTTATTTTCCATTAGAAGCAAAACAAAGAAGGCATCACATCTGATCCACACACCACATGATTCCCTCGCCCTGACACCACCTGGTTAAAATCGACGGTCCTCCTTCGAAGTCAACGCGCTCTGGTCGTGTGATCAGACGGCATCGGACGGTCTGCTGTAAGGTGTACGGTAACAAAAGTTGGGGTTGACAAGACCACTGCGTAGCACGCTTTGCTGGGGTTGTGTACCCACTTCTTCCATTTTATTCTGACACGTGGCTTCTATTTACTGGTCTTTTCCCCATATGGTTCCTTACGTTATTGCCTCTCTACAACAACTCAATGAAATATGAGGCGATTTGATGGTATTAATTAATAATAAGTTTAAATCGTTAACAACTACTAACTTCATCAATCAATAATTAAGTCCAGTTTTGTTTTTGATTTCATATTCCCTAAGTCAGTATCTAAACGTTGTTTTCTGTGGAAATTCTTGTTTTCAAATGCATAATTATATTATATTTATATAATATTGTAAAATACTTGCCTCCTTCTCATTCAAAAAGAACATTTGACAATTAAAATAGAGAAATGCAAAAATATAAACTTTTTTCAATTTCTCAAGAAATAATGAGTTGTCAAACATCTAGTCCTCCTCATCGTTGAGAAGAAAACAAGTATTTACTAAATACTAATTCTATCCAAATTTATAATGTTTAGGTTAACAAATTAATTAATAATATTTTAAATTAAACTAAATTTTTTAGTAGCTAACCAATCCTTTATGATTATTCAAAAATTAAAATATTTATATAATCTTGTAAAATATAATTCTATCGAAATTTATAACATTTATCTTAATAAATTAATTAATAATATTTTAGACTAAATTAAATATTTAGTAGATAAACAACCGTTTATGATTATTTTTTTAATTTAGATTTAATTTTCATGTCGGTGAAAACATAGAATCAGGGTTCAAAATGTCGAGAGACATGTCGACATGTCGTTGGACATGGTCGACATGTCCACGTATCGAGCATGTCAACATCGACATAGGGGGGAAAAGTCGACTTTTCCCATGTCGTGGACATGTCAAAATGTCTATGTTTTTTTTTCCTTTTCTTCTTCAAGGTTATTTTATGTTCATAATCTTCTTACTATGCCACTATAGTCTATAATTTCTCACCACCTCGATGATTGTAATCTTAGTCTGTTCAATGAAACATTCGAATTTTAATACTGTATAAAGTATAAATAATAAGATTTGGAATTTACTTTATTGATAATCTCTAATCCAATCTAGTCCTTACTTACACAATTAAACAATACATGTAAATACTGACATATATAAATATTGAAATAATCTTAGAATTTTTTAAAAATAAAATATTATTATATACAAATAGTGGTGAAACATGGGGTAGAATAGATAACTTAAAAGATGATCGTGGAGGGTCTAGTTCACTATCTTGATAATTTTAATATAAATTACAATAATTCTCCCAAGGTATATAAATTACAATAGTTAAGTAAAAAGTAAACATACACGAGTTAATTAGAATTTAGAAAGACACGAGTTAATTAGAATTTAGAAATATGTTTGAAAATCAAGTTGGTAATTATCTCATTTCCAAATGAATCCTATTATGAAGAACAATAAAGAAGTAGTCAAAAGTTTACCATTAAAGTTTACTTTACATATTCAAATAATTTTCATCAGACATCAAAATAGTCATATTCTTTATTTTTAATGGTTAAAATGATCCATTATAAACTATTTTTTAAAATGATCCATTATAAACTAATTAAACTACCATTCAAGTTTTCTCTGCTAATTCAATAAATTTCTATCAATTTCCACCATTTTCGTTAATTTCCACAATTTCCATTATTTTTCTTAAAATATTAATCAACATCGACATGTATATATTCAAGTTTTCTGTGCTAATTCAATAAATTTCTATCAATTTCCACCATTTTCGTTAATTTCCACAATTTCCATTATTTTTCTTAAAATATTAATCAACATCGACATGTATATATTTACATCAACATCGGCATTTCTATGCCGACTCTACTCTGATTAGACCACACTAACAAACTCAACCATGACTCTACTCTGATTAGACCACACTAACAAACTCAACCATGAAGAGCTTTGCTTTGGATCTTTCTCCGGTTGAACTCCGATCTGATCTGCAATTGCTGTACTAAAAAAGGAAAAAAAAAAAACTCCAAAGTAAATCATAGCATTTATTTTTCCAAAATTTGAGAGACCAAATATTACAAAACTCAGCAACACAATTCAGAGAACAGTGACTTCCTTGACATCCTTTTGGGGCCTCTCACCCCTGGGAATGGTAATCGTCAAAACCCCATCCTTCAGCTCCGCCTTAATCCCCTCCACCTCCGCATCCTCCGGCAGCATCACGCTCGTATCGTAATAACCATAACTCGCCGCCGCCACCCACCCGCCGCCTTCTTCTTCCTTCTCCTCCTCCTCCTCCTCCTTGTGCTCTCCTCTGACCCTCACAACCCGGCCCTCCACCGTCACCTTCACATCTTCCTTCGCCATCCCGGGCATCTCCAGCCGCAGTTTGTAGCACTCTTCCTGCTCTTTCACACGCCCTCCCAAGCTCAGGCTCTTCAGCACTCTGTTTATGCTCTCCGCCGCTTGCATCAGGGAACTCCCTAGACCCCCGTTGTTCCTCCATACCCATTTCTTGCCATGCCTCCTCTCTGGGAGCATGTTGGGGTCTTGGCCTTCATTGACGGCGACCTCCTTATCCTTTGGGTTGCCGTCTGAGCTCTGACCAGACAGCCTTCTCAGGGGCTCAGCCCCCCACCGTGGCCTCTGCAGCAGAGCATCAGCAAAAGAGGAAACAGCGGCCCTTTTTTGGTGTAAATTCTTCAGAGCCAAACGAGGGAAGGCCATAGGAAAACGTGGGGTTCTTTTTAGTGTTTTGGTAAGTAAAGAATATGATGATGAGATACTGATATAAAGAGAGGAGCGGTGGTGGGTGTGTGAGAATCCAGAAGGGTCTCGTTGAAGTTCTGGGAGGTGGTACTCCATGGTGGAAACAAGTGTCAGTGACCTTTTCGTTGTTTCTCAATTATTTTCTGTTTTTCAAATTTCTTTTTTATCTTGGACTAAATTACAGTTTTTAGTCCTAATAATCCAAACTTTATATTAAACCCAATCACTAATAAAATTCAAATCCAAATAAGAAAACTGATCAATATACATTAACATTTTTCATGGATAGGGAAAAAAGGATAAAAGAATTTATGAAACTAATTATGGATGAAGAATGAAAACAATGAATTCATCTTGTCTCTCTCTACACACAATTTACCATTTAAACAGAAGGAGGCAACTCAAGTTTCAGACAAGACAAGAACTCAACAAACACTACCCAAAAGAACACAAGAGGCCTACTGCAACAAGCTGAACACTAATATGGATTAATGTTCTGTTTTACATATCACTGCAGAAAGCTACATTTTGGGTATTGGCTGGCTCTAGTTGCCAACGTAGCAATTGAGCCTGTTCGTGTAATAGTTCGAGTTCAGCAGTTTAGAGGGTTTCCAAAAAGTCTAACTTAACCTTCAAATATCTTCCATTCCATAAATGTTGCTCAATCATACAACCCCTCTTGTTCCCATACGTCCACAAGAAAATCAACCATTTCCTGTATGATTTCAAGATTAGATCCCCCCCGGTTAGAGAAAAGGGAGAGGTTAATGAGAAAAAATCGAACAGAAATGAAGCGTATTGGCTTGGGAGACACTTACAGCAAGTGGAACAGGCTGTGGGAACGGCTTGTTGCTTCCCAACAAACTGTCGTATGTTGCATTCCAACTGCAAAGCCAGAAGGATTTAGGCATGCAGAGACAATGAGTGCTGACAAAGATACAACAAACAAAGTTCAAGAATAATTAACTCCCAATTCAGAGAAACCAGAGCGTTAAAAAGATTTTTCTTTCTGGTTTCTTATCATCTTTAGCAAGCTTTCAGTCTGAGTCGAAATATATTTTTCAAGACTTTTCAAAGTGAAGGTTTCAATAAAGTATATTTCAATGCTTGAAACTAGATTTGTTTGGAATTATTTTTCAAAGGAAATGAAGTTGTTATTCGTGAACAGTTATTCTAATGTGTACAATATCATTAAGCTTTACCAATTAGTCCTTAAAAACACTTATAAAACAAAAAATAAAAATCTTGGAAATTTTTCTCCAAACAAGCCCTAATGCTCATAGCAAGATGCTCTTGCTCTAAACTACTGTGAATAATGTCTATACATGGTGCTTTCATGTTTCACTGTAAAACTTCATCGGCTTACTTGGCCAAACACGTATAATGGTTATATCCCTGTCCCAAAAATTTGATGGTTATATCCCTGTCCCAAAAATTTGAAGAGACAGTCTATTGTTTCCCATGACGAAGTTAGCATCCAAAAATAAAATCCATCGCCTGGGTTAGAAGGAAACCATCAAAGAAATTTGTAACAATGTTTTTGAATGCAAAAGGGAAAAAAAAAAAAAAACAAAAAAAAATGTACAGAATTAATACTTACATTTTTTTCCAGAAGAGGTACAATAATTTCTAAAAAAAAACGAAACATTTTAAAAGTTGTCGATGGGAGTGTCTAAATGTAACTTAGTAAATTATCTTCAGTATGGACTGGAGCAAATGGTTCAACAAGAATCTAATTACAGCTTTATAAGTGGAAACCAATAGTTTCTGGATGGATTTATGGATATAAAATAACTTGTTTTGGTAATAGAAAAGATCAGTGACCATTGATCAACTTACTTTAATTTGGGTTCCCGAACAAATAATTCTCGGTTGCACGGCTTTTTGTTCTTCACCCAATGCTGCCTAGTTTGATTCCAGAGAAGAAGACCTACAACCAAAATTGTCAAACCACCACCTAATAACATGACAATATTGTTCAACATCGAACCTCTCCTAAACTGTAAACTTCTGTATTAAAAAAGGACAGAAAAATGACATAATACGTATTGGTTATCCAATTGAATCAACTTGAACATGGACCGAGAGTCTGAGACTCGACATTCAAGACAATGGAGCTTTTGCTCTGAGTTTTAATGTTATGGCAACAAGTTGATCAAGTGAAGTTGCTAAAAATCACAGAAGCAATGAGGAGTTACCATTATTTACAAATGCTGTAGAAACGTTAGCTTCACTAGAGTCCCCATGTATTTGGTTGGTTTTGCTAATTGATGAATTGCTTCCCTGTGACCGGTTGGCACTGTTGTCCATGACGTGCGGGCTTACGATTTCCGAAATATATTACGAGAAGCCTTCGATCGATAAGCTACAGTAGTTGTAAGTTTAGGCTTGATATGATTTTCAAGGCAACCAATGCTCTATTACAAACCACAGTTAATCAAAAAACTCATTAGAACCAGCCATAGCATGGTTCAAAACTATAGTAAACATTAGAAAAGCATGAAACAAATCTCTCAATGATGCTAATTCAGTAGTTACATTTGCCCATATGTACATTACAGTTGAGAGAATCCCTTAAACCATTGGATTTTTTTTATTTCCATGCTATGATTAACACCATTAAGATTAAATAAAACAAATGAAGACCAATGCAGCAGAAATGGTTCGAGTTCAATCATTCGGATGAATCAAGGAGGCAACCAATTTACAAACGCCATCTCCAAATCCTTATTCAGTACTGAATGCTTCCTTCAATTTTGCCACATTTTCTAGGCAACCAAACACAGAGCTAACAATCCATTCCGAATTGGCGTATAGAATAAAGCCACGCCATCGCATCAATCAGATAACTCAGAGGCTTAAAATCAAAAATAGAAAAAAGGAAGGAACTTACCCCATGCATAGGGCAAGCTTTATATAGCAGACTCAGAAAGCCAAAACGGATCCACGGACGAGGAATCAAGGAGCGCCAAATCCGATTCCAGAAAGGAGAGATCAGAGAGCCGCTCCTGAAAATCAAAACGATTTCACGGGGCGAAAAGGAAAAGGCGGAACCAAAAGCAAAATTGAGAAATCGAAAGATAATATTATCATCAGAAATTGAAACTTTGGAGAAAGAAAAACAAAAAGTTGTGGACCTTGAGTGAACGATGTCACGGGTCGCCACTCTCGTGCTTCCTGAAATCGAAAATGGCCCCTTCGAGGGCTCACAGGCTCGGCTTTTCCCCCCTCCTTTCTTCTTCCTTCGCTTCTCCTCTGGCTCTGGTTATTATAAGGATGGGGAGGAAAATGGTGGGTGCATACAATATTATTATTTATAGGAAATGGATCATAATTGTCTTTTTAAATAATAGTGGATCATAATTGAATTATAAAATATGGATTTGTATAGTTTTAAGTTGGAATGTTACACGCCAACACGAGCCTTGAGTCACTCGAGTCACTTGTTCATATTTGTTGTATTGAAAAAAGAGTTCGAATGTTCTACGAATTTAAGCATAGTTTAATTGATTATATTATCGATCAAAAAGTTTAGAGAATCGAGTATTAGTTAATCTCACCTCCCTCTTCTTCGTTGATCTTGACTGCCTTAACACAAATAGAAACTTTGAAGCTTAATTCTAGTATGAGCTTAATATAGAGAAAAAGTACCACAAAGAAATTGAGAAAAAAAAATCAAGAATTATGTGAACAGATCCAATCAACCTCACGAAGTTTTAATAAAGTAGGCATTAAAATTGAGGCGAAGCGAAGTTTAAGAAAGTAGCATTAAAATTGCGGTAGTATGGTGTTGATGCAGCAATTTGATCGATCGAAATCACCAAATTTGCACCAATCTTCTTGAATTAAACGGGTCAACCACACACTCCGATGTTTAAATCGGAATTTGAGTTTTATGTGAAACGTAGCAAATAGTAGAGTTTTGTAACTTACCTTGATCATGAGGTTACTCTCTCTATTTATAATCGTGAGAATTCTAGGGTTTATAGGAATAAGATATCTTCTCTTTTTTTAATAGGAGATGATGTCGTCGTGGCCGGACGAAGTAAGAGTGGAGGAGTCAACCTGTTATCATGTTTATTGGCGGTGCACAGAAAATAAGCACGAGGTGGTGGAGGCCGAGACTTGGTCGGCCGGGTACTGGTTCCTAGTTGGTTGGGTCTTGTGGCCCAATTCGTCCTTTGGACCTCTGGGTCTCTGCTCTTCTCCCACTTCGTTCTCCCAATCATTTTTTTAATCCTTTAGATTTGTAAATAAGTTGTTTGCACTAAGAAGCAAGAAACTTGCTTGAAACATTTGGTGTAAAACAGATGCACGATTGTGTGTGGATAATGGCACATTTTCTAACCGGAGCTAGCAAAAGTAGAGTTACATTTTGTTAACATAAATGTAAATTTCACCGCAAGTTGTGGTCCCACTGAAACTTTATGGTAAATTTCAACTGTCAAAATACAAAAATAAAGTGAATGKTACTCTTCTATAAGTCCCATGAGTTTGTGAAAGTTACATTCCAACTAGATCTATTAATTATGTATTTTTGTAAATATGATTTTTCTTTYCAATTTGATTTTGCTACAAAATCTTTATGTGATTCTCTCCATTTCTCTACGCAATTTTAAATTGACATGAAATTAATTTAACTTGAAATATAACATACATGAAAGGATATATTTCATCCTCAAATTGATCATAGGACTCATAATACAATTTACACACATATAATGTAGTTTATATATATATATATACACATCTCATTTTCGCTCTTAGTTGACAATTTTTTCGTTAACTTTTGATTAATTGACATATAAAATTAATTAATTCAATTCACAAATAAGAGTTTCCAAAATTTGCTCCTCGCCAATATATTAATAAAAACATCACTTTAATTCTTTTTTTAATACAACATGTGTGAGTGGGAAATCGAACTCACAACCTCATGGTTAGAGGTATATATCAATTATCAAACTATGCTTGCTTTAGCATCACTTTAATTCTATTGATATCAACAAATTTAATTTAATTAATTAACATATTACCCGTTGTTTCATCAAAATAATAATAACAATATATTACTCATTGTTTGGTCTAAAGGGATGCTTCTTCTTTTTAAATATTCTAAGTATGAAAAAAAAAAGTAGTACTTGAGAAGGTTTTTGAAATGGAATAACTTTTGGACTAAAAAGGCGATAGGAAAAAGCTCATGTTGACGATACCTCTTTACTTTTTAAAAACTTAGAAATCATAGTTTATTTTCTTCATTTCTCTCTCTTACTTACAAAAATTTAATGGTGGTTAGCAATATCGGTTAACACTCAAGTATTGTTATGGTAAAAATATGTATAGAATCTAATCTCCCTGCAGCTTTATCTTAACAGGATCAATTACTTTCTTGAAAAAAAAAATGTCAAAATCACAAGCAAGAAAAAATATTCTCCAAATTTCAAAATAGAGGCTAACAATATTTCGCCCCAATTTTATCAATCTTTGAACGATATGTGACAATTTCCACTTTCAATTTTCAACAAAAAGAAAATGTAAAAATTTTTTTTAAAAAATCTATTAATTTGTTTGAAACTCCATCGGTTCCATAACAAACCTCTTACTTGTAAATTTGTAATGTAGTCCATTAAATCCAATTAAAAAATATTCTTTAACCATTTTTCCATAAATAACTAATTTTTATAATTTTTTTATTAGTAATATTCTCTTTTAATACAACAATATATGGAGTCACAAACTTTTTGTTAATACAAATATTTATTTGGTACCGTATTCAAACAATTAAAAAGAATGGAAGTTCAAATCTGTGTATTCTCATGTTTGTTGTATAAAAAGGAAAAAAAAAAAAAGACAAAGCTACCCACAGGTAATAAAATAAAATTTAGTATTTACTATTATGAAAAAAAGTGGTCTCCACCATCAGCATCCATTTACAGCCACAGAAAACCAAGATTTCTCTAATGTTTTCCCCAAACAGAAACAAACAAGAAAACCCCCAAAAAGAAAAAGAGATTTAAAAAAAAACAGAAAAAAAAGGAGGAGAAGGGAAAGAAAGATCAAGAAAAAAAAACTGTTGTTGCTTGGCGTTGGGTTGAATTCAAAAGGAACATTCCATCCTGTGCGATCGCTGCTTGAGAATTCCATTATAGAGAGCAACTCGATTCGGCGGAATTTGATTTCTACAGCTTATTCTTCTTCTTCTTTCTCTGTTTTCCGCCATCGCCAGCTTCTCGTCGTGCTCTTTCCTGTACTCCTCTCCGTTCCCACTCGGCTCCTTCACGTCCTCTGCAAATCTCACCTTTTTCTTCTTCTTCTTCTTCTTCTTGTTCTTGTTTTTGTCATCTAAACACAGTCAAATAGAAAACCCACCAGAATTCAAGACCCAAAAAGTGGTTATGAAATTAATTTAATGGAGGGAGGGAGAGGGGAATACGCACGCACCAGAAGAGAAGCAAGAACGG
>NW_019104590.1:84432-131889 GCF_001995035.1 Momordica charantia
AGGGGTATCATACCTTCCATCGCAGAGGTCAATCCCACCAACAAAACTCACAATTCTCCTTCTGTTTGGATCCCCATTAGGCAACCCACTGTCCACCACAACAGTCTTCTGGTGATGAGTGAACATAGTCCCAACCGCTATGTCCTGAATAACGTTGGCCCCATCATCAGGATTACGAGGGCACAGCACACAGTGGACATCAGTGTTCTCAAAGTACTTGGCAGTGTCTTCATCATGAGTTGCCATGAGCCCCTCCTCCTTCAAAACGGGCACAGAAGTTTTATCATCCCAAACAAGCAAAAGAACTCTAACTCCTTCACTCGCCTTTCTCTTAAGCAATTCGCCGAGCATTACGTCTCCACCAGGCTTTGGCCTCCTTGTATCTCTCACCAAAGAAATCTCAGTGTAAACAGACCATCCAGTAATGTAAATCAAGTGTTTTGCATTAGTAATTGCATCAAAAACATCCTCCCAACACCTATGTGGCTCGTAAAACTTGCCTCCGGCAAGAGGGATTCTGGGAACAAAATTGTCGGGAACGTGGGCATCTTGGTAAAGAGTTACCTTACAGCCTCGTCTCTGAGAGAAATAAGTGTAGGGAACTCCAGGAAACTTGGGGCTTTTGATGCCACGGCCCCAATTTCGATCCTTTGTGACATCGAAATACTGTAATTTGACGTGAATTTTGGGGTCCCCGCGAATGGGGTTCTTGCTTTCGTCGAGGATTGGAACCCATGTGTCGACTTCTTGGCCGCTTACGATTTCTTGGACGGACAAATATGCTCTGCCGATTAAGGTTGCTCCGATGGGATTGTCGTCCTTGACAGTGAAGATGATGTTGGAAGCCGTGTGAGCGCAGTAGATATGGAAAGTCTCGTACCATTTTGGGTTTGAATGTTCTTTCTGAAGAATTCTTGTTCTTCCAACTCTGGCCTTCTCTAGATCAATGGTTGCATAGAGCTTTGTTAATCCTCTGCCAAAACCAATTGCTTCTTCTACGTTTTCCCTCAACTGCACGTCAAAATTCCAGGATAAATTACAAATTTAAGTCTCTGTTAACATTTCACTTTTAGTTTTCAACTTTTTAAATTACGTTTATTTTAGCAATTTTTTTTTAATGTTTTTCACTTTTTTTTTTTAAAGTATAAATTGGACATTGATTTCATATTCATCGAACTCAAAATCTTTTGGTCGGTTGAAAATATATATCAATTATCATTAAGTTATACTCGATTTGACTATAACAAAAATATTAATAAATTAATTAATAGTTTTTAAGATTGAACTAAATATTTTGTTGGTAACTTCAATTGGTTTATAACTATATTACTAAGGGGCAACTTGAGATATGACAAAAAAAGTTAGGAAAATAAACAAAATAACAATAAGATTTAAGTTTTTCAAATATAGCATTTTTTTTGCAAAAAAACGAAGGCCCACGTTCTAAATTACAAGTATACCCTGTAGGCCATACTTTTGATTGACTTCTGATATACTAATGATTGACAGATATACTCCTGATATATATGTGATATATGTTTGATATATATAAGGTATGAAATTGATTTACTTCTGATATAACTATGATATCTACTACTATAGGTGACATAGAATTGATTGACTTCTGATATATAATTGATTTACTTATGATATAACTATGATTGACAGATATACTCCTGATATATATGTGATATATGTTTCATATATATCCGATATGAATTTGATTTATTTCTGATATAACTATGATATATATTACTATAGGTAATATATAACTGAATGACTTTTGATATACTATTGATTTACTTATGATATAACTATGATTGACAGATATACTCCTGATATAATATGTGATATATGTTTGATATACATATGATATGAAATTGATTTACTTCTGATATAACTATGATATATGTCTGATATACATATGATATGAAATTGATTTATTTCTGATATAATTATGAAATCTACCAATTATTTCGAACATATTACCTCTAACATATGTTTTTTGATATACTACTAATATATGAAATAATTTTTTTTCCAGATAAAAGCAATGGTACAAACACGAAAAATAAAATAAAAAAATATCGTAAAAAATGTTGATGTCGTTCATCCCAAAAGACAACATAAACAAACGCCAAAAGTTTTGTCTATGAAAAAACGGAAAGCTTCAAAGATATTATCTCCAAAGACACGACAATCACCAAGAACGAAGATTGATGTCCCAAGCTTTTACCTAAAGATTATACAAGAATGAAACTTACGCTTTTCTAGACTGTTGGAATTATGCTTCTTCTTTTATAGAATTTTAAGAATGACATTGTTGGTCTACTTTTGGTTTATGCTACTGATTCGTTTTGATGTTTAAACTTTTAAGTTTTTGGTTGAAGGACTTTGCTGGTGATTTGATGTTGATGTTGATACCCAAGAATGATATTTTAAACCTTTTAAGAATGACATTGTTACTGATTTCATTTTGATCTTTAAAACTTTAAATAAAACTTAATTGTACTATTGATATATGTACGATGTATACTTGATATGTCACTGATATATTATTGATATATAGAAAAACCCTAAGTTTCTATTTACCTCTAATTTCTAATTGATTTCTCATTCACAGTAATTTCGAAAATCACCATTGACGTTCACATTCACGTTCCTTTCAAGTTTTCTTTCTCATTTTCAGTAAGTATCAAATTTTTTTCTCATTTTCCATGCATGTCAATACCTACTAATTTCTAATTGATCAAAAAAATACAAGACAAAAGGTTAAAGCAGGTAAAATAGTGATTTACTATTATATAACTGATATAGAACTGATTGACTTTTGATATACTATTGATTTACTTCTGATATACTAATGTTGTCAGATATACTCCTGATATATAATAACGAAGCGATAACTGAAAAGGGTAATTTGGGAATACTGAAAATTTTAAAATCAGGATTTTGAAAAAAATATTATATCTGAAAATATCATGCTATTTTGTTAAATATAGAAAACTTAGCTACCCATTACAAATCCCCTATTACTAAATATAGTCCAACAAATTTTTAAATTGAGATTCAATTTTGAAATTGCAACCATATGAAAACCTTAAAAATAACAAATTCAACCTCGTTTTTTCATTGAATTCTTTATTTACAAATTTTTATTTTCAGATCATCGACCTCATTTTTAAATCAAATTTCAAAACAAAACTATTTTTCTCTAATGTTTAAAATAAAATATGTTTTTAAAAAAGAAGATAACGAAATAAAGAAATAAACGGAGAAAGTAATATTTACAAATTTAATTTTAAAAAACATAAAATTAAAACCAAACAAAATAATGATCAAATTGGTTACCTTGGTGAAGATATTATGACTGGAATGCAGCTTATCCACTTCATAAATGGTGACATGAAGGGTTCCATGGAGTAGAATATGAGCCATCTCTCAACTGCAACGACACATTAATTAAGCTAAATAAATTAACATCAAGTCTAGCCATACATGTAAATGATTTGAGAAGAATTATACATAAATAGTAAAATAATATTTCTATTTTTTTGCTCCTTTTAATTTTGAAACTGCTTTATTCTAACACCCATTTTACAACTTTTCTCATTTATTGGTATTGTTTCTCATTTCCCGTTTTTAAAAAATGTAGTCAGTGGGTAACTATTCATGTTTCTCACTTTTCACTTTTAATAAATCTTTTTAAAATTGTGTAAAATTTTTGAAAACAACGAAATTAAATTTTTTATTCCTATTTCATATTTTCAAATTTTTAAAAAATATAAATAAAAGTATTATTTTTTTTCTTTTTTTTTTTTTACCTATAAAAGGCATAATGAATATAACATAAAATTTTAATTTTCACATAAAACTTTTTATTTTTATAATTTAACATTTTAGAGGATCAAATAAAAAAAAAATGTTAACAAAGGTGTTGTAACAAGAAATAAATAAAAACAATAAACAATTAAGATACATAATTCTAATTTTTTTTAATTAAAAAGAGAAACAAGACATAAGAAAAAACGTTAGCAAATGTGCCTAATATTTTGATTCGATTTTCTGAATTTAAAGAAGTTGATGAAATTTATATGTAAAAATATGCATTTTTTAAATATTAGAACATCCTGTGGAAAGTTGAAACTAACAAACTACAGCATAACATTGTATGGGAAAACGACAACGGAATACTGTTAAAACGATGTTTTTAATAATATCCTTTTTTTTCTTTATTATTATTATTATTTTGAAAAGGGACGGAATAACTATAATTAGCCTTCACTTTCTAAGGCAATACATCCAATTTTTTTTTTTCTTTTGACATGAAGAAAACTAAAAGTTTGTCTTCGGTTAAAAACAAGAGCGTATAAAATTTTATACTAATTTGTGTTTCTTCAACTTTTAAAATAGAAAATTATATGTTAAAAATAATATATATATAAAAAAAAGTTTTGTGTCCCCTCCTAAAAATCTCTAGTCCCACTCTTTGATAGGTATATATCATAAGTTACATTATAAGTTTAATGTATACGTTGAGCAGTATATACTTTTAATTATAAATTTAAAAAGGTATGATTAAGTTTTTCTAACTCTAGAAAATGTTTCTACTTAATTAATATCATTAACAAAGACACTATTTTTTTTTTTTTTTGAAACAAAGACACTAACCTAACATGCCTTTTAGGTGTACTGTCAAAAAAAAAACATTTTAGTCTGTTACCACTTCACACCAATCCACACAAAATAATTTGATATTTAGAAAAAATAATAATAATTTGGCATACAACTATTTACCTAAATAATACGAAAATAAATATGTATCTTCAAATATGGTAACAAATTTAAAAGTTTACAAAATCAAAATCAAACTCAAATTCAAATTGAAATAATATATTACACATTACAAAAAGTCACGCTTATTTTTCAAAAAGAAAAAAAAAGTCATACTTATGTACTCTATATTTAAAAAAGAAAACAAAAAGTTGTGATGTTTTTTTTACAATGTGTTGTGTAGTAAAACTTGTCTTGATTGTATCATCAAAAAATATATATAATAATTAGGTCCAAGAGTATAATTTAAGCCAAAGTAATTTGTCATGGTTATTAAATGTCATATTTATGAAGAAAAAATATAAACGAAAGTTGGTTTTGTAGTACTACTTCTAAAAATATTATTTTAAGATAATTATAAAAAATTGAAAACACTGAATAATATTCCAGAGTATGCGTGACCAATTAATAAAAATTTAAGGTTAAAAAATACTTTTAATCTATGTACTTCTATTTAAATAATAATTTAGTTTTTCAATTTTAATTTGTAACGCACCTGTCCTTTCAAATTAAATAACAATTTAATCTTCAAACAAAATATATAATAATTTAATTCTTGTAATTTAAAATTTGTAACAATTTAATCTATATTGTGAAATAGTTTCTTATATATTAGAGTGCTAAACAATATTAGATTATTATACGATAAAACTTGAGACTTAAATTTAATAAGATTTTCTAGATAGGACTACTAAAATAAAATAATAATAATAAATAAATAAAGAGGTTAACACGTGGGACGGCCTGGAATACAGAAAAAATATCCAAAATAGCTACGTACGGATTCCGCGCTCTCGACGGCTCTCCGACTAACGGAGGTCGGATTCGCAGGACGTCTCGCCGACACTAGATCTCACGGCGACTAATCGCCGAGGAGATCGGTGGCATTAGGCTCCTCCGACGGGGATGGCGTCGGAGCTCCGGCGATTAGAAAGATTCTGTAGACTAGACCAGAACGATCCCCATCGACTAATGATTTTAAGATATAGTCGAAGACGATTCAAGAAGTAAACGCGATCCAATAGTTGAGCGAACGCATAGAGAACAGAAATCGAGTTAAAATAAGTTAATAGAAGAGCAGAAGAAGAAACTAAATACCTTTCAAATCGGATTTTGCAGATTCGTTTTCTTGAGCTTGAGCAGGGGAAGAAGAAGAAGAAGAGCAGAGAGAAGAAGGAAGAAAATGGGGAAATTTGAAAGGATTCCTCTTTTGGATGACAATAATTATATCCACTCTCTACAAAAGGGGCAAATGAGGTAATTGCAATTTCTCTTTCCAACATTTGCAAAAGATAACATTGGCTAAATTATTATTCATTCACTAAAGGTTTTATTTTATTTTATTTTTATGGTTTTTTGAGGTTTTTTTTACCCATCATTTTGGTTCATAACAAAAAATATTTGGTAACAAGGAAGTTATCCTTACTTTCCTACATTTAACTTTAAGGAGTTAATTATCATATCAGTTCAAGTATAACTTTATTATCTATCTCAAAATTTGATCATTCAATATCCACCTCTATAATTGTTGAAATAAAAAAAAAAATCAGTAAATCGTCGTTTAGTCTCTACAAGAGCCAACATGAGCTATTAATGTATCTAACTTTCTTCTGTCAAAGTTAGAAGTTCGATCCCCCATATCTACCATTGTTACTTACCCAAGAAATTTAAGTAAATGCTCAATTAATTGGTAGATTGAAATTTTCCACACAATTGTTAAAGCTTTGACTAAATTGAGGAAAATAGTTGAAGGTGCTTGGAAGTAAATTTTTACCTCTTTCTTCTCTCTTCTTTAGAATCTTTTGCTAACTATGGTTTTAAAATTTCACGAAAGCATTCACATTTACCATTTCAAAGTGTTAGCAAAACAAAAATAATAATAATAATAATAATAAAATAAAAAAATATCAACCAAATATTACTAATATGGACATAAATTAATATACTAATCTTCTTTTTGACAAAAATATAATAATTTTTAATTTATTTAAAAAGTACGAAATACTTATATGTTAATATATTTTTTTTATAACTTTTGTATTTTTATAATTTTTCTAGAAATATCTATTGATGTCAAAATTTCATCGACACATGAGACTTTCATTTCGATAAAATTGAGCCATTAATATTTCTATCATATTTAAAACTTGGTTGCTGAGCTAAAAAGCTTTTTGCCGCAATACACATGGGAGCCATAATGTCTAATATTTACAACTAAATAAATTTGAATGTTAATTATAAGTTCGGTGATTACAGTTTGGAAGTTTACTTTATTTTATTAAGGAGGGAATTAGAATAGAAAAATGCAAAAAGCTGTTTACTTTAGAAAAAAAATATATGCCTTTCCTTCTTGTCAAAATAATTAAATAATAGCAGGAAAAAAAAGGCATAAACATTGATCTTTTAGAATTGGCCAAATGCTAAGGCTCGACTGAGGGAGTAGGGTCCAACCAAATAGAGCCTCAAATAAACTCCCACTAAATTTTAATGACTCCTTTGACTTTTAAGATTAATGATATTTAATGTGACTTTTTAAGTTATTTTAGTACAACATGTAGGGGTGGGGGATCGAACTCACAACCTCTTGGTTGGAGGCATATGTCAATTACCGTTGAACTATGTTTGCTTTGACGTATGGAGTTTTTACACACAATTCTTTTTTTTCTAATTTACTATACATAGGAATATAAGTCAAAGCTCAAGGTACTAAATTTTCGTCGATATTTTTATATGTTCATAAATTCGACATCGATATGAAAAGTGAAACGATATTTTCATTATATATATACATATATATACATATATACATATACACATATACACATATACATATATACACATATACACATATACATACATACATACATATATATATATATATTTTGATCCCACGAGTTGCATTTCTTAAATATAGGAGTAGACTAGTCTAATCGCCCCGTTGAAAACAATATTTTAAGAATAATCTAGATTATTTTTTTAAGTTATATATTAAAAGGTAGCAACTTTGTATTCCAACCTCCACATATTGATTTACTTAAAAAAATTATTTCTTTTAGTCTGAGAATTGGATGGCCTGCCTATGAAAATAATATTTTTAGAAGTATTTCTCATTAAGTACAATTTTCGTTACCACACTATCATTAATGTAAACTGAAAAGTTCAGTTTTAGAACCATTGATGATATGAATATAAACACCAATAATGTATAGGAGATGCCAACATTTCACGTGAAAAAGAAATTCTAAAATATACAATTAAATACAATATTTCATGCCAATATGAATTTAATTCAGTCGTAACTGACACGTACTCATTTCTTTTAAAGTTCAAACAATTATACCTCTAGTTTGTTGTACTAAAGAAATATAATATTTTCATTTCCAAGAAAGACAATATATTGATATGAAGTTGTTTGGATAGAGTAAAAAAAAAACTATACGGTTGTGAGTTGAAAATAGATCTACAGTTGAAAAACACAAAGAAAACAGATTTTCTTAGTATAACTAATAAATTTTTATCATTTTTGTGATATTAATGAAATTGGCACTTTTTGAGAAGATGAAATAATGGCTAAATAAATTTCTTGATTATTTTGAGTGGGACTCACGATCTCTTTAATTTGAGATATGTACCGATTACGGCTGAGTGTTTTCTTTTATCACTTGACATGATATTTCATATTTAGTATAAATTTAAAAAAGAATCATTACACCTAAAATAAGAAAAGGGTGGATCTATTTTCATATCAATATTTAATTATGTTATCTCACCTGCCACGATTGGTGGGTCACCACAAACGTGGCACGAAGGTTGAGGATGCCGACAGAAGCGTGGAGAATCCAACGGTCATAATGAGTCCAACAAAACAAAAGTTGAAAACCCCATCATCATCATCTTGTCGAATTGTATGATAGGGATGGCCTACCATACGTTTAATATTCAACTTTTTCTATCCAATCACGCTGAGACAAATGTCGATGCGTTTAACTTTTATGTATATATAAATAAATTATCTTATGGAAATTTAATATCTTGCTCCATGATCAAAACTCTTAAGTCTATTTTTAAAATGTTAAATATATTTAATCATTGCTAATTCTACCTGTAAGTGTTTAATTTTTTAGGATTGGAAATTTTCAATTGAATTATTATGAATAAAACCTATTAAAACTTGTGAGTCGAAGGCTAATGTATTTAAATTATTGTTAACCTATTCTAACACATGAATGTGAAACATGAAATAAATAGATTTTTTTAATTGCCCATTTATATTTTGTTGATAGATATGTGTCAAGTAGAATCTAAATAGTAATGTTTGTGTGTCCAAATAAGTTTATATATATAATTTTTTTAGTACTTGTATAAATAGATTTATAAAACAATAAATTAATGATATATCAATTTTTAAAACAAAGTTTTAGCATTTTCAATCTCTTTCATGTTGAGAGATGTAACTGAGAATTCATAACATAAAAGGGCAAAATTGTATTTCAAATATTAAGAACTAAATTAAAAAACCAATTAAAAACTATTTGATAGAATTAGCATTTATTTAATTTATATAGTGTGTGTGTGTATATATTTTTAATGAAAGAGAGAGATGGACATCAAAAAGGCACTCAGAAAGATTGTTTGATTGTTTGATTGTTTGGGCCTATTGAGGCCTTTACAGCCCAATATCAGTTATTTCTCTAGGCCCAAAAATCCTTGGGCAGAATTTAGGAGGAGATAACTACAAATATACATAATATTAAATATAACATAAATGTAATTAATAAAAAGGTAAGTCTAAATATGAAAAAAATAATTATTTCAACTGATATTTAAATCAATCGTCAATCAATAATGTTAATCAACACACATCAATATATAATTTCACTGATACTTAAACCAACATTTATCTTAATCATTGTAAATCAATGATAATGTAATTACTATATGATCCATATGATCCAAAGTTAAAGGATGAATAATAAATTTTAGGAACGTTTCCAATTATTTTTTTAGAAAACTAAAAACTTATGAATATTTTAATTAAAATATTGAGTTATAATCGAACTATATCTTATTCTTCCTTTTTTTTTGGAGTTTTGATCGAGGATATATCTCTTAACCAGTTAAATTTTAATGTTGCTTAATTATATCTTTGTTTCATTTACAAAGTATATAAAATTGTTTATTTAACCAATAAGTTATCAAGTGGAGAAAATAAAATAAAAAAAAAATAGAAAGAAGAAGGAAGAAAGTTAATTTTGAATAGTGTGTTTAAAGAGGACTAAAAAATGGCATAGAGAGTTGTTGTAAGACATAAATGGGAGTTAAAATCCACATCCAAACAATACAATACAAATAGTTAGGTCAGTACTATAAAATAAAACACCCACTTTCCATTTTCTGATCCACTGAAGAAAAAAAAAAGAAAAAAAGAAAAAAAAAACCTAAGTTTTCAAACATCACAACTTTCTAAAACTCAATGTTTGGGTTGGCTATATTTAGAGAGTGCATGCACGAGAAAATGAAAGAGAAAACTAAGTTCTGCACAAACACTTGAGTTTTCTTTCTTTTTTATTGATTTGGTGGATGGCCCTTTATTTAGCATAGTAGGTGTTAAAGTCTTTGACTTTGATTGTGTCGGTTTAGTTCTTGAGTTTTAAAACGTTTCGTGTTGATAACATTGATACTTAATTTTTGGATGCGACGTGACAATTGGACTAATGAGTGTTGATTTGATATAACGTGACACAGGGAATTGATCAACGTGTTAAAATAGGGTAGAGATTTGAACCCACGACCTTTTGGTCAAAGATAGGTGTTTTAATTATTTGAACTATGCTCAAATTGGCATGCTATGTCAATATTTAATTAAGTGATAACTTAATAGAATTATAAATAAAAGATAACTGGAATTTTTTATAGTTTCATGAAAGTTTTTTAGCTAAAATTTGTGATTTAAACTTTATAGTATCATTTTCTTTACTTTACACTATTTTAAGCATTCTTTTTTAAAAAATTTATTTAAAAAGGCCTTTATATCGTTTTGGCAAATTATATTTATACCTGCGTATCGTTACAATCTGTTTCATACAGTTTTCACAATCCAAATTTGTTTATGAAAGAGACGGATCTCGTTGAATTAACATAAACCCAAAGTTGCTAACATGAGCTTAGTTAAAAATTAAGAGAAAAGTTCAACTTTTTACCTCTAAATTCATGTAGTGATACGTCTATAAAAGACACAATATCAAACATATATAAAAGGCACTCAACAAAATATCAAACCCAACCCATTAAAAACATTAAACACAATAAAAAAAATCCAACCTGTCAGCTAAGACATCTATGTCCGACCAGAAGGTCGTGAGTTCAAATCTCCTCCTATACTTATAAAACACAATTAAGAAATCAATATCTCAAAAGATAGTCTCATCCAACTATATTGGATGCATGATGCCCATAGCCCACCATAAATCTTCAAAAAATAAAATATAAATTGATTAATTAAAAGTATTAATCATACCACTTATATTAAGCGCTCTGCTCATGAATCTCTTTTTGTTGTCAAAATATTTTACGTTTTTTTAGTACAATAAAGAAATGAAATGTTAATTTTACAACATCTTAATTGGAGATATATACCAATTATTAAGCTATCCTCGTTTAGACAAAATATTGTACCTTGTACCTACTATATAATGTATACACAATCAAAATTAAAAAGCACAACCCCCATTTTCTCACTCTCTCAATTAGCTAGGGAAGGCTCTCTCTGAGATTGATAGTTTGTGAAATTATATGGCGAAGCAAAAGAAGTTCAGAGGAGTGAGGCAACGCCGGTGGGGCTCATGGGTCTCTGAGATTCGCCACCCTTTTTTGTATGTTTTTCCTCTCATCATCTCATCTTCTCTTTTATCTCTCTCACTAACCCTAAACAGTTTTCTTCTTCCTCTATTTTCAGAAAGAGGAGGGTCTGGCTAGGGACGTTTGAGACTGCCGAAGACGCGGCCAGAGCCTACGACGAGGCTGCCGTTCTGATGAGCGGTCGAACTGCCAAGACCAACTTTCCGTTGGCCGTGGCAGCCACCGACATTGTTAGAGGTAGAGCTAGAAATTTTCATAACAACGTATATACATATATATATGTATTCTTTCCATTTTATGTACTAAAAAAATAATTGTCCTCTCCTTTCTTCTTAGCTCCAACTGTAGACACTACTATCTCAAGTGCAGTTTTGCCGCCGTTATCATCAATTCTCAACGCCAAACTTCGAAAGTTTTGCGAATCTTCGCCGCCTTCCCTAACTTGCCTCCGTCTCGACACCGCGAGTTGCCGCATCGGCGTCTGGCAGAGGCATGCGGGACGTCGTCGAGTGGCCAAATCTAACTGGGTTATGATGGTTGAGCTTGAGAAGAAGAAGAACGACGACGGATTACGAGTGACGATGGAGTCGTCAGATAAGGCCGGTGTGGAGGAGTTGAAATTATCAGGTGCCAGAGAGAGTTCAGATGATGAAGAAAGAGCTACTCTACAGATGATTGAAGAACTTCTGAATAAGATATGATAAGAGATCTCTTTCAATAATTTCTATAGCTAAACTAAAACTTGCATGTGCTTTTGTATTGTTCTGAATTATGATCAAATAGCTTAGTTCCATGTATACATGTGATAAATATTTAAAATAAATGCATGAAAGTTATTTTATTAAACAGATAAATTTTCATGCTTAAACAAAAGATCTCAATGACGCGCTTTTTCGAAGAATCCTGCACCCATGGGAATGATACCACAAAACTCCATGCTCTTGTCACTGCACCATAATATTTTAATGTTTGTAAAGTTACTTAAGGCTACTAATTTCAATGATCTTTTTATTGTTTACTTTCAATTTGAAATTCTTATTCATGAACAAAGAGCATATTCTTAGTTGGAAAAGAAATATATATAAATAGTACTTGAAAATGAAATGATACTATAAAAAACCAGTGTCACATATTTATTCATATGCACAAAAATTGAATGCAGTGTGAAAAGTTGGTTATACATGTAGCACAAAAATGTGTCACAAAATCTAGAATTTCCATTAATGTTGAGGAATTTTCAATGAATGCTAGAAATCTCAGATGGGCATTCAAGATAATTCTTGTTTATGTTGTATGTAAATAAAAGAAGCCATGTGCTAAGGTATTACATTAATTATTCTCATATATTATCACATGCATTGGAGAGTAACAATTTGTAAAAAAAAAAAAATGGAATGACAATTTTGATTTTGTACATTTCATAATTGAGGTGAGCTAGGTGTGGTATATTATTTTCATAATGATTTTGCTTTCTTTTTCCTTTTGAAATCCAGCTTAATTAATTAAGGTCGTTTGATAACCATTTTTGTTTTTGGTTTATCTTTGTGTTTAGTTTTTAGTTTTTGGTTTTGCCTTTAAAAAACAAAAACTATATATATTTGATAACAATTTTTTGTTTTTTGTTTTTAAAAATATAAAGCCAAACATGTTTTGTATCAATTTTTAGTTTTCTGTTTTAAAAAGTTAGAAAATTGAAAATGTATTTTGAGAGAGGAAATTCTATGTAGAGTAGAGATAACAATGATGTTGGTGCAAGTGAGAATGCTTCCCCAATTCTCGTGATCCGCGTCTCCACCGTTTTTCGGTCCAAAAGATATTCTCGAGAAAAATTATCGGTTTTATAATTGTTTTTAATTATTTTTAGAATTTAAGTATAAAAAAAGTGTAATAAATATATATTAATTATTTAAAAAATGGAATCGGGGACGAGGTCGAGACATGATTTGCTATTTTTGAGGCTCAACCCTACGGAAATTTTTGCATCCCCTAGTGTAGAGACATGAAAATGTGAGATGTAAATAAACTTTTGGAACATAAATTTTAGAAAGATAAATAAAAAGATTTAGAAAAGAAAATAGTGAAAGAAAGTTGAAGAAAAAAAGAGAATTTTTAGAGAAAAAATCAATAAAGTCAGAGAGAAAAAGATATGTTAAAGAAAAAAAGAAATTACAAAGAAAGAGAAAAATTATAGTGGAAACCAAAGATAAAAACAATATTCAAAATATAATTTTTAGACAAAATAAATAAATACAGAGATAAATAAAAGTTATAGTAAAAGAAAATTGAACGAGAAAATAAGATATAATTTTCAGAGGAAAAAATAGATTATGAAAAAAAAAGATAAGTTATAAAAGACGAAATTTTAGAGAGAGAAACGCTAGGAAAAATATTAAATTTTTAGAGACAAAAATGAAACTGATCTATTTGAAAAAAAAATAAAAAATAAAAAAACATAAAAATTTAGAGAGAGACAAATAATAATAAATATTCAAAATATGAAAATTTTAGAGAGAGAAAAATGAATTTTGTTGGAAGACATTAAAAAAAAAGTGGAGTATTAAAAAAAATAGATTTTGAAAAATAGAAATGTGTTTTTAAAAAATATATATATATATTTGAAATTTACAATTGATTTTTCAAAAACAAAAAACAGAAAATTGAATTCATTATAAACAACCATCTTCCTAAAAAAAAATAAAAACCAAAAACTAAAAATAAAAAACGAAATAGTTATCGGTCCTTATTTTTAGCTTTTTAAAAGTAACTTTTGAAATGAAAAAAAAAATTAAGATTTTAAAATATTAATTATAAAACAAATAAAGCAGTTAGAAAACATTAAAAAGTTTTTAAAAGTTTAAAAATGGTTTATGAAACGATACTTAATAATCAAAGAATTCTTGGAGCACATTGTATTTCTTATGTTAATGCGTTGATTAAAATCTAAGAAAAATAAGATTAAAAAAACATAATGTATAAATGAGTGTTTCACATTTTCTACCATCGGTAGAGACTTTTTTTCTAAAGGATGGAAGGTAAACATGAATATAGTTCCATGATTAAAATATTTTCATCTTTTTTGTGTTAGGTTAATTTGATACCTCATATATTTATTATATAATGGGAGGTAAGTGTCTACTTAGTCCCTAAAGTTTTGAAATGAACATTTGTAGTCCATGAGGTTTAAGATAAGTGTCTAATTGGTCTCTGAAGTTTCAGAATGTACACTTTTGGTCCTTGAGGTTTAAATTAGGTGTCAACTTGGTCCTGACGTTTTAAAATAAACACTTTTGGTCCCTAAAAAATAGTTTTAAATGGTCTCTAATTTTTTTACTGCTATTAACTAATATTAAAATAACGTAGCAAATTGCAATTAAATTGTTTATTGTAGTTGGTGATGTGGCAAATTATATTAATTAAATAATATATGTCCGGTATGAATGGCGGACGGCGGCGGCACAAACGTGGTGGTCGCCGGAAAAGGATAGGAGAAAGAGAGGAAGAGATGAGGAGAGGAGAGAGAAACTACCATCACCTACACATATATTATTTAATTAATATAATTTACTATGTCAGCAATTACAATAAATAATTTAATTGCAATTTGCCACGTCATTTTAATATTAGTTAATTAACAGTAAAAAAAATCAGGGACTTGTTCATTTTGAAACTTGAGGGACCAAGTTAGACACCTAGTTTCAGGTACGGAAGTAGACACCTAYCTCAAACCTGAGGGACCAAAAATAYGTATTTTGTCCTTATATAATATTTTAAAAGAAAAACAAGGATTGAAAAAGGTTGTTGGCCAAATTATCCGGATCCAAACTTTACAATCTTCATAAAGGYTGTAGAGTTGCCTTTAAACTCCTTAAAAAAGGTATAAATACTGAACCTTCCGAGGCTCAGCTTGTAACTTTCTGGGAGCAAATTAATTTGACAAAACAAAAGGACCAGTACTGCATCATTTGTAAACCAAAATATGAAGTGGGGTTAGTAGGGGTAAACATCSATCGACCATATCGGGATTTGTGCCAAAATCGATACTGTAAGCTAACTATTTGATTTCGATCGGTTTGAAATTAAAAATATTTTAAGTTTTGTATCAACCGATAGGACGATTGGTTGATTGTAGTCGATTTTTGGTAAATGTTAGAGGAATAAATTGTGATTTTTTTGAATTTATTTGTTCACCCTTGGGACTTTTTTACTTTTAGTAAAGAAAGTGCTCCAATGACTCTTGGAGAAGTGTCATGTTGAAGAAAGAACCTTTCATTTTTATATATGRTGACAAAAATATTCAAAGAGAATTCATCATTTCAGACSATCTCCTCTGCCACTCTTTAACACACCCACGAATGATATGAATATAAATGTGAGTTAGCTCAAAGATTGATGATAACATATCTTTAGAAAACATAATTATTGACCCTTCTAGGAGGAAGATGCTGATAACATCTTTGATATTATTCCTCTTCGAGGTACGAATGCATTTACAAACTCTTGGCTTTATAGATACAAAGAATTGTCAAGAATCTCGTTTTGAAAAGATAAAGAACCTAATAAAGATTCACAATATAAATTGGGTATCATTGTTGATTGGTTTGASATGGAATCCCACGGATATTAATATGATATTAGAACCTTAAAAACTCACACGAGCATTTGGTCCAAAAATGCCCGGCCACCATCTTGAGAGTTTATAATATATAAGTGGACAACTCAAAGTTTTCAATAAGATTAAAACCTTAATTTGACATGCTTTTCATAACTCTCCAAAACCTTAGGATGAAATGTATCTAAACCTCAATACAACTCATGAACTTAAAAGTTGCATAGGCATCAAAGGTGTTTGGAGCTTTCTTTTTTCTTAAAGGATATAAGGGAGTTAATTGTGTCYATTGAAACAATATTTTTTTTATTCTTCTGATAGCTCAACGATAGTTACTTCTACTATTATCAATTTCTGAGCGTAACTTAACTGATTAAGATACTTACTTCTAATGTTGGTCGTGAATTTGAATCTCCACCTCTGTATATGTTGTATTAAAATAAAATTTTTCTTAGACTATTTAGTTGGAACGTAACTATACCCTCTCAAATAGCGATACACATTAAAGCACATATGCATAGGTTGATTTTATCGGTTTGTGCACAAAGGTTGATTTTATCGGTTTGTGCTGCTTAAAAAAATTAGTAAAGTTCATATTAACCTAACAAAAAAAAAATCAGTTATCATGTTATTTCTACAATTTGATTGTTGGTCAAGCAACACCTAAACACTTATATTTGCGCTAACTACCAACTAAAAATTTAACATCTTTTTAATTTTTCAAAAAATAGGAAAAAAACATTTTCTTTCCTTCGTCAAAAATTTAATGGAGGTCAGAAAAAAAAATGATGCTGATCTCTAATTATTTTTCTCTTTTTAGTACAATAAATTATAGATRTAGAGATGTGAATCTTTACCTCAAAAAAAAAAAGTATAGGTACCAATTACCGCTAAACTATACGATAATTATTTTTCTTGTTGGCCCCACAGAAAAAATGATTCGACCGCGAAAAATCAGCTCATAGTGATACTATTGATTAATGTCCTTTGCCTTAATGGTTAAGGCTTTTTGTATTATATTTGACCAATCTTGTTCACCTTGTGGTCCATAAATTTCCAAAATCTCTCTTTGAAAAAACCCTTACRAACGTTCTGTCTTTTCCCCTATATAATTTTTTACACTAATATTATGTATATAAATACATATTTCTTGTTGTGAAATTTTTGTAATTTCCTCATTAAATATTTATACATCAATATCACCAAAAATTAATTAAAATATATATATAAAGAAACTAAATATTAATATTAAAAAGAGTAATAAAGTGGGCATAGTTCAAGTTAAGWGATTCTGGGCTCAATATCAAAAGAGATACTTATTTTTTWTATTTAAAAAAATTTTTATATTAAATTTTCACGATTTTTTTCTTTTCTTTTTTCACAGCTCCCAGAGAGAGGTGTCCGTGTGATTCACGTGGCGTTTTCAATTATCGTCCACCTTAATATTTAATGGCAGTCCGATTATTTCCTCCTCGCGCTCAGCCATGGAAGCCTRCAAGATATCAGCCATTTCCCTCTATTTCCTCTTCGCCCTCTTCACCTTCTCAGAATGTTCTACATCCATCGTTCATCAGCTTCAGCCTCATCCTCTGGAATCCTTCAAAATCAACAATACCCAGGTCAGTAAAAGGGCTTTCTCGTTTTCCCAKAAAATTTTGAAAAAAAGGACCGTCAATGTCATGGCTGTGTTAAATCGCTCAAATTACAACCACCCATTGCTCTGTTTCAATGGATGGATTTCATTGTATGGTTTKATTTTCGGCTCTTGTGAGGAAAAATATAAATGGGTGTTCAAGCAATCGGAGTAATTTGGTCTAAATTTTTCTGACTCCCAAAATCCTTTTGCTGATTATTGTTCTTGTTGTTACAGAATGCTGGGAGCTGTTCGTTCACAGTCACAATAAAAACAAGCTGCTCATCGCCTGTCTACACACGAGACAGGATCAGTATTTCGTTTGGGGATGCATATGGCAATCAGGTACTTTCTGATTTTGAACAAAATTTCAATCCCCAATATAATTTTTTTTTTACAGTTCCATGTTGTTTATGTGCTTGAAGTATGAGTTCTGGAAATCAGGGGATTGTTAGATAAACAGTGAGCTAATTTCAACTCAAATTTTCAAKTGCATCGGGTTGAGATGTTGAAATTGCTCAAACCTGGCTAACCAAGACTTTGATTGATAACCATTTCATTTTTGGTCTTTTGTTTTCTCGAATTTAAGCGTATGAACACTACTTTGAACTATTTTTATTTTGTATTTTTAAAGATWTGCAGTTAGTTGTAGTTGGTGATGATCCTGTTTTTGAAGGTATTGCGTTGGGGCTTTCTTGCTACATTTAAAAAGTTTTGGTATTGACTTTGGACACTTTTATTTTGAAGGAACAGAGACAACAAATCTTTTGTTTTCAAATTTTGTATGTAGGTTCTAAGAAGTCCCTGAAAAATGAAAAGCAAGAAACGGTGAACGTTACCTCAGAAATGAGAAATAAGAACGTTACGAAACTGCCATTAGAATTCTCCCATTTTGATACTTGTGTGTTTCTAGATATAGCATGTGGTGTGGTTGTTGTAGACTTGGATTCTTCAAAAGTTGACTTATTTCCTGGTTAAGTTTTTCTTTCCTATCTCCATTATTCTCCAAATGCAACACATTCCCAAGACAACCTTACTTTCATATATTCTTGCTTAGAATTAACAATCACTTAAAGAAGTGGCTTCTCATTTCCCATTATTCTTTCTCAAAACAAACAATCCATCACCCTTGTTTCAGCTTTACTCATCTCTCCTACACACAAACCTCTCTCTATCATTTTTCTCCATTGATTTGTATATCGATTATCGTGTGGATGATTAGGTATACCTACCAAGGATCGATGATCCGTCTTCAAGGGCATTCGAGCGTTGCTCTACGGACAGGTTTGACATAAAGGGACCATGCACATACCAGATATGCTACGTATACCTCTACAGGAGCGGATACGATGGATGGACAGTGGATAAAGTAACCATCTCGGGTTATAATACGAGAACAGTTACGTTTAACTACAACTCAAGGATCCCTAATGATATTTGGTTCGGGTTTAACGTATGCTCTCCGTATCAAGCTGTGGAATCCACTGCAGCAGTGTAGAAAGGATTGAGGTGCAAATTTTCAAACTTTTATGAGAGCTATGAATAAAGTACTTTTATGGGTGAGATGTGTTCTACTGGGAACTATCTACCCGTCTATCCGAGTAAAACAATATAAATTACATATTTTGCTTGTAGCAAACTGTGGAATGTAGTTTTCTGTGGATCTTGTTGTACTTTGTTATCCCTTTTTTTCTTCTTCTTGTTTTTCCTTTTTAATTTATGCTATTGCTGCTGTTGAGTTTGAAAATTCTTGTATATTACAAGGATGATTAACTCGAGTTTTTTAAGTAATGCCGGTAATAAATGTTATATCTACGCATATTACTGTGTACAAGTTTAGGAATGGCAATGGAGTCGAATGCAAGAAGCACGTTTTTCAAGTTCAACAATGGCAAGATTCGAACCATCCATGATAATTTGTGTTTTATCCACTTAACATAAGGTTGGATTGACAATGTCAACGACAATAGAATTTCTGAGTAGGTACGGAAAAAATGGTAAAACCATTGTCTACTTTAAAGTTGAGCATGGCTTCAAATTAAATATCATATACATTTAAATTAATCATTTGAAAGTTTTAGATGAGGAGCTCGAGGGGAAATTATTTGAGCCTGAGGTTGAAAAGAATTTAGAGGATTATTTGTGGCCTGGTTAACTAATTTTTCGAAGTTACGTAAAGTAAAATATGAAAGATGTTTAGTGATCTTGTTTAGAGGATACTTTGTTTTTCTAATTCATTTCACCAAAAATGAAAACTATAGCAAAGAATCAACACTTATTTCTATTTTCGTTATTATTATTTTTTGTAAATAGATGTATTTATAAGTAAAGCAAACTTTTGAAATTAAAACGAACAATGTAATTTTAAGGAATCATAATACCGGCAAGGATCAACCAATCCAGATGGACCGATTGAATTGATCCGATTGACAACAAGTGGTATGAGCGACACGAAAATACATATTCTCTCTTTCCCTCCATAACGTCTTACTTACTCATTTTTTTGTCTCACCATTTCTAACCTCTCTTTTTTTGCATTTCACAACACCACGAGGACTTCCCTTACTCATTTGTCTTTTTTTATCTTTTTTAAATTTAATATATCTTTTTGTATTTAAAAAACTTGAGAAGAAAAGATAAATGAAAAGACAATTAAGAAAAAAGGCAGTACGTACCTTTGGAATTTGGATTGTGAAAAAAAAAACGAAAAGATAATTTATTTATTTATTATTATTATTATTTTTTGAAGTTCAACTTTCTACAGTAGGTAGCATCTACCTTTGAAATTTGGATTGGGAAAAAAAGAAATACCAAGGTTTGTTTGTTGCAAGGAGATTATAAGATTTTTTTTTAACAATGAAAAAAATATTCTTTTTGAAATATAAATATGTTATATTGAAAAATACAGTAAAAAAGATACGAAAAACTTGAGAAAAAAAAATTCAAATTGATGAAAAATAGATGATATTGATGGAAAAAAATAGGASATGTTGATGAAATATTGAAAGTTAATAAATAATGACAAAGCAAGCACATRTCAGATGGTAATTGACATATATCTCCAATCAAGAGATTGGAGATATATCACAATCAAGAGATTGTGAGCTTGGTCCGCTACCCCACATGTTGTACTAAAAAAAAAGAAATATTAAAAATAAAAAATCAGTGTTCAAGAGCACAATGTTAGAAGTTTTTTTTCTAATTACACCATGTAGTTTCGTTTCAAAAAAGACAACATGTAGTTTTCTTTTTCCTCTTTTWGAGGGAAGACGACATGTAGTTTAGAGGTAGCATATTCTCGTATAATGAATTCTCCCCATATGGCCTATTTCACATTTATTACCCAATGTAAATACAAAGATTTATGCTTAGCCAGGCCCATATTTTACATTTATTACCCAGAATCCTAATTTTATTTTATTACATTATATGAACTGTTTCTTTTCCCTCTCTCTCTCGTGTTCTATATCCCCTCAAGTTATGGTACATGAAAAAGGAATTTCTACCATTAAGACATAGATTGCCTAAAATATATGGTTTTATTTGTAATTAAACCTTATGGTAATTTCAAAGTTTCCACACACTCCATGGAGGGGGGGAATGTCATAATACTCATGAAAATACTCACTGCATATGAACACAACTACTAATAAATTGCAGCTTATATAATAGACCTCTATCAAACTTCTAATTTTGAGGATTCTTGCTTGAACTTTGCTACAATGGCTATGAAATGGATGGTATTTTTGCTCATTTCGGTTCATTTTTTTCACTCATCTCAGAGCTATTTCTCTCATAATCCAACTACTAATTACTAATGCGTTTTGGTTTATTATTATTACTTCTTTTGTTTTCTTAAGGCTTGTTGGTTTGGATTGCTTACAACTTAGAACTTGTTCTTCTACTTGCAGGCAGGTCTTGTAGTAGTTTTACTACTAGTACTATGTCTGATATTTGGATTAAAGCATCATCCAGAAAGCAATAATGATGATGCTATAGACTATAATGACATTGATGTGGTTCAATATGGGGCAGCTGGGGATGGAATTACAGATGATTCACAAGTAAATATCCACACTCTCAGGCTTCAAGTTTTGTATCTAATACGCTATCGATTCTAATTATGATTCATCATTCAAAGGCATTTCTAAAGGCTTGGGAGGCTGTTTGTGAAGCTACAACTCCCTCAGCTATGCTAGTACCATCTCGCAGAACATTCTTTTTGAACCCAGTGAAGTTCCAAGGCCCATGCGTGTCCTCCAGTGTTGGTGTTAAGGTAATCAGGCTTTTCTAGTTGTTCTTTTTTATAATCGAGATGTTAGTGTTCCCACTAGCCTAAGGCCTAAGGCTCATCCCACCAAACAGATCTTCRGAGATATCAAGGGTTTTAAGATACTAAGTTATCAACCAGAGCTCGAATCTAAAAATAAGTTCTAAACATTATTAATGCGTAAAGTGCATAAGGTTCTAGTGACTTACTTGGGAAGTGCAGATTCTTGGGAAAATTGTGGCTCCGAGTGACATTGATGCTTGGAAAGAATTTGACGTGGAAAATTGGTTGCTCTTCTCTAATGTGAGTAGACTTGTCATACGAGGGAGTGGCCAAATTGATGGGCAAGGAGCTGCTTGGTGGGGCCGGAAATCACATGGTAGACCCACGGTTTGTCAGCATCACCATTCCAATTCTCACTTGTCTTTAGACTGTGTCTATGTTTATGCAGGGATGTTTCTATTTTCTTGTCTTACCAATGTTTTTTATTGTATCCGCATGGTGATTGCAAGGCACTGGCGTTTTACGACTGCGACAGCCTTCGGCTATCTGAATTAACACACATTAACAGTCCAAAAAGCCACATGCACATAGTTCGCTGCAATGACACATCCATCTCTCAACTGCAGATATTAGCACCTGAGGATAGTCCCAACACGGATGGTGTCGATGTCAGCTATTCGACCAACGTTCAGATTCAGAACTGCAAAATTGCAACAGGTATAGTTAGTGCAATCCCAATAAAGGTTAACCAGAAACTTAATTTTTGTGACAGAACTAATTCTTCAATTGCAATAACAGGTGATGATTGTATTTCTATTAGCGAGGGCTGCTCCAATATCCATATCGCAAACATCCAGTGCGGACCAGGTCATGGCATAAGGTTTAAGTTACTCAAAAACTGTTAAAATGTTTCCTGATTCACATTTTAGCTTCTAGCATTTGAAATTAAAATTAAAAAGTCTTGCTAAGAAGGCAAGTGGTTTCAGTATTGGTAGCTTGGGAGAAAATGGGGTGACAACCAATGTAGAAGAAGTGAGAGTTCAAAATTGTCACCTGAAAGGGACCATGTATGGAGCAAGGATCAAAACTTGGCAGGTTTCTCTACCTGTTGATACTTGATGTCTTGATCTGATGTCTTCAAACAAGGAGAATTTTATTGATTTTTCATCCATTTCCTACAATTTAGGGGGGATCTGGATATGCAAGGAAGGTATCCTTTCAAGGAATCACACTGGATCAAGTTAAGAATCCAATCCTGATCGACCAGTATTACTGCAACGGTAAAAATGGCTGCAAAAACCAGGTAACATCAGGAAACGTTTCCTTCAACAAGTGTACATGCAAATATAGACTAAATCCATATCCAAAAAGTAAACAAAACTGGACATTTTCCTTTTAGCAATAGACTTTTTTAATATAGATATGCAAAAGGTAAATTAACATATCAGGGAAATCTAGCAGACATCAGCTGTCCAAGTGAGTGATGTTTTGTACCAAGGATTTCATGGAACATCTGCAACAGAGGTCGCAATCAAATTAAGTTGTAGTGAAAGTGTAGGCTGCAGCAACCTTGCATTTGAAGATATTGAGATAAAATCTGCAGATTCTGATAAAATCACACAGTCCTCATGTTATAATTCCAATGGAAGATCTACAAATACAGTTCCAGCCATAGATTGTTTGTTGCCACTGATGAATTCTTGAAAGAACATCTGTGAATGCATCTGGTAAAGGAAGCAATTTTACAGGCTCCCACTGGAAGAAATGATTGATTTTTTTTTTCCAGACTAACGATCTTACATCAGTAGCATACTCAGCTGCACCGTATCCTAGTTCTGGTTTAGTTTGTACCATTTATTTTTACCCATACAACATTGGACAATGTCTATTACAATATGATGTCTACTGAAAAAAACCACATCAACAATGCTAACCCTTTTTAAAGATATACTTCAGCAGATAGACACTATTATGTTGGTCAATTTCTTRGATGGAGTAAAAATTGAAACACAGACAATGAATGCTATACAGATATATGAGGGGAAGAAATATTCTACTGCAACAAACACAGTCAATCAAAGCAACTGACTAAGCGAATATCGAAAATCCTTAAAGGACTCGGAAAAATTTTGTTCTTTATTTCTTTTGGAAAAAGAAAAGGAGTTGGTTGAGGCATACTATATAGATAAACGTGAATAGAGTAACAGACGTGTTTACATTCCCAAATATTCAAATAATTCGTCCAATACAACAACAAAGGTTGATACAACTAAATAGAAAGTGATGAAGTCTATTATACTCGTCATGATATCACCTCCAGTTCCAACTAAGATATTAACTTAACTTCTAATTCCAAAGTATTACATACAAATCCTACAAGGATACAAGTAAATTCTATATTTCACATGACTCCGAGCGTCCAAATAGCCTATAGCGGTTATCTGCAACGTTTTCATACACAAAATTTCGAACAAACCTGCAACTCAATTAGTAATCAGAATTAGAACGATAATTCTCACACCTGATTTTATTTTATTTATTTTTGTTTAGAGCTGTGTGGTGCTGAAAATTTTTTAAATGATAGTAAGGATTGACTTACAGTGGCACAAACTGGAGGAAAAAGGCAAGCTGGGGAAAGGGTAACTCTAAGTGTTCCATTATTCTTATAACAGCTTCAGATTTGATATAAGATCTGCAGTCCAGTATTTAAATTTAGCATCACAATCTTCAACTGAAAAGATAGCAGTAATGCCTTGTGGAAGATAGAGATATTTTTTTCTCAGTAAAAAAGGGCAACTTTCTTYTCTTTCCGGGGAGATCAATAAACTAGAAATATGTTATCTTGTAATTTTTAATTATTTTAAAAAAAAATTCTGGAACACCATTGATCATGAGCAAGATAGGCAAATATAGCTCTCATTGGACCCTTTAAAAGAGGAGCTGCATGCATATACCTATCCTTTTCAACTAGTACAACACTCGAAATATCATCCGGTGCTCTTCCCGACCTTCTAAGCAGCTTCTTGCCAGCTTCACTTTGGAGAGCCTCTAATCGTATTCTTCTGTAAACGTCAAGAGACAGGGTTTCAAGGTAATCCCAATGATAATTTCAACTTCTCCTTAGAGAAAAATGATGGCCCGTTTACAGAAACACATAAACTTAAATTTTTAGGGGCAACAATTCACTCAGGATAACAAGGTTGGTTCCCTTTGATAACCATTTTGTTTTATATTTTCTAAAATTAAGCTTACAGCCATTAATTTCACATCTTGTTATTAACATTTTAAAATCGTTTTCAAAATGTAAGCCAATTTTTTAAAACCACGAAAACTAGTTTCAAAAGCTTGTTTTTGTTTTTAAAATTTGGCTAAAAATTCAATAGGTTCGGAAGAAAGGTGAAAAAAATAATAAAGTAATATTAAGAAAACAAGTTTAATTTTTAGAATTAAAGAACAAAAAACGAAATTGTTATCAAAGTATCAAAGTATATAAACCACGGATCCTGAAAACAAACTTCGAGAATTATTTTTAAGATGTTTCTTTCTACCATACATAAGTATCGTCTTTCCAAGGGAAAAACAAAAAAACAAAATCAAAAGAACACGAACCTGTTTCGGTCATTAGCACGAACAAATCTTACACCTCCGTTGCATAAATTGCACACACCTAATAGATTAAGAAAATCATTGACACTTCACTTATACCATAAATCAGAAAAAACTAGAAAAATCATACACTAGCACCTCACTTCAATTCAATTCAATTCTATCAGTGAGCAGAGAATTCCACACAATATAGAAGAATCAGAGGTTTGCTTATTAAGAAAGAACAGCAATCGGAACACTGAAAAAATCCTGTACCGTCAAATAGCATTATTGGTCTCGAATCTTTCTCGAAGAAGTCAGAAGTTGCTTCGATCCAGTCTATCGTTTCGCCTTTGGTCGCCGGAGATAAAGAGGCGAAAGCTATTGAATGCCGCGGTCTAGCTTGCGCTTGAGGCGGCGGGAGAAATCGTGCCGGAATTCTCCCGGGAACCGGAATTGCCATTGGAAACGGTGGCAGTTGCTCTATTTGGCAATGGCTTTCCCCTTCGCCGATTTGCAGGAAAAATTTGAAATTAAAAAAAAATAAAATCGAAAAAAGATTACAATTACTTAACCTTGTTTTTTCTGATAATTACGGGACCATCCTGAATACGGAAAATGACTTCGGTGGTGTTACGGTAATTTCAGTGTTCAATTCTGTTTGTGCCRCGTGGGATTGTACAGTCCACCTGAGCTTGTGATTGGACTATGATTTTTTTAATAATTTAATTTAATGATKAAAAAAGTCAATAAATTTATCAGAATATTATTGTCATTTCTTTTCATAATAAAAAAYTCAAACGACGTATCGAGCGTTGAATTAAAACCTTCTATTGCCAGTTGGATCATGTTTATTTTGATTTTTTTTAACAACCCAAATAATATATGATTTCTGTAAAGTTGTTTGTTTGTAATTATAATGTTTACTCATTCACTTTTAATGCTTTCATTTTTTATAAGATTYGTCAAAAGTGACGATCATGTCCCATCTTATCTTAACAACCTTTTAAACAGTAGATTTCAAAGATATAAGGTTGTCAGTTTGATCATATCCTGTCAGYTCGAAATCTTATYCTAATATGTTATCATGTATTCCATTTATCTAGACTAGAGACTCATCGGAGAATCTCTATTATTGTTATTCTTTTCACAATAAAATTCTTGCAAGTTTTCTTTTTAACATTAATGAGTCTTGAATTCAAACATTTTATTGTTGTTTTTGACCAGTTAATTCATGTTGATTTTGATTTTTTAACGACCCAAACTATATGTCTAGATTGTGTTGTTGCTCATTTTTTGGATCAACGACTACATGTGTTGGTCATATAAACGTCAATATGGTCAATGTGGGGTAACAACACCAAAGATATGAAAAACATAATAAGAGGTAAACTTAAAAACAATGAAAAATAGGCATTAGTTTGATGTATGTCATATGCATTCTAGAATTTACGTGATCGAAATAGCTCAATTAGTTAAGACATTATTTACTAACCTAAAGACAACCCGTTCAAATAACTCACTTAGGTTGAGTTTAACCATATAAATAATAATAATTAAAGTAATATGTTTGACAAATCAMAATAATCAATTTTCATCTATTGGTAGTTTGACAAGTAGTTTACCAGTCACGGTTAATCTGCTAAGACGTTTGTCATACATAATATATGGTGGGAACATTACTTGCATGTTGGGTGGTTGGAAATGTAACTATGATAGGTCAAGTACTGTTAAACATACTAGTCTTGTCTCTTATAAAGTATGACGTGACTACATCTTCACAATATTAAATGACATGAGATGTAATACTTTTGATCCTTTTGTAGTATTGAATTTGTTTCAAGTATTGAAGAACGAGTCACCTAAACTAAATAACCTATCATATTTCATTACCAGACTTATCACTTGATATAGTCACGAGTGACTTCTTTTTTATCTTAAGCGTACTATGTCTCACCTAATTAGACTCTGCTTATAATGTTCTTACCTAGTTAAGTCAATGACTTTTTCTTTTTCTTAATATCTAACGTAATTAGAYTTTTTAGTGACTTATTGTCAAAGTTCAATCGATAGTTTGAGCTAACATTTTAACATTAATTATATTTTTTGTAATTGAAAAAATATGAACTTGAATCTAGCCCCATTATCAATCAAATGTTGTTTGCATTCCACGATTTTACAAATTCAAACATATGTATTCAATAAGAAAAAACACGTTTCTTTCCACAAAATAAAAAAAGGAGAAAAAGGAGAAAAAAAGACACCTCCTAGAACCGAGTCAACYCACTGTGTTGACTCTTCCACTACATTTCTTACAACTCGCCGCCAAGTGACAAGCGGCGGTTCTTCCTCCGTTTTTTTGCTCAATAATAATTCACCCAAAAGGATTTTCAATTTTTTTTTTCTCATTTTTTTTCTAATTAATAAATAGTAGCTGCAAGAAACGGGTCTCTTTTTTCTTGGGGTTGTCCTTTGGAAGATCGGCGGAGAGTTTCTGAACCAAAACGCGAAACCGGGAGGAGAAATTCCGATCAAACAGAGGAAGAGGCCAAATGGGGTGGATCGGAGAAACCATTGATTCCATCAAATCCCTTCAGATTCGTCAGGTCCTCTCCCAGGTCGTCAGTCTCGGTTAGCTACATCTCTCTCACACCTACGGATCTCGGTTCTTCTGGGGAGAAATACTACTGTGGGTTGTGACTCAAAGTTGAAATGTTGGTTTCTTTGAGCGCTTTGGATATTTGAGAATCACAGCTTCAGACCCAGCTGGTTTTTATGCAATTCGCGTGCATGATTAAGAATTGGGTCGACGAGGGTTTTTGTTTTCCCACTAATTTATGATACCAGAAAGTTTTAGTGGTTCGGTCCAATTTGGTTTTCGGATTACATTTTGCCGAAAGGAAATTGGAAATTGAGAAGKAAAACTTAACACGAGAGCGAATTGTCGTCATTTTCATGATGATGTGTTCGATTCATTTTCGATGCTACGGTTCAATATTTTGTTTATGGAGCCCTTAGGTCTTGAGGAGGTTGCAATGTGCTAGGAGATTGAATAGTTGCTTTAAATTCATTGGCTTTTGGCTTCTGCTGGTCTCTGAAAGTTGATTTTTCGATTTTGGTTACTTCAATTATAGAAACAATGTTACCACTTCTTTTTTGCAGATGCCAATTTATCCCATGAAGGATATTATTGAAATATTTGGGTTACAGATGCCAAATAACCCCATTCTAAATGTAACCAGTATTGGTTGAGTTTAACTGACTCTTTAAATGACAGATGTTCTTGTTAAAATTTATCATCGATGTTATGGCCTTGTGACGGTTGAAACTGATTAGTTTTATTTATTTGTTCAGGCATGATTGTAACATCTGCTCTCATAATATGGAAGGCATTGATGTGCATTACTGGGAGCGAGTCTCCTGTTGTTGTTGTTCTGTCGGGGAGCATGGAGCCTGGATTTAAGAGGGTAAGACGATTTTACTATGATGGATTTTATAAGTTTGCTCATAGAATAACTTTTGTTTGTACATTGATTTTCTTTTGGTACTAACTGGTTTCTGGACCTGTTTGTCCATCGAGACTTGTTTTTCTTGTAAATTTTATTTATTCATTTTTTTTTTTTAAAGTTCTGGTTAACTAAACATTCATTATCTTATTTTCAAGTATTAAATTCTAAGGATTTGCTTCTTAGAGTAGTTTGACAATGATGCAGAAGAACATACTGTAATTTTGATTCTAAAATGGTTGTATTTGCATGTCTACTTATCATTTTTTGGTGGTTCTATGAAACGAAATAATTAAACATTGTTAAGAATCTACAACGTTCTTGAGTTTATAAAGTGTTTTGTTATTCTAAACCTATAGTTTGTATGCATAACCTGTTGAAATGAAAGGATTAAATCCTTGGTATAAGATGGAAGTATTTTAACTTTATCATTTTAAGTTTAGTTTCATCATCTAATTTTAATCATTCAAATAAAATGCAGGGGGACATCTTATTCTTACACATGAGTAAGGATCCTATTCGTGCTGGAGAGATTGTTGTCTTTAATGTTGATGTAAGTGCTGTGCTGAAAGGGTTTAATGCTTTCTATTTTATTTAGCATCTGCTTACATTTTATTGTCTTATTGTTCACTTTTGTTTCGGACATTTTTCTAAATTTTTTTTGTTATTGGTTAACCTTTGCAGGGTCGTGAAATTCCAATTGTTCATCGTGTAATCAAGGTAAGCATCTTTTAAAGATGATGTTGTTATCTAAATGCTATTCGCCATTTGGAACTGGTCACACAATTTTCAGTGCCCTCTGTCTTCACATTTAATAAATTATGATATGCTTTGCACGTATATTTGGGTATTTTATGTTAGTTATTTGGGATGGCATTATGTTCTATTTATGTTTAGCTTCTTCAGTGGTTGGCTGTTGGAAATGAGATGAATGACATTGTTGTTGTATAGTGTAGAAGTTAAAACAGTAATAAACGACTATATTGCACTCCACATCTGAAGAAACTGAACTTCCTCCCAAGTTATATATGTTATGTTCTTTGCACCGTGAACTTTCTTATTACTGTTCTTTTCCGTATCTCAACTGTGAACATATATAAACCTACTGTCAGACATTATATCAAGCTTTTGCTTGCTGTTTCTGCATGTCCTTTAATTTGGCTAAACCATGTTAATTAGTGATCTAGTTTTTGGCTCTGTTTATCCATAATATAATTGCTTTCTCAGGTTCATGAGCGGCCAGACACAGGAGAAGTTGATGTTCTTACCAAAGGTGCACGCTTTTAATTGAATAAGTTTAGAGTACGTTTTAATATGCAAGCTTTTGGACATATATGCATTGTCTTTTTATAAGGTCAAAGAATTGACGTGACCTAATTCTAATGTTATGCACTTCACAATCTCAAATATTTATGATCAAAGTTTTGTTAATCTAATTATTTTCTGTTGCTTCAAAGTGCTCACTCTTTCTCATACTTTTTGCTTAGGGGATAATAACTATGGGGATGATAGGCTATTATATGCTCAAGGTCAGCTTTGGCTTAAGCGGCATCATATAATGGGGAGAGCTGTTGGGTAAGAACTTTGAATCTATCATCTCATTCATTTCATTTTCTGTCATTGAAGTGTATCAATAGATACATACATGCTAATGCTCATGTTGTCTTTTTCAGGTTTTTACCTTATGTTGGCTGGGTGACCATTATTATGACCGAGAAGCCGATAATTAAGGTTTGTAAATCATGCCTCTCCGGTTCTCCTTCTCCCCCACTCCATAAAAAAATACTTTCAGGTTTCATTCATACACGCATCTCCCATGTTTGAAAAACAATTGAAACTCAAGATCTTTATCATTAAAATAGCTGTCCCCTAAACTTTTTGACAAACTTCGTGAGCCACGGACTCCGTTGGAAGACTATCAAATTGACACCCTTATGCAATTCCATACAAAAATGGCATACATGAGATCCCACTTTGGATCAAAGCCTCACTCTGCACAGATGTAGACGATGTATTTGCATCTGCATTTGCTTGAAATCACAGTGGTCTACATTGGATACGAACATTAACTTTCTTCTGATAGCCACTTATATTTGATGATGCATATGTTCCGCGTGAGGTATGAGTAGGAGAAAATCTTAATATCCTATGTTGTTTATTTTTGCAGTATATTCTTATTGGAGCTTTGGGGCTTCTTGTCATAACTTCAAAGGAGTAAGGCCAAACCAAAGTAGCAAAATTTAGGTACACAGACAGATCTCCACAAGTAATTTCCTTTGTATACTGGACACAACTTTTCTTATGTTAGCTCTTTAACCTCTTAGCACCTGTTTTTGTTACTCTATTTGCTGAGCATTTCTCATGGAAAACTAGAATTGTATCAGAAACTCGGTTCGGCTTTCGACTCTCTGTTTCGATCTGATGATGAGGGTATGTCTTGCAACTATGAACATGGTGGGTTTTGGTTCTTCTTAGGGGCTGTTTGGTTGGTGGAATTGAAACTAGAACTAGACTGAGAATTACAAAGGAATTTGGATGATATTGAAATCAGATTTTGTTCAAGCAGGTTGTTCTATCCAGTTCAGGGACTGAATTCTAATTTCTTTTTWTTTTTCTGAAATATGGTGTTACAGAAATATAGTAGTAGATCTTCTTGCCCATGGATTTTCTTCATGTTGTAGAATTTGGTTGAGTTGTTTTTTATTTGTTTAAAAGGATTTTGCATGTTAAACTACACAGGCAATGTTGGTTTTTGGTAAATTCACGAAGTATTGCTATTTGTTTAAAATACAATATCTTTCATATTATATGCTATGTACTAAAATTTTGGTAAAAAGAAACCCTTAAATTTTCTAAAATAATATTTTTTTAATGTTATTGTCAATCTAACAATAATTTTGTCCTTAATCATTATCTCATGGTTGTAATCCAAAGTGATAAAAAAAAATATTTAGATGTAAACTGAAAAACAATTCAAATAATGAAGTTATTATTATTATTATTATTATTATTATTTTAATTATATCAATGTCAATTAAAACCCAAAAGTGAAATATGATTAATATTGAATCACAGGGATAAAAAAAACATTTAATATTATTTTTCAATGTATTACATGTAGCAATATATTTAATAAACTGAAATAAATAAACTGAAAGAAATAAAATTGAAAGAATATATATCTAAAGAAGTTTGGCAAATTAAAAGAATATATGAAAATAAAATAAATTGAAACAATATTTAAAAGAAATAGGGGGAAAGAATAAAGATCATTTAACAAAGTGTATAAATTTTTACTCTAAATTTTTAATTTAATCAAACCAACACCTTTTAGCTTTAATGGGTGTTGCAATCTTCCCCAAAATTTTAAAAAGTGTTGCATTTTTACCTTCTAATTAAAAAATTGTTGAAAAAACATAGATTATAAAACATTTTTTTTATATAGAAAAGTATGAAATTGATAAAAGATTCAAACAAAACAAGAGAGTTTTTATTTTCTTAATTAAAATTAAAAAAGTTTTGGCAGAGTTATCTGATGATCCTATTTATTTATTAATCAAATTTAATTTGTGAAAAGTTTAATTTTCATTGAATTAATAAGTCTTTTTATTATTATTGTTATTTTTGGTTAAAATTAGTGGGTCAATCARCAGAAATTCAATGGTTTTTTTTTAATATTGTTGTAAATGAAACTTATTTTAAAAATATAGTTGTTKAATTAAAAATATTAAAAATATTGTAGTTTTAAAAAACAGAAGGTTGGAGAGACGACCATTTAGACGTGGACGCCACGTAAATTTTTTTAAAAATTTGAACGTGGTCGTCCGGTCGGTTCATTTCTGGAAAAAAAAATATAATTTTTTATATTATATATTATTTAGTAGTTTTAATGTAAAAAATTCTTTAGTGGTGACGTGGYGCCACATGGTCGTCTCTTGGTTCAAATTTTTAAAAAAATTTACGTGGCGCCGACCAACCTTCTGTTTTATAAAACTACAATATTTTTAAAAAAAGTTTCAAAACCTACAATAYTTTTAATTAAACAACTATATTTTTAAAATAAGTTTCATTTACAATAATATAAAAAAAACCCGAAATTCAATAGACTGTATAAAAAAAAATTTCTCGAAGAAATTATCTTGAGACTCCAAGAGCCAATCACCTCCGCCTATTTCAACAGCGCACAGAGCGTACAATGGACCTTCATCTGTACAATTAGGAGTTCAAAAACAATGGCAATTTGCAAAATCAAAACCTAAACCCCCAAAACCAAAACCCCACCAGAAAAAAGGAAAAAACATAGCCCATAACAAATATCCAACCCTGTAAAAATTTCAGACATTTCCCCCTCTCGGATCCCCTACGGCAGTCCTTTCGACTCTCTAAACTCCAATCTGAATTCTTCCCACGGCCGTTCTTTCTCTTAATCGCCCCATTTTGTGTTCTTTTCAAACAAATCCCATTATTGTACCTATTATTTTTGCTGCTTCAATCTGTTGTTACCTCACTGTTCTTCACATTCTCGCGCGGATTAGTATTGGAGTGTTCTTCGAGTTTGTTTTACTGCCTTTGGCTTCTGGGTGTGCTTCAATTTTGAATACCGCTGCTTCATTATCGAATTAATCTTTACCCCATTTTTTTCTTGTAGCAGCCGCCTCTCGGTTTCCCTGTTTGTATTTGGGGGCAGTGGCTGTTTTCTCATGAATATGATTTAGATCTCGATTTTGATGGATGGGTATGTTTCTTCTACCTGAGGAGACGCCTAGAACATGCTCTCTCTGCGACCTATTCGCAGATTCTGCCGTGCTGCTACCGTCATTGTATCTACAGAGACTCCCGCGGCTGTATTTAATCAAGTTCTTAACTCGAAATCTGTGGAAGAACCTGCACTTATAAAGCTTAAGGCGGAACGGGACCCTGAAAAGCTGTTCCATCTGTTTAAAGCCAATGCCCACAACCGGCTTGTGATTGAGAATCGATTTGCGTTCGAAGATACTGTGTCTCGACTGGCTGGAGCTCGTCGATTCGATTACATTGAGCATTTACTTGAGCATCAGAAGACGCTCCCGCAGGGGCGCCGTGAAGGATTCATTATAAGGATCATAATGCTATATGGTAAGGCTGAGATGATCAAGCATGCTGTTGATACTTTTTATGATATGCACTTATATGGGTGCCGTAGGACTGTGAAATCTTTTAATGCCGTGCTTAAGGTTTTGATGAAGACCCGTGATTTGGGAGCCATTGAGGCATTTTTGAGTGAAGCTCCTGAAAAATTCGATATTGAGTTGGATATTATTTCTGTTAACATTGTTGTTAAGGCTTTTTGTGATATAGGTATTCTAAGTAGAGCTTATCTTCTCATGTTAGAGATGGAGAAAGTGGGAATAAGACCTGATGTGGTTACCTATACGACGTTAATTTCAGCTTTTTACAAGGATAATCTATGCGAAATTAGTAATGGACTGTGGAATCTAATGGTTTTGAGGGGTTGTTTGCCCAATCTTGCTTCTTTCAATGTGAGGATTCAATATTTGGTTGACAGGAGACGAGCGTGGGAGGCTAATAAATTGATGAATGTGATGCGGAATATCGGTATTGTTCCCGATGAGGTTACTTACAATCTGGTAATAAAAGGCTTTTGCCAAGCCGGTTTTTTTGATATGGCCAAAAGGGTTTATTCTGCTCTGCAAGGGAGCGGGTATAAACCTAACGTCAAAATTTACCAAACCATGATTCATTACCTGTGCAGAAGTGGAGATTTCAACCTGGCATATACAATGTGCAAAGATGCCATGAACAGGAATTGGTTTCCAAATATTGATACAATTCATTCATTAATTAAAGGCCTGAAGAAGATGGGACAGCTTGGGAAGGCTCAGTTGATCCTAACATTGGCTAGGAAAAGGGTCCCTCCTTTCTCTCTAACTCAGTTGGAAGCTTTGAATACCACACTGGCCAAGAGTTGAAAAAGAGATTTGTATACTGATGCTCGATAAAATGTAACAGGAAGCTCAAAAGGAGCTCATATTCTTTATTTGGTTCTATTTGTAAATTACAAAGTTAATTGGACACTGATTTTTTATGGGGTTACATCTTCAAAAAGGTTTCTCTTTTTCTCAGTTAATTTATTCTACCACCTCAATAAAGTCTGTTACAAGATGAGAGTTCCGAATGGAGTGGCCGACGTTCACCATATTCTCTGTGAGTTATTGAGCAAGTCTCTTTCTCTCGCTGTCACTGTCATATATACACATATTTAGGCAGCAAACATGCATTTCCACGTCCAAAAAATTCCATCCTCAACTTGATTTGCAATGTTGCCAACTGTTTGTACAAGTAATTCTACATATACAATACACACTTTCTCATTTTCTTATCTATGATGTCTCTTGGAAACCAATATGAATTTAATATTTTCTTCAAGGGGAATTTGTAGAGTTTCTATTATGCATGGACTACAGCCAAAAAAATCTCATAAATATCTGATGCCATGGTTTTGAAGATTCAGCTTATGGCTATTTGCTATCGCTTACTTCTTTTGTTTAGAAGGTGGATTCTTTGTTCTTCTTCTTGTCCTGTTTATGATATCACAGAGATGTTGCAACCGTGTTACAAGTCATGTACGCATCACTTTTTATTTTGTGATGACGACTTTCTGAGTTTTAATCATGTTTGGTCATTCCAGCATCGGTGCTCACCAACGCAATGGCAATAGGAATAAGGGCAAAACCTTTCCTGTTAGATTTTTTTGAATGCTGCATAGGTAATTTCAAATTTTTGATCATCATGAAGTATAGAATATTATTTTTTAAACATGTGAATTTATGAATAACCATTTCTTTCGTAGAACTAAAGCATTAGACCATATTTTGTATTAACCTGTTTGGAATTCTTTCAGTATTGCAACCTTTTTATCTGGTAGTCAACTTATCATAACTTAACTAGTTAAGACATATATTCTTGATGAAAAAGTCGGAAGTTTAAATCCCTACCCCCATTTGTTGTTGAACTAAAAAAAATTCACATTTCTATCTCGTATATAGACGAGAAGCTTAATCTAAGGGCATGGATAAAAGTAGATGGTTTATGAAAATGTGAAGTACATTTATTTCTCTGCTGTTATGTTGATTATGAATCTGTTGTCCTTATGCCTCCAGGAAGTCAATGCCAGATTGATGATTTCTCAACTTCTCGTGTGTCTAAATCTATCATTTGATTTGGTCGAGAGAACATAAAATAGTAACTGTTCTATACAACTCAGCATGTTGGTGCCTTTCCTGTTTTCCCTCTTTGTGAGCTATCGAGCATCATCGATATGTATAGGGACGGTTCCTTCTGCCTGCTCTGTTGGTCTGACAAGATTTCTTAAGGTGAGAGGCTGTATTTGAGTTTTCGAGCAAGAAACTCGACATCACCTCTCATTCTTCTCTGATTCGATTTATGTTACTTGCAGCTGTTCATGGGCTTATGATCATTGTCATAACACTCAGCGAAAGCTTGTAATCAGCATGCATCTCAAAAGGTCGTTGGTCGATCTCTCAAGCCTCAACTTTCAACCATATGTCCAGGGCATTATACAGACAAGGAGAGAGAGACATCATCTAAAGTTAAATGGGGCTGAAGAACATTAAGGAACAGTGGCTGTCTGTTCTTCAACCTGAATGTTAGATCCTTTATTTCTCACTTGGGATCTCCTGTTAATTTCAGGCGCCTGTGTTTCTCTTGCCATGGATTCTGTTCTTGTCTGAGAGTTTTCCTTTGTATTTGAATGTCACTGGGTAGAGGGAAATTGTTCAATTTGGATTACAGCAAGAGTCTGCCATTTTTTGTAGGATGGAAGTTACCACAAAGTTGAATGTAAATATTTACAGGGGGAAAGTTTAAAGACTGAATCTTTTATTACTGTTCATACCTGATAATAAGAATTAATTAGTAAAGATTTCGGTAAATAATTTTTTTTTAATTAAGTTTTGTTCATATTTTGATTTATATGTTAATTGTTAACCATTAACTTTTCCTGTAATTAATTTTTTTTTTCAAACAAAAATCAAGGATATTTCATAGGAGGTAATAATTCAGTTTAGATGGTTATTTTACTTTATTTTTGTTGGTTAAAAATTTTTCATGGTCCTCTGTGTTTTAGTTTGTAACTACATCTAAATATTTAGATGTAACAATTTTATTAATGTAATTTAAAATTTATATAGGTTGATTCTGTGTTTATCAATTATAAAAACTAAATTTTTATGTGTTAAAATTAGTACTTAGCTTTATAAGATTTTTTACTTCTTATAATTCGAATTATAACAATTAAATTGTTACATATTAAAATTATTAAATTGTTACGTATTAAAATTTATGGAGTTAAATTACTGACCTCGACTAAATTAAAATTCGAATCGACATGGAATGAAATCGATAGGTTTTTTTGGGAATTTGAACCAGATATATTTGCCGTTGAAATCGATGGAATTGAATACGTTGATTATTTTTCAGTTGTGAATTGTATAAAACTACAATGGAAGGCATCTTGAATCTTCCCGCTAAGAGCTTTACACAAGCCTCGCTCTCAAGTTGGCTTTCTTCTTCTGCACCAACAGGAGCACAAGCATTTTCCTGAGCGGGGAAACTCCATTTTTGTGCAGAGTGATCGCTTTCAGACCCACAAATCTCATCCTTCAGAATCATCGATTCCTCTTACATGTCTAAAGCCCTTCTCTCGCGAATCAAGCCCCTTCGCAACCTCAAACCGAAACCATCTTCCCCTTTCTCCTTTCCTCTCAAATGTGACATCAAGAAGCTTGTCAATGACACCATTAAAATTCTCAAGTCCCACGAGAAGTGGGAGCAATCCCTTGAAACCCAGTTCAATGAATCCGATATACCCGTCATCGACATTAGTCATTTCGTTTTGGACCGAATTGATGATGTAGAACTGGGTTTGAAGTTCTTCGATTGGGCGTCAAAGAATTCGAGCTCCTGTTCTTTGAATGGGAGTGCCTACTCATCGCTGTTGAAACTTCTATCGAGGTTTAGAGTGTTTCCGGAGATCGAATTCACACTCGAAGATATGAGAACTAAGGAAATTGTCCCGACCCGTGACGCACTGAGTAATGTGCTCTGTGCATATGCGGATTTGGGGTTCGTTGATAAGGCTCTTGTGTTCTATCATGGCGTCGTTAAGTTGCACAACAGTCTTCCAAGTACGTATGCTTGTAATTCCCTGCTCAATTTGCTTGTTAAACACCGTAGGCTTGGAACTGCACACCAACTGTATGATGAAATGGTCAAAAGAGATAACGGCGACGATAAATGTACGGATAACTATACTACTTGTATTATGGTGAGGGGCTTATGTTTGGAAGGTAGAACCGAGGATGGAAGGAAGCTGATTGAATCCAGATGGGGGAAAGGCTGTGTACCGAACATTGTGTTTTACAATACACTCATTGATGGATATTGCAAGAAAGGTGAGGTTGGAAGTGCTTATGAACTTTTTATTGAATTGAAGCTGAAAGGATTTGTACCTACATTAGAAACTTTTGGTTCCATGGTAAATGGCTTTTGCAAGACGGGAAACTTTGAAGCTATTGATCTTCTTTTGATGGAAATGAAAGATAGGGGCTTGAGTGTTAGTGTTCAAGTGTATAATAACATTATTGATGCTCAATATAAGCTTGGTTGTGACATTAGAGCAAAGGATATACTTAAAGAAACGGCTGAGAATTGCTGTGAACCAGATCTTGTGACTTATAATACTCTAATCAACTATTTATGCAGAGGTGGGGAGGTCATGGAAGCTGAGAAGATCTTGGAACAAGCAATAAAGAGAGGAATGGTGCCGAATAAGTTCACTTATACTCCGCTTGTTCATGCCTATTGTAAACAAGGGGAATATTATAGGGCCTCAGATTTACTTATTGAGATGTCAAAAAAAGGACATAAAGTTGATATGGTTTCGTATGGAGCTTTAATTCATGGACTTGTAGTTGCAGGGGAAGTCGATAATGCTATGACTATCCGGGACAGAATGATGGAAAGAGGGGTTTTACCTGATGCCAATATCTACAATGTTTTGATGAATGGACTTTTCAAGAAAGGGAATCTTTCCATGGCCAAGGTGATGCTTTCTGAGATGCTTGACCAAAATATAGCACCTGATGCATTTATTTATGCAACTTTAGTGGATGGGTTCATTAGGCATGACAACCTTGATGAGGCCAAGAAACTCTTTCAGCTCACTATAGAAAAGGGTATAGACCCAGGTGTTGTGGGATATAATTCCATGATCAAAGGTTTCTGTAAATTCGGGATGATGGAAGATGCAGTTTTGTGCATTGATAGAATGAGGAGTGCCCGTCATGTTCCTGATGTCTTTACTTTCTCCACCATAATTGATGGGTATGTAAAACAATGTGACTTGTACGCTGCACTGAAGATCTTTGGACTGATGTTGAAGCAGAGTTGCAAACCAAATGTTGTCACTTACACATCTTTGATCAATGGATATTGCCATAAGGGAGAATTGAAGATAGCTGAAAAACTTTTTAGCTTAATGCAATCTCATGGTTTGGAGCCTAGTGTCGTCACATACGGTGTACTTATACGGAGCCTTTGCAAAGAAGCTAAGCTTGCCGAAGCTGCATCGTATTTCGAGCTCATGTTGATTAACAGGTGCATCCCTAATGATGTTATATTTCATTATCTAGTCAATGGGTTTGCAAATATGAATGCTGCTGCAGTTTCCAAAGGACTAAATAATTTTAGCGAGAATGCTAAATCTATGTTTGAGGAGTTCTTTCTGAGAATGATCGGTGATGGATGGACACGAAAGGCTGCAGCTTACAATTGTATTCTCATTTGCCTTTGTCAGCATCGAATGGTTAAAACTGCCTTACAGTTGCGTGACAAGATGCTGTCTTTGGGACTTTGTCCTGATGCTGTTTCTTTTGCTGCATTGATACATGGCATTTGCTTGGGAGGAAGCTCAAAAGAATGCAAGAATGTTATTTCCTGTTATCTGAGTGAAAAGGAGCTGCGAATTGCCTTGAAATACTCACTGGAATTAGATAAGTCCATAACTCAGGGAGGGATTTCCGAGGCTTCGGACATTTTACAGGCTATGGTTGAGGATTACGAGTCTCCTAATCAAGATTTGAACAGTTTGAAGGTGTGACAAAGATATAGAATGGCCAGAAACTGAGATGGCTAAATCTAAACATGGACAATAGAGAGAGAAATAAGAACTACTTGGGGCTGGCCCTATCTGTGAGTTGGATTTCAGCAGTGAAGTGACATATCCGATTCCTTGTCAGACAGTGTCGAGTACTTTATCTGCTAGACAAGCACATTGTCAACAAACAGCAATATATTAGCACAAATTTGTTGCGAATAGAGAACACCAAAAAGTTACTCTGTCCTTCCAAGAAATTGAATCGTAATAAATTACAAGAAAGCATTTGGAAGATTGATACACAGCTTCAGCTGCTTCTGGCTGGCACTCTTTTCTTCAGTCACTTTCAAGCTCTGTCTCTTCATTTTTTGACGTGCTGTGAACCCCATGGCATTTGCCGCCACTCATCACGTTGGCTAGCTCTTGAATTGAGCAAGAAGTGCTTCGTCTCATCTTTTGTCCAAGTATCTCAATGTGATCCTTAAAACCTATCCCCAGAAGTCGGTTCCGCAACAACTCAACTGTAGAAATATATGGAGGTATTCCTTCATCAATCATCATCTCAAAGTACTTGCATGCTTCTTCTAACTTCCATTTTTTCTTGCAGAAACCATGAATCATAACAGCATAAGTTGAAGCAGAAGGGTAAAATCCTCTCTCTCCCATACTCTCCCAGACTTCATTGGCCCTGTCAAACCTTCCCACCCTTATCAGCAATTTCAGAACCATATTGTAAGTATGTCTATCAGGAACACATTTGTCTCTATCCATTCTCTTAATCAAGTTAAGAGAACTATTGACCTCGCTATGATCACAATGATAAGCTTGGATTGCATTGTAGGACCATGTATCTGGAGATACTCCCCTCTCAATCATTTCATCTAGAATTTGGTATGCTTCCTCCACCTTTTGATCTTTACAAAGCTTCTTGATAACGCAGTTGTAAGTAAACACATTAGGCAAAAGGTCACGTTTCTTCATTCTTTCTAGCACCCTATAGGCCGTATGTAAATCATTCTCTTGACAACTCGAGCGGATGAAAATCGAATACGTACCAGCATCCTGGTCGACTCCATTCGAAGCCATCTCCTGAAACATCTTGTACGCTTCATCCCTTTTCCCAGCTTTGCACAGAGCTTCCAATAGACAATTACAAGCAGGCACATCAATCGAACAGCCCCGTTCCCGCATTTCATCAAACACCTTCTGGGCATTGTCGGATTCGCCCACATCACCCCACCCCCTTGTCAAAATGCTATACGTTTTCACAGTCGGATCAAACTCACTCTTAACTTTATCGAAAAACTGTTGCGCATGAGCCACATGTTTCCTCTTGCATAAAACGTACAAGAGCTGATCAAGATCATCAATTCCAGGCCTTATTCCAAACTCCACCATTCTACTGAAAGCCCGAGTGGCGTCCTGAGGCAAATTAGCTCTACTGTAAGCTCTGAAAACGAGCCAGAAAAGCTCTGGGGTGATCACAGAGCATCGAGTCTCCCTTATTTCTATGAGAAAATCCCATAAAATAGCGAACTGCTTACTGCTTCCCAGAATGTCGACGAGAATGCGATAGCTATCGGCGCTGGGTTCGAAACCCGGAATTCTTGTAGCCCAGAGGAAGAACCTGTGAGCAGAGAATCCAATGTTCTTGCACCTTTTCAGAACCTGCTCGACGAGGTCGGTCGATACATTGGAGGAGAAAGAGGCGAGACCGAGCTCTAAGTCATGGTGGGGGCTTCTGCGATCGCTGAGTACGCGAGATATCTCACTGACGAGGAACGGGAGTGGTGGGTCCGATCCTGCGTGTGCTGTTGCGAGAGAATTGAATGGGCGTGGTAGAATGAAAGGCTTGGTTCTGAGGAGAGAGCCGGAGAGCGAGATGGAGATTTGGGATTTGGAGGAGAAGGCTCTGAATCTGATGGCCATTAGAGATGGGGTGTCAGTTGCAGAGGATGGTCGTCGGCATTTCAGAAGCAGAGCTGCACTTGGAATTCCTTCGTGAATTATTACGTTTTTTCTTCTCTTCCCAGAGAAAAATTAAAAAATGTAAGTTTTAAAAATAAGATTATATATCTGAGTAGTTATTGTTTAAAATTTTTCATTCAATTTCTTTTTTATTTTTCTCTTTTCTTTAGTACAGTCCAGAGCCGAGAAGATTCGATTCGAACTTGCGACCTTATAATCGGACATAGGCACCTTTGACTCATTAAATTAGTTTCAAGTCGGCTCCCTTGCTTTCTTTATGTTTTTACCTCTTTCAATTTAATTTTACTCAACACAATGTTTAGTTTACATGCACAAATTTAAAGAAGAACAAGAGAATAAAATTTTTAATTTATTCTTTATATTTCTAAGAAATTTGTAAAAATTTAAACTTTTCTACCCTGGATGATATTTTTGTGAAAGATATCTTTATCATCAATCAATTTTAACATCATTGATAGTGGGGTACATCAACTTGAGTAAGTATATATCATCTTCTACCAAAAGGTCGGATGAAGAAGTCAAAACATCGATGAAATGATAGCAAGTGTTTTATATTGGTTGAATTGACTGACAATGAACTTGAGGGTAAAATACGATAAAAGAAGAGGATAAAATGTTACATGCTTCTTTGTCGATTCTTATCAACATGGTGTTTCGACATAGTAATCACCTTACTTTTTCACTTTTCTTTTGAAATCTAGTTGAAATGGTAGAACTCGAAGAATTTAAAAAAGCATAAACTTATTGAAAATCCCTTTGAAAAAAATGTTATTGTTACCTTACTTGGCAGGTGTGTTGAAGCCCAATCGAATATGAGCATTAGGCCCATATCTGGAGCCTTACACGTAAACCCTCTGAAAATCTGAAGCATACTCCCGTCTCCGGAGGGTAACCACTGTGCTATGGACACCATTCACCGATTCTCCTTTCGTCTCTTCCCAATCTCTCTCGCCCATTGCTGTCTCAACCCTTCTTCAGCCACACCCAAATTCCCAAAACTTTTTCACAGACCCACTTCTTCCTTCGATTTCGACTGCATTCCTAAATTTGTTCCGCCCCGCCAAACCTACAGCTCCTCTTCCACTTCGATTGCCAAAGCCGGTTGGTTTCTCGGCCTCGGAGAGCAAAAGAAAATGAGCCTACCGACGATTGTGAAGGCCGGAGACCCAGTTCTGCACGAACCTGCCCGGGAAGTTGATCCTAAGGAAATAGGGTCCGAGAAGATCCAGAAGATTATCGACGATATGGTTTTGGCCATGAGGAAGGCTCCTGGAGTGGGTCTTGCAGCTCCCCAGATTGGAATTCCGTTAAGGGTATGTGAAAATTCCTTATGGGGTCTAATCCTCACTCTGTTTTTGAGATTTGGAAATTCAAATTGTGCTGGATTTCTCCATTTTCTTGTCTTGGATCCTTTTTTAGTGTTTCGTTTTACATTTGTTGCAGATAATTGTTTTGGAAGACACTCAGGAATATATAAGTTATGCTCCTAAGGAGGAGATCAAAGCACAAGATAGGCGCCCTTTTGATCTTCTGGTATGGTTTTATATTAATGAGAAGGCAAATTAAATTTGTATCTGTGTTTTCTATGTTCACCAATTTTCACTTCACAATTTGTTAGTTCTATTGAGCCAGGTGATCGTTAATCCAAAGCTAAAATGTAAAAGCAACAAAACTGCTCTGTTTTTTGAAGGGTGCCTAAGGTATGATGCATATTTTTTTCAATTCTCCTCTTCCAGAAATCCACTCTTTTAGATTTGCAATCAATTTTCTGTTCCCTCAAGTCCCAAATTTCTGATTAGAAGTAAAATCTTGATCATTTAAGGTTGTCATTTTGTTAAGAGAACAATGTGCTTACTGATCTCTATCTTAAAAAATATATGAAGCAAGCTGAATCAATATGTTTCTTAATAGATGTTCCACCCAACGATAAAAAATAATGCCATGGTAGTGTTCTTTCTCTGGACTTTGGAATTATAGCTGGTGAGGAGTATCAATTGTTTAGTTCCTTCTTTTATTCTGAATCTCCGATGATCTGGTTGGTGTGAAACTATATAATATGCAGCTTTCTTGGTCATATTGCAAGGTTCTCCTTCTAACAAATTGTTTCCTGTCATGGCTGTATTTGGATTATATTCATTAGTACCATCAGTGAAACAGTCGTGGGTGTTCTTCCTTGTCATTTTCATGTTATTTTATGATTCGTTCTTTATATATATTTTTTTACCTTGTAGTGTTGATGGATTTAGAGCGGTGGTTGAGCGCCACCTTGATGTTGAGGTAGTCGGTCTCGATCGAGATGGGAATCCTATCAAGGTGGATGCATCAGGTTGGCAGGCTCGAATTTTACAGCATGAATGTGATCATTTGGATGGAACTCTTTATGTCGATAAGATGCTACCTCGAACATTCAGAATGGCTGAAAATTTGACCTTGCCTCTTGCTGAGGGTTGCCCCAAGCTCGGAGCTCGCTAACTCCAGCCTGCACGGACGTTGGCCCCCGAGTTCGTAAACGTTTGATGCTGCAGATTGTCAGAATCCAAACGATAAATTATAAAACGGCAAGAGTGCCTGCGCGTTGGAGTTCATCTGGATTTTTTCATTTCATTGCTCTTACTCTGCATCCAAGTAAGTGTTTGTTTTGTTCAATTGAATTGTACTCTCTGATTGATCTCTGTCTCTGAATTTTGTTGGAAAATGGAAACAAAAGCAAGAGTTTTTTAATAGGTTCTCTTTCTCACATGTCGTAGTTAAAAGATATATCAAAGGCACTAATTTAACTGGAAATGGCACCATAGTAATTATGTTTACTTAGCAACAACAAATATATATGGATAGAACATGATTCTATTTAGCCAATGAAAATTTAACTAAGCTTTAAACATATTATGTATTACAATAGGAAAATATGATACGTGTATATGAATATATGGAATTTACCCCGCGTGTTTTAACGTCTCGAGTTAAGAATCTTTTCTATACTATGTTTTAAAGTAATGAAGTCTGATATTTTAAATAATTATGAATAATGCTAATAATAACCTTGTATTTGAACCCTGGGGTGACTTGAACATGATTCAACTAGTTGAAACGTGAATGGTATATTCTCGATCAAAATGTTATATGTTAGAGTTTTACGGAGGGATTGGATAGGGATGATTAAATTAAATATAAACTTAAAGGGCTCTTGCCACAACATTTAATTTTGACGATGCAAATGGCCACACTATTGTTTTGACGTGTTCGGAAGGTCATTTAAATTATTTTTTTAAATTACAAGAACTAAAATATCATTTTTAAAATTTGAAAGATAAATTATAAACTAAGTCCTATGATCAAATATAATTAATATTGGACTCTTGTTTTTTCTCTGGGAGTGAAAAATTATTCATATTATTTATTTGTAATAAAAAAGAGGGGATTCACGTGATAATTGAGATCCATAACAAAAGTACAAGAATTCCTTGCCCCATCTTCAATGTGAATGTCGTTTGGAGTTTTGCGATTGGGACAAGCAAATGAGACATTATTTTCCTAACAAACTAAACAAAAAAAAAAGAAAAAAAAAGTAGAAAAAACTATTAACATCAAATCATCATCTCATTTTATTGATAATGTTAGGGTGTTAATTAAGTGCAAATACATGATGCTGCTGTTCTTTCGAGACACAAACATGTCTAGAAGTAGAGTTAAGCTCGACTCTGACCTGGATATAGAGGATTTTTTGACTATTAGAAGAATATCTAGACAGATACATACGTCGTAGTATGTCAAGCAGCAAGCTAGGCATCAATCGATGGAGATGTAATAGAGTTTTAACCTAGTGATAAAAGATTAAAAAAATAATAAAAATAAAGAAAAAGATGTATAGGTTTACAATAAACCAAAACAAGTGGCATTGCAGCAACATTTATAAGTGTGGGAGCTCCTTCCAATATCCACAAATAAAAATTGGACCACTCCCCTCAAAATCAGTTCCCCCTTCATCTCTTCCTCCAACCTTCCCATTGTATTATACATTTTTACGTCTCTCTTATTTATTTATTTTTTACTTGCTAGCTTCTTATTATTATTTTAAAAAAGAAAATTGATTGACATCAATTCGACACTTGGCCTACAGTGGAAAACCTATCTCAATAATTCAGATCACAAAATTAACGAAGATGATTCGTATATTATTCRTACTAAGTTTAAATCTTACTTGGATCTTCTTCTTATACTCATTTTTTGTTGTTGTTAAATTTAATTTCTTATTTCCACTACACAACAATATATTAGAAAAAAGAAGCATAGAGAATATAAAATCAAGCTATGGGACTTGGTATGTGACAGCTGAGCTGACTATCTCTATATCCTCATATCTCCTTGGGATCACCAAAATTACTATATCAAGATCCAACATTCAATACATTCCTCAACAAAATTTTCATCTGCATCTAAAAAAAACCACAATATTTCATTTCTTTAAATTTTTTATATACTTTGATTGGATTTTTATATATTCAGATTATTAATTTTACTCTCATGATTCTAATAAAAGATGAGCATCTGATTAACGGAGAATAGTAGTATCTTAATTAATTAAAATATGTTTAAGTATGTGATCTCAACAGGGGAGAAAATTTAGATAATTATTCTTAAAAATGGATGGAGATGTAGAGAGAATAATAGGAAGGCGAATTGGGAGAAGTTTAGTTTGATTATTTATTACACAAAATACATATTTATAATTTATACACAGATTACAATGCTAAGATCTAGAGAGTAACGAAAGCAAGAACATGATTTTAAATAAAATATTACCCACAAAACCTAATTTTAATCTATTTCTATTTTCAAAAACTCACTCTCTCAATCTAACCTCCACACTGACCGCCGGCAAATCCCCGCTGCCGATCGCCGGAGAATTCTGCAACTACCGCGATCTACGCTTACCGGTTTTCGTCCGGCGACTCTTCTTCGCCGGCTTCCCGAACGCGCTGCAGAATCCACAGGCAGAGA
>NW_019104590.1:132104-213725 GCF_001995035.1 Momordica charantia
TTCTTTTTCCCTTTCGCCCTCTGCGAGGTTTCTCTGTCATATATAAGGAAGAGAGAGAGAGAAATGAAAGGAAATTATTTAGTTAATTGAGAAAAAAATAATGTCACATTAATGTGACAACTTAGTCAACATCCATGTCTATTATCTCTAATTTTCCGTTACAAATTAGTATTTTAATGAATATGGATTTGGTACTAGAAAATTTAATTAATCTATTTTAATTAAAAAAGATAAATGGCCAATTCGGTTTTTAATGGTTTTAGTTTAGTTTTAATGTAATTCTTATGATTAGGTCTTAATTTTAGTCTATTTTCTATAGTTTTAAGAGTAAAATTACAAATTGGTCCTTTATATCACAATATTTATATATATTTTAATTTTACTCAACTTTAATACARTTATGTAACCTTATAAATAAATAAATAAAATATATATATAATCAATTTTTTTAGTAGGTGCGGGGATCGAACTCACACCCTTTTGGAGTCGAACTATGCTCGCTTTGTCAATAAACATAATCAATTAACAATTAGTCAGGTAGAAAATATCAATTTAATATAGTGTATGTCCAATTTGATTAAACTAACAAAATTATATTATTTTTATTTAAATTATATTTGTCTAAAAAGGAAATCTTCTTACATCTAATATTCAAATCCTATTTATCTAGTAATATCTGGAAAAACCGGTAATATATATATATATATATATATATATTTATTTATTTATTTATTTATTTATTGTTGAATTAATAGATTACACCACGTTTGAACTTTGAAGGAATTTCCTCCACGAAAATTTTAAATTTTAAAAATGTTAAGAAAAGTTTTTTTGACCAGCATAAATTAATATAATACCTTTTGGGGGTTAGTAACGTAGCTATAAATTATGAAAACGGTGGGTTTAATTAAATAAAGCTTGTGTTAAACTTGCTTGTGAGGTATATAATAAGGTTTTAATTAATTAAAATAATTGCAGAGAAAGACTAAAGAGTTTAATTAATTTATTTTTTAGGTTTTATCGTCTACCAATGCTGACCCTTGTGTTTTGACCGTCTTACCCTTGACGCCAAGCCGGCAAGCCCCAGCCACCTTGTTTTAATCCCTACGTCATTAATGAGACCAATTGATGAGTTTTTTCTTTCTTTTTCTTTGGGAAAAAAATGAAGTTTCTTTTAAAATTCGAGAGATTTCGTTGTATTATACTTTTCAATAATATATTATTATTATTTTTTAGTCGTGTACTTAATCAAGTGAATTAATTTTAATCTTACCATTTATTTTTTTTATTTTAAGTATATCATCTAGGGTGGGATCAAATTCACACCCTCTTGATTAGAGATATATGTCAATTACGATKGAGATATTCTCGCTTTGACTTAATCCTACGATTTATTAAATTATAGACTCAATTGATTATGATCATATTTCCTCGAAATCTCTGATAAGTCAGATCACGAGAAAATTCATCACAATATATATATTGAAGTTACATAAATATGTAGCTATTCCCTTTCCATACTTTCTTTAAGAAAATAATGATGACCTTGTGAACTTACCATAAATTGCATTGAGGAGAGTTACTTTGTTTGGTTTCATTTCTTGATTTGAGAATGGAAAAAACTCAGATCAGTGTCTTATACTACCTTTGACCTATGAAATTGGTAGGAAATGATTTCAAATTTTAGGTTTTTAAATAACGGAAATGATTTCAAATTTCTAATTGTGTTTTGAAACCAAAATGATTCTAAATCATTGAAATTAAAATTTATTATTTGGATGTTCACGAGAAATGAAAAGAAAGTTTAACATTTTACTATTATGCCCTTAATATTTTGTAGAATATTATATTATTAATAATATAATATTTTAATATAAACTAGTAATTTCAACTATGGAAACATAAATAATTTAATCTAATAAACCTAACAAAAGTTAAAACGGGTCAATGTCACATTTATTTTGAAAACTAAACTGAAAAAAAAAACTTGCAAATCTCTCGATTTAGTTTTTTTTTCTTTTAGCAACTCTGGATTCAAATATTAAAAAGAAAAAAAAACATAAACATAAAGATCTAAAAAATACTGAAATATGAGGAAAATTAAATTTGAAACTAATTTGGTTGATGATGATGTGATGTGCAAAGAGGGATACATATTCTTTTTCCGTAAGGGCAAAATCGGAATTTGTTAAATTTAATGTGCAAATCCACGTATTTGGAATGAAAATATTTAAACGAAAACTGAATTTCAAATCAAGATTTCAAATTATGTGTTCTTTTATTTATCCAAACGTGAAATGATTTTCAAATCTTCCGTCCGAGAGGTTACAAGCAGGGGTTAAAAGAAAGAGTTAATCATCCACGCTGTTGTTATGGAAGGTAAGAGATTTGCTTGCTTGGTCAGTTTTCATTTTTCTAAATTGAAAAATTGACGTAAATAAATGGTAGGAATTAATATATTTATTAATTGGTTGATTGGTATCATACGTTTATCGATGGGGTGTTAAAAAAATCTGATAACTCTGAGAAAATCAATCAACCCAATCGAAGCTATGCATTATAAATTTATTCAAATAAATGAAAATTCAACCAATTAGTTCAAGAATTTACCTAAATAGGTTTGGTTTGATCCAATTTTAAGCCATATATAAATAAATATTTAAGATATTTTATTTACTTTTTTTTTATATAATAATTTGAATAAGTGTGATCCCAATAATTTCAACTGACCTAATCCAAATATTTCATAATTGGGTTAGGCTGGGTCAATTATTTAATAAAGATTGTTTGAGTGGAATAAATTTACGACCTGAACAATTGAATTAGGTCTAAAAAGTATCTCAACCTAACCTCGACTCGAACCCATGAACACTCCTACATTTATCTCTAAGGAATAGTTTGTTTTTCAGAAATGTAGATGTTTGACATCGACATATGCCTCTAATTTTAGATGCTCGAAATTTTAAATGTCTGACATCTTTAGATAGCTACGTTTGTTTACTAGAAAAGTTTATAAAGATATCAAGGAATATTTTGATAGCTACATTTGTTTTGTATGTTTTATTCTTGGATGTGTTAATTTTATAAAATGTTCAAAAAATGTACTTATGGATATTCATATAATTTATTGATTAATTTAATATATTTATTTTGAATTAATTTAATAATTTAATATTTATATGTTATTTTAATTTAATTCAAATTAATTTAATATATATTTTATTTTTGTAAGGAAATATATTTTTTATTTTAAATTTAATAGTTTTCCAAAAACAATACTATTATTTATGTTATCTAAGAGGAAATTTATTCATTTTATCGTCACATTATTTTTTTAAAAGGAAAAATATCACARATATATTAGATCACAAAAAATGTTGCTTTAACATCATATATTTCTGATAATAAATATTATTAATAATATAATTCCTTCAAAATATTAAAAATAAATAGAGATATTAAATAATTTAATTGCATTCTATTTTATCTATAAATCTTATACAAATATACTTAATTGTATAAAATTATTTATTAGACGACGATTAAATGTAAAAACTGGATGCCCTCAACATGAAATATTGGAAACTCATATTTACATCCAAAACTTGTAAAATGCTCCCATATGTACATCTTATGATATCCAAATATTTCAAGATTTTCGAATATCCTACATCCCAACAAAATAAATGTCCGTCCAACAGTAATCTTGAATTCCTACGAAACAAACCGCTCCTAATATTTTCCATTTCTTTCAACCACACTTGCAAAATAACAAGCCTGGTGACGTTTTGGCAAATTTTGAAATTCATCCTTCAGCCACAAATATTTGGTCTTTTCCTTTTCCAATGTGCCTTTTAAATGCTGTAGAGAGTGACACCCCTTCCATTGTAGTTGAAGTGGCAATGACAACCTCTTTCATTAATGAATTAAAGTTCACTTTTATTTTTTTTTAAAATAATTTATAGCCGGTTTTAAGTATTTTATTACATACCGTTAGAAAGATGTTTTTTTTTATTAAATTTATATTTCTTTTGAAAATACCATTTGAAATATTTTAAAAGTTATTCTAAAATTTTAAAATATAATTTTACTAGCAAATATATGAGAATTAAAACAGTAAATTTTGAAATCATAATTGGAGTAGAGACATTCGAATCCGTATAATAATAGATATATTAGAAAAATATTTAATTTGTTTTTTTTATATAAAAGCATTAATATTAAAACCAATAAAAAAACACTCCAAATACTTTTTAAAACAATAAATAAAACCTACTAAAATTGTTTTCAAAATTCTTGTTTTTTTATTAAAAAAAATTTGAAATTTGTGAATCTTATTTTAAAAATTGCTTGAAATTAGTGAAGGGTAATAATATCCAATAATTGGGGAAGAGTGGAGTGGTTATTTAAGGTGGGGAACTTATTACATAAAAGACCCACTATTGTTGGTCCCCCATGACAGGTGCACCAATATTTTTCGTCTTTAATTTTGAATTGTCTCATCATCAAATTAAATTAATAAAAAAATATACATATTCCATAAAATATCAAAATTTTGTTATAAAAAAAATTAAATTATTAAATTTTTTATTTTGGTTAATATATAAGCATCTATTTTTTTAAGATGGGAAATTTAAATCTTCATATTCCAACAATAGTGTGCTAAAAGAAATTAATAACAAAGATATAAAATATATTAAAAGATTTGAAATTTTTTTTATCACATGTTTGTTTTTAGGGGAAAGTTGTCTATAGTAAGTTTTTGTTTGAAAAATGCATTACTCATTTAAGATTATTTATAAAGACCTATTTAGTAATTCTTGTTTCTCGTTTCTCCTATCTAGTATTTTAGAAACATAAGTATTTGATAACTATTCATGTTTCTTGTTTCTCATTTTTTAAGAAATGTTTCCAAAATTGAAATAACAAAATTAAATTTTTTGTTTCTGGTTTTCATTTTTAGTTTCTTCCAAAATATAAATAAATTTATTATTTTATCATTTTTCAGGTTATAAAACGAATAATGAATATTAAAGAAAATATAAGACAAACTATTTGAATATTTAATTTTAAAAAATATAAAATATATTTTTTTAATTAGAATTTTAGATAACAAGAAATAATAAATAATCACCAAACATGTTGATTTTTTTTAATAAAAAAGAAAGAACAAGTTCCATTTCTATTTATTAAAAAAGAGGAAATAATAATTAAATAATAATAAAAATATTACCAAACCAACTAGAAAAGAATACATATTTCAAATGAAAAAAAAGTTGTTAAAAACAGAAAATTCAAAGTTAATTTAAATGGAATTGTTTTAACCTACAGATACAAATGTGGGGAACACTAAATTATACTCAACTTGGTAAGAATGAAATCTTTATCAAATGACAAATGAGTTCGTGATTGCAAACAAGGTCTCACATTGGTTGGAGCAGAGAATGATCATAGAACAATTATCTCCATTAGTATGTATATATATATATATACCTACAGAATCTTAAAATTCAACACAATTTAATGAAATAATAAAAGATAGAATTGGTTTCCTTTTCAAAGATGGCAACTCATCTTATGAGTTGTGTACAGATGGAAGTCAAAGGGGAAGAAAATTATAGAATTCATTGGGTTTTATCAGACACAATTTTCTTCCCCCACCAAAAGAAGCAAAGTGGGGTCAAAAATGTCAAAATATTAATTATTTTTTTTGTCCATATCATTATTCATGATTATGAAGGGTTAGAAATTTTGGTTAAGCTACCATTGATTTTACAATTTGAAAAAATAGTGTATTTGGTTATGCAAAGTCTACGGCATCATCATCAATATGCAATTATATATTACAAAAATTTCCCCTCCCTATCATCACATTATCATAAATAGTCTTTGAAAAATAAATATTTGTGTATTTTTTTCTCTCTTTGAGTATTTAAATTTGAGACAAAAAAAAATTGAAAACTCGTGAATTATGACATAATAAATCAACATTATGACCGATTAAAAATCATAGAAAAATTTAACATGATATCTTTTCAATTTATTTTTATTACATTATAAAATAATGAAAATCTTTCAACCTAACCTAAAGATTAAACACCTAATATCTAATTGTTGGAGGGGTAAAAAATTTTCCATGAAGACCTTTCTAGTTTCTATTTATTTATTTATTCGCAAAATAATATTATCTCTTTTCCATGTATATTTATTTAGTCCCTTTTTTTTTCTTTCTTTATTGCAAATGCACTCACTCATAATTTAACACAAGCATCAATAAGATAAGCAGAATATGTTTTACAAATTATTATTGCACATGGCTGTGAATATGATTGTTTCTAGACTATAAAATATACTTGCTTGCAGTAATGTTAAACTGCAAGAGTAAAAATTTCATTTGTTTTTAACTAATTAAGATTTTCTCATATCTCTTTTTAACTTTTTCAAACTTTAGTACAACAAATATGAGATGAAATTGGACCTCTTGAGTGGGTACTATGTGTCTATTTTAAAGTTTAAAGAAAAATTAATTACATCTCTAAGATTATACTTCTATTTAGTTTATATCTATTTGGCCAATTACTTTTCATAATCCAATGCTAATTCAAGTTAAAGTTTATCCCTAATCTACATGTCTGGTAATTAGCATTTCATTAATAGTGTTTTTTTTACACAATAAATTGGGGTCATGGGAGGTTGAACCTCCGACCTCAAAAGATGGAGTACATGTTAATTATCGCTGAACTATGTTCATGTTGGTATTTCATTGATAGCATGATAATAAATATATAGAAATATGACTAACATGAGCATAGTGATGAAGGAATATACTCCTCACGGTAAAGTCGCAGGTTTAAATACCCAATATATATATTTCACACCCTAATAATTGTTGCACTAAAAAATCAACATTTATTGCACTAAAAAATTTACAAGCTAACTTAAAAGAAAAGAAGGTGATAGTAAAAAAATATCAATTCGGACCTAGTTGAGTAGATAAGGAACGATTTAATCTTGGAGCCCACATTGTAGTACAAAAAGAATAAGTAAATCTAGAATTTAACTTCATAATAATAACAATGAAGAAGGGTATTGGCATGGTGGGGGCATATCCACATTAAGTTTGGTGAGAAAAGTAGAAGAAAGGACAATGGTTGTGGTTGTGGTTTTATGCCAAGGAAGGTGTACTTTTGGGGAGGGTGATGGGTCAACTTCCTTTGGTAAAATGATATGTAATTTAGGGGAAGAAAATATTTTCAGACATAGGGATTTTGGTGAAAAGATTGAATAAATGTTAAAAAAGTATTATCCACTCTTTTAATTTTTTTTTAATTAGAGATAAAAATTCGAAAATCCATTAATTCGTTTAGTTATGTTTATGTTGGCTTCTCTTTTAGTTGAATTTTTATCTTTAAATATTTTGTTGTTATTAATTAGATACCTATACTTTTATGATTGAGATATTTTAACTTGGATGTTTTTCAAATTTTGGGTGTTTTGTTGAGTGATTTTTCAGTTAGGTATTAGGAACTGTTTTAAAATCTTATTCCGTCAATAAAATTAAAAGCCATTAACTAATTAAGAAAGTTATTTTTATGGCTCTAAATCATATTTATTTTAGGCATATCCCTTTTTATTATTGATTGTAACATAATGTTGGGATCCTAATATATATATTTAAGGAGTCTTTATGTCGCGTTACAAAGGGTCTCGTTTAAAAAAAAAAAATACGTCCAAAAATTATTGAGCAACAATCGAACTAGTGGATTGAATTCTATCAGACCTAATTTTCCATTAGTGGTAGAGTGGTCGGAACAAGGTTCAAATCTATCAGTTGAGATACCTCAAATAAACTTGGGATTTGTGATCCCAGGTATATATATATATATATCAAGTAATGATGTTTGTTTATTATTATTATTATTTTTTTTAGTTTCTTTTATCAGATATAAATATTTTAACTCGCTGAGTTATGATCAAGTTGGCTGATGTTTATTTATTTATTTATTTAAGTTTAATTAAGTAGGGATAAATAACCGACCTTAAAAATAATATGTATCTTGTCTTTTGTCAAAGTAAGTTACGAATAGACAAATAATGATATTTATTGATGAAGATTTTTTTAAACTAAAATTAAAAATTCATAAGGGTAATTGAAATTCTTTTTTGTGCCAACTGCCAAATTCATAAGCTAACGTAATATATTAAATGTATATTTCACAAGAAAAAAGTAGAGGAAAAAAACAAAACAAAAGGCGCCATGAAGCAGGCCGACGATAAGGGCAATGGATCCATTTCTAGTCACAGCAATTGGATCTTGTAAATTGTTGCTGTCCAGTTTGTCCTTTTTCAGACTAATTGCATCTTTCTTCTGTTAATCCTGTGAATTCTCTCTCTCCCGTGGGAATTTTTTGAAGTTCCCCTGATTCCAATTTTTATTTCTTAATCTGCGGCGATTTGTTCTCTTAGAATCTGCTGGATTTCTCTTCTGTTGAAAATGAATGATCATTCTTTAACTGAAAATTGCAGTTTCTTTATTCTTCTGTTCGCCATCGTATTGTTTGAATGATTTATGCAGATTTTGAACTTCAAAGTATAATAATCCACCAATCAGTATGATCTTCAATTCAACGCAACTTGAACCAATTTCCAATTTGGATTTGGTGAACCCATTGGAAAATTTAACTTAATTTGACTATATTACATGTTTTTCAACTCTGTACTGCTCCATTTCCACTCAGTTGATGTTAAACTAATGCTTCCTTTGACATTCTTCTCACCAGATCACATGTCTTAGTTCCAGAATACAGACAAATCCACCTTGGCTTCAGGTTTATTTTTTAATAAGTCATTATAATAAGCCCTGTTGCTGGTTTTTACTGTTTGGCTTTGACCTGAAATTAAAGACTTTGTTCTTTCTATGGCACTTGACTATGGTGGCATGGCCTTGTGAATTCAAAGATTCATATGTCCAGGTGACAGTTCTAGATGGTGTTGGTAAAAGTTCTGTAAATGTTAGGATGAGATAGGCTAATTCAGTCAGCAATTTGATGCACTATTTTTTCTGTCTTTCTTTCGATATCTTGGGTTTGAAGTTGAGAGTGAAGTCTAATACTACAATATTGTTGTAGACTCTGAATTTGCTGATGCTTAATCCTTCTGAGGTGGGTTTGAAGTGTTTTGAACAAATTATTGCTTGGATGATTCTGAAGTGCCTCACTATTATGCCTAACTATTGAAGTTACTCTAATGCATGATTTCAGACAAATTTGTTTATGGTCTTTGGAAAATGTTTTTCTCGAGGCAAAGTTACTGGCTGAATAGAAACTTAGAATAAACACGTACTTTCCAGGGTGATGCAACATTGTGGTAAAATAGGTTGGTTGTTTATTTAACCATTTCTAGAAGACAAATTTTTCAAGTTTTTGTCTGGATTTTGGTCTTCCATTTTGGGATCTCCTGATGATATCGGTTTAACATTGTTGTTTTTGGGTGAACCAAACTATTGACTCCAAATTGTACTCTGATTCTAGCATCATGCTTTCAAATTAAATATACAGCGTTTCATGAATTCTTGCTTTCAAATTAAATATACAGCGTTTCATGAATTCTTACTTCTATGATATAGTAGTTGCATTGTGATTGACCTTGTATTTTCCCTTCGTTATAATCCGAGTAAGCAAGTCGGGCACGGCCAAAGCTAGTACACCAGAATGTGGAGTTTCAACTCTGGATATCAAGCTACACTGCAAAATGGTAAGCGACAGATACAATGGAGGTATTCTGTCAAATGTCAATGCATACAAAATGAGGTGAATAATTGTGTTTATTCTTATTGCTAGGATTGGAGAACTCACATGTATCAAGGTGTGTAATTTGAGTAAGATGCAAAAGGAGCAAGGCTTGGATGAAGAAGCAGTCCTTTTATTGGCAAGTTATGTACTCTTTTGCCTCGAATCGAAGAACACCCTTCGACCCAAACCCATTCCCGTTTGTTTATCTCTTTTATTTCTCTCCAAATTACCATTCCACTTCCCAGCTCTTTATATAAACACATAACTTCATTATTGCCTACACATTTGGTGTTAATCCAGCTTCTATTGCACCCTCCTAGAAGTTTTATCCCCAAGTCATTCGGCACCGTTTCAACCAACACCCACATATCTCCATCTCCGAGCTCCCAAACACAGGCGTCTTCACCGCATATGCCACCTACTAATGCTAGCCTTCCATTTCGGCATGTGAGTGAAGCAAATTCAAGGCGGTCCGCCATCGGTACCTGCAACTCCCTGCAAATGTTTGAGTCAATCTCAAAGCCCATCACGCTGAATGCCCTTGCAGAGGTTATCCAATACAGAACTCCATTAGAGTAGACACTCTCATTCTGAGTCCAAACTGTTAACCTCACTGAAAATTCCACCGGCATGGATCCTACAATTCTCCACGAGTTATTTCTTGAGTCATACATTTCCAACTTTGATTCATACATGGTGCCGCCCTTTGGTGCCTCCGACATCCCGCCTGCTACATAGATCATGAAGTCTGGAAATTGAGAATTCTGGCCTGTGTTTTGTATCACAACTCCCACAGCAGGATTAGTCCTTGCAATATTTGGCTTTGGGAGATACTGAAATTGGCAAGTGAATGGGTTGCATATGACTAATTGAAGAACAACAGAACTTATGGATCTTAAAAGCAGAAGACTACCAACTGGGGAAATCGACTTAACTAACTCAGGAAGGAACTCCAGGGACAGCCTATGCCAATTGTCAAGAAGTGGATTGTGAGCAAAACATAGCTTGTGGGCACGCAAGGGCAAGGCAATGAACCATGAAGGATGGCATGGTGATGAGATCGGTTCGGTGCACGAGGGGCGAGTATCTACGCACTCGTGCCAATGCTTGCAGGCTGATCGAGCTCGCGCCAAAGAGTCGGGAGAGAGGAAGGAGAAGATGTTGGCAAGAAGATCAAGAGGAAGGCCACTCCACATGGTTGATGGAAAGAGTGAAAGTTTTTGCATCAAAAAGATGATCAAATTGTATATATGCAACCACACATGATTCAAGTGCAATCATTCAATATGAATTATTTGAAATGATATATATGCATTGGAATGTGTGGCCACATGAACCATGAACTGTATGGTCTGTCCCACATGGGAATCTCATTTATTTACTTCTTTATTTTCTGAATCAAGTATTTGGTTGCTTTTTGATCAATAAAATCAGAAAACTTTGGTCCCTGGCAGAGCCCAAAGGGCAAGTGGATGTCTTTGAAAAGAACATCTTCAAATATCTCTTCTATCATCTGCTTCAAAGCCAGTCCCACCTCATACCTTTTGAGTAGTTAATTCTGTCGTTAGGGACCGGGTTTTGCTTCTCATTTCCCTTCTATGCCAAGTTTATTCATGCTAACTAATCTTTACTAGTTGGACTATCCTCGTGGAATCCAAAAGTTATATCTGTCATCGGATGAGGATGAAATTAGCATGTAATTACGGCAAGTTTAGATGTTGATGTTGTCATTATCTTGATTATCTTATCTTTTCTTGTGAATATAACTTTCTAATTACCATGTTACGTCAATGAATGAGGTGTGGTTGGCTGAATTAAATTTAGATAATTCAACTCCTTGGTACTACTATTGTTTATTATAATTATTATTCTATAGGGCCACAATACATTAAGTCTTGTTTGACTGAATTGTTTTTATTTTTTTTTTATTATCATCCTTTTGTGTTCTTATCTCCTAATGAAAGAAAAATATATTATATATATTAATTTATGAATTTGCATAGGATTCGTTTGCATGTTGGTCATAAAAAGATTTGTCCATATGTCATAGTAGTGGTTTGTAAATTTTCCTAAAATTCAAAAACTTTTTCTCTTCTTGAAATTTGAAAATGCACAGAACAGAATTTGGCTTATTATGCATTTTTTTTCTTTTTTTTGTCTTTGAGCTGCAATTGCCAGAGGGCTGCGGCTGGATGGGAGCCGTTCTACTGGGTAGCTACCCTCTCCCCTCGCATGCTTTGCCTCTCTCATGGTGTTAGAGATTTTAAAAGTTTTTGAAGTAAATATATACTTTTTAGTAACAGTTTGGTCCCATTTCATAACGTTTAAAACAGATCTTTGACTACTCATTAGATATCTCCCATTTATTACCATTATGTTTTTTACAACTAGAAGAGAGTAATGTATGAAGGGATAATTAGAAGAGAGTAATGCATGGAGAGAGAGAAGAAAGATTTTTCTTTAAAACAATAAGTCGGTCGCAGTCACGTTTTTCTATTGGAACAATGAATAGTTTTTTTTTTTTTTCTTTTATACTTTTTTGGTGGAGATCGAACTCACAATTTCTTGATTAGAGATATATGTCATTTATCGTTGAACTCGCTTTGGTGGGACAATGAATAGTTAAGTATTATTTAATATTTTTTAATATTCAAGAGTAGGTTTGTGATAGACGTTTTAAGCTTGAGTTTGAGTTTAATATGCTAGGGTTTTAATTTGAGTTTAATTAAGAAGCCTAGATCTAAGAAAACTGTCTTTTTTGAAGTGCATATTTAAAAAAAAATGAATTGAAGAGGCTTGAATAGTGAGCTATTGTTCAAATCTATTGATTCTCCCATTAAACTTGAGTTTAACAACTCTTCCATGAGTTGGGTATTGGAATTCAAATTCATCCAACTGCGCTTGAAGGATTTAATTTATCTTTATTTATATTATTATTGTTGTTAGTTTAATTTTAAGTTCTATATTAGTATGGTTGAGGATCCATCCTCCAACTACGACTTTTGGAACAGTAACAAGTGTGTTCATGAACTATACTTGGATTGACCTAACAAATTTATCTTTAATTATTAACTTTAAAAATCTTATCATTTCAAACCCTAAGGGCCGGTCTGAGACGGTTCAAAATGGTACTCCTAGATAATTTTTGTTAACTACAATAATAAAAAACGGTTAAAATACTTATTTTGGTCTCCTACTTTAAGCTTTGGTTCATTTTTGTTAGGTACTTTTAACTTTAGTTAGTTGCGATCCCTATATTTTACATCGTTTTGGTACATGTACTTTTAAAAAGTTACTATTTTGGTCCCTATAACCAAAATTTAAACATAAATTCGACACATAACAGAAAATCTTTAATAAGAGTCATAATTACATTTTAAAAAAATATATTGAGTATAGTTTTGTGTTAAAACTGCAATAGAAAAATTAAAAATAAAATTAAAGGACAAATATGGTCACTTTTTAAAAGTGCATAGACAAAAAATGAATGTTTTGAGAGTAGATGAACTAAAATGTTGAACCAAAGTTAAAATTACAGAGACTAAAATGAACATTTTGAAAGTACAATGATAAAAATTAACCAGAAATTAAAATATCGAGACCAAAAATATTATTTTAACCTAAAACAATTAATTTTACTGTTGTTACCCTTGCAACCTACGTACCGAAGCAATTGCAAGTGTATGTAACGAAGTTGGTGCAAGTGATAAAAAGATTGTCTCCGCGATGATTGAAGTAACAAAATCGCTCCAAGCAACTTAAGAAAAAGGTAAGTAAAGTAAACTCAATTAACATAAACGGAACAACAACAAAATTTTAAGTATGACACCAAAACCAAGAGGTAAACAGACATGATATTCTTTCGAATTATCCAAATTTCCTTTTCCACAACTTCTCTTGTTTCACGAAATAATAAACTCAGTTTTTAGGCAATACTAGATAAATCTTATTCTTAAGCATTTTTACGCTCTATATGAAAATATAGATCTAGCACCAAGTAAAGTTAAACATACACCTCTACGTCATGTTTCCAAACAATAAAAGCACCAACGTTTCAAGTATGTTTGAAAACGCATCCATGAACATTAAGCAATAAAATCAAACTTTACTCGACAGTAGAAACTTGATCAATGTTCAAGGCTCAAACAATGAAGTTCACATGAAAAAGTTATCGACCTCCCGTGAATGGATTAAGCTCATATCAATTACAATGAAGTTTGAAAAATAAGAAATAATACAATCCATGCTAGAAAAAACAAATGAAAACAAAATGGATCATTGACACACGGGGTAAACAACACCTGTAACTCACTCTGTGCACTTCCATTTTATATATAATATGTAGCAAAAATTTTATTTGTTCAAAGGACAAAATTTCCGTGATCATTAAAAATAGGTAATGATCACAGAAATCTGCTGCGAGTTTGAATCAGTGTTTTGTTTGTCAGAGTTGACCAATCAAATTTTCACTACCTATTATATATAAAATGGGAGTGTATTTAGTGAGCTTTTATAGGAATGAAATCAATAAATAAATAATGCAACAGAGGTGTTGTTTACCATTGTGTACTTCTAGGTATGATACCCATTCTTCCTTGCATAAGCTATCTTCTTAGAGTATATTCTCCTTCTTGTCGTGGTTTTCTCTCTCAAATTTCCCTTAGTATTTATATCACTCCCACCCCTTGAAATTAAGACAACGCAGACTTAGGTTATATGAACATAAGTAAAAATCCCGCATGAAATGAGTTACTTCTATCATTGCTTTTGACACTCCAACATCGTTAAACATCATCCTTAGAGAAACCGTTCAATATATCCTCAATACTCCAACAAAGCCTGCACCTAGCACAAAATTCCAATGATGAAGGTAATTTTTACAATTTTCTGAAATAAAGCTCAAGGGTGGTTGAATGTGAAAATATCATAATTTAAGCTCTACCTCCTAGAGAAATAGGGCTAAGATTTTCATTAAAACTCAACTCTACACTAAAATAAACCTAAAATAACTCGGTGCTAAGCTATTAGAGGGCATTAGTTTCATCATTTATTCATGTTAAAGATTTAATTTTGGTCCTATTGACTTACTAAATTTTTAAATCTATTTTTTCAAGTTAAAGTGCAATATCATTCTTAATTGATTAGAAGTTTAGAAACTATCATTCATGTACTAATTTTTTTTTATTATTTAAAAGAATGGTGATGTAAAAGTTTAGACAAAAATAAAATTAATTATAAAATTGTTATAAGAAAAAAAAAATTAAAATTGAAATTATATTGGTACTTTAGCCGAGTAACCAAAAAGATAAGATAAGTGATCGATATTGATTTCATTTAGTAGACATGGTTTTAATAATGATTGAAACATAACAATAACATATTGAATTGCCCATATCGTACGGCTTATTGTCTTGATTATCTTCAGCTGAGAGAATTTAAATGATCCACATTTCTTTTATCAACTTTCTTTTCCGGTGAAAAAATGTACGATCTACATGGATCTTCACCAATTTCCGGATAAATGCTGTATGGAAGTACGAGCCGATGTGGAAGTGACTGTGAAATGTGAAATAATGGATACTGTTGTTGCGAGAACAAAGATTCCTCCCACTTGCTTCAACTTCCGCTTCTCCATCCATTTCTGAATGATTGCTTTTCCCAGAGATCCTCAAATCCTGGAGCTTGTTTGTATTTCCTCTTTTTTTCTTGCCACTGGTGTTCTTGATCTTTCCTTTTCCCTGGTCTTCTATGCTTGGATTGTAGAGAACGAAAGATAAATGGAGTTTTAGGGATTGATTTTCAGTTTCCCTTTGATTTTGGATGCCAGAGAGGGGTTTTCCGCTTGTTTTCTTTGCTGATATTGCAGGGCTTACTTTTGATTGATTTAATCAACCCAATAATGGATTTGCTGTTCTTGTGATGGGAAATTGTTGACTGGGTTTTCTTATTGTTAAAACCCAGATGATTTTGAGGCTTGACAATGTCTTTCCAGATTTTAAGTAGTCAATCTTGTATATCTGCTTGTGTAAATACACGTAGATTTCAGTTTCAATGGAGGATGAATCCTGTTCAGGCTGTACCACCATCATCCACTCTTTTGCACACTGATGAAAGTGAACATTTTCCAGAATCTAAAAGGGGTTCTGGGTTCAACTCAGTATCAAAAACGAGCAAAGATTCAACTGGTATTTTGATCAGTCAAGCAAATACAGTGGGCATATTAGGAGGGTCTTCTGTGAATGCTACTGTAAACTTCTTGGGAAAATTAGTTAAATGGAGTACAAAAGATGGAGATTCTGGTCTTCCTTTTGTTCTTTGCTCTGACCCGACTCTTAGTAATGAGCTCCAAGTGTTTGATAGAAGTTCTCACCCAGTTCTCAACTTCAAGAGTGGGGATGTAGGCTTGGACTCTGGACTGGTAGTGGAGAGTTTGAAGGGTAAGAGGGCTTTTCTCGAGAAGTCGGGTGCTCGTTGCATTGTTATGCCTTGTCATATCTCGCATTTATGGTATGAAGATGTTTCAAAAGGGTGTCCTGTTACTTTCCTTCACATGGCTGATTGTGTTGCTAGAGAGCTCAAGGAAGCTAAGTTGAAGCCACTTGAAGCTGGGAGTCCCTTAAGTATCGGAGTTCTTGCGACCAATGCAATTTTAAGTGCAGGATATTATCAGGACAAACTGCAGAATGAAGTAGGCATCCCTGCATTATTTTTGAACTTCATAGATCTTGAAGATCTTATTCCTGAAAGATTATTTTTGAGTGATTTTACCGTAACTGACTCATCCTTGTATATATGCAGGGATTTGAGGTGGTGCTTCCAGACAAAGCAACTATGGAACATACTGTAATTCCTGCCATTGAGGCTTTAAACAGAAATGACATAGAAGGGGCAAGGAATTTACTACGAATTGCACTTCAAGTTCTTCTGGTGAGGGCTGTCAACTCTGTCATCCTTGCCTCTGATGATATGCGGGATCTTTTGCCCCGGGATGATCCCCTTCTTAAAAAATGCATCGACCCGATGGATGCATTAGCAAGGTCCACTATCAATTGGGCACAGTCTGCTGAATAAGGTATTTAGTGATAAACTTTCTCCTGTCTTAACTTTTCGAGATCTCTATTGGTTGTAACTTTCTTTGTCCTGAGAACTATCATGAAATATGTTGAAGTCTACTGCATTGTTTAGAACTGTTGAGTTAAGAATCTCGCACAAACATGACCTCTCTCTCACTTTACAGCAAAACGAAGACCAGTGGTCTATTAATGGAAACATAGAAGGCCTATTGAATACTAGTGTCCTGCCTATTGTTTTGGTTTCAGCTTGCAATGTACTTCTTATTTAGATAGTCACAATTCATTTATGAACCTTGCCAAGTGCCCATAATTGTCGCAACATATTATATGTTAGTTTTAAATTGTCTTGAAGTTTGTTCTGACATTGTACCTTCGAGAAATGCATGGTTTTCACTTCATCCTCTCGGCCCCTCACTAGAACCACTTGGAATACATTGGCTGAGTTTTTCATATGCTGTTATGAGCAATTTTCTGAAAATTAGAACCGTTTGGTAATGTTTCTATTTCTTATTTCTCGTTTCCAATTTTATTAAGAAATTAAATATTTGACAACTATTTATATTTCTTGTTTTTTATTTTTTTAGAAACATTTTCAAAATTATATAAAAATTTTGGAAACAACAAAAACAAGTTTTTGTTTCTTGTTCTCGTTCCCAATATGTTCCAAAATAGAAATAAAAACATTGTTGTCATTCTTGAATTCATGGGCGTTGAAGGTGATGCAACTCTATCTTTCTTTATTAAAAATGAGGAATATAAACAAGAAACGGAAACATTACCAAACGGGCCTTAATTATATTGTACTTGAAAGTGGAAAATGTGCAGTTGAGTTCATGGGGATGTTTTCTGGAAGGTGGAGTTAGGAACTAGAGAGCAATAACTATACATACTAGAACTGCCAAATTGTGGTCATCTCTGATCTTTGTTCTTGTTCTTATTTCCCTTCTTGAGTAATATCATGGCCACTTTCTATTTTTATCACACGAGTAACATTTTATTCTATAAGTTGCTGTTTCTTTAGAGGTTGTTTGATTTGTGACTAATTAGTCTAGATGAGATTCCCAAGTTGTATCATCTTTGTTCGGATTGAGCAAAGAAATGAGAAATAAGTTACAAAAATTCAAGTTTGGGTAATCTATTTTTAGGTTGTGTGTTTATTTACCGATAAAAATTAGTATGTAGTATAAAAAGTGAGTTGTATAAGCTTGAATTTATGTAGTCCACGAAAACTCATAGCTTAAGACAAACAAATCTTGGTCCTTGACTTCAAGTTACAAAAGAGAGATTTTTGGTAATTTATACTTTGTGATGCATTAATCTAGTGGTTGTGTCTATTTAATCTCTCATTTTCACCTTGATGCTGAGTCATTGAATAGGTTGAGTACATTCAATTTGCTCCCTAATCTCGCACTCGACTCTGCTAGATGTGTCGTAATCTCGCTTTCAGGAGGGCCTAGCACTCAAGGAGAATTTGGAAGACTTCGTCAAAATGACTACGGAATTCATCATATACTTGAATTTAGAACCTCCTATTTTGATATCATGTCAAATCACACCAATAGATTAAAAAGTTCAGGTTAATAGATTGGGTTAAATACTCAAATTAGCCTCAACACTTGTATTCAAAGTTTATTTAATAGTATATCTAAGGTAAAAGTTGATATCATTCATTTTATTGACTAAACTTTCTTGAAACATACTTTTATTTTTAAAATTGAACTGAAGATTTTTATTAGTCAAATCTACTTGATTTCATTTGATCCTTTTCTCCTACTTGTGTCGGCGAGGCTAGAATCTTTTAAATCTTTCTTGTTGAAACGTGACTAGTAGAATAACTATGTTATTATTCAAAAAATCAAAAGTTTAGAATTAGCAATAAGTATCTAATATGAGTTCGCCGATACATGAGATAGTTCAATATAGTTCGATAGTTAAAAGACATATTGCTACTTCCTTGAAGTTGAAGTTCAATCCCTCATCTCCAAATTTATAATTTTTTTAATGAGATAGAAATAATTGATAAGCCCGTTCATAACAACAAGGCCTTCGAGTCTTAACGATTCTTCAAAAAGTTGGCCTCTAGAGACAGGCCTCTCGAAACAAGTAACGAGTGGATGAAAACTCATTTTTAGCGCAATGACATACCTGGCGTCTCGTGCTGAGGCCGACCAACTCAATAATTGGTTGATGCCCCAAGAGTGCTTGAAGCCCAATGGTTCCAAAATTATCTCTAAAAAGGCTAGTTGTTCAAAATAAGAAGATATGGAAGGTAGGATGCAAAACTCTTCTTGTTACACTTCACATAAATCCGACTTAAGATCAAATATTGTTTAAGTTTCATCTAATCTTTTTATTCTAAAAGATTTGTGGAAATTTGGTAATCCTATCAAATCAAATTCATGCATCTAACATTTGTAATTAAACTTTGGATTAAATGCATCATTTAATTCTACTTGATGATATTGAAACTCAAAACATCCATTCTCATGATTAGCTTGTGCTTAGAATAATAAATGAAAATGGACCCAACTTTAATTAATAGGTTTTTCTTTCCACCCCTAACTGCCCACAATTCAAAGTAACAAACTAAAGCTTCAAAAAGTTTTAACTCTTTGCATGGCCAAACAAGCATGGTAAAATAAAGTCACTTTGGTAATTAAAATTTTTATCACTTTTGGCAAATGGGGGTAGAGGAGAACATGTTTGGACCCTCCCCAAAAATTAAAAACCCTACTTTATATAAAAGTAGCTCTCTCCATTAGTTGGAACAATTTATTGTTCAATTATGGTCGAGGGAGTGCAAATAAAATCCAATTATCTCTATTTGTATGAGGTATTTTGTATGGGATACCGTTGTATCCTCAACAATTATAACTACGGAGATTTTGTGACTAGATTGAGAAGTGTTGAATATTTCGTTAGCTTAATTTCGTGTGATTTAGTATTTGATTGATTAGAATGAATTATTTTAATTTAGTTTTAAAGATATATTAATTTTGCAATTGCATAAATTCTCATCTTTTAGCCTAAAACTGTCTAGAATCTAATTAGAAAATTTTAAAAGTATCCAAATAATTATTGCAAATTTATAAATCTTCAAAAAAATTTTGGGAGTTTTCTAATAATAATAATAAAAAAAAAAGTAGTGGTCCAGTGGAGCAGTCATTTCACAATAATTATTTAATTTTTGGTGACTCCAAGAAAGTTAACCTTTTTCTTTCTTCTTCTTCTCTCTCTCTCCTCTCTTTTTCTTTTCCTTTTTTCTCCCTCCTTTTCAGAATAGAAGAAAGCAAATAAACATTTCTCCTACTTTAGATGTTTAGATAATTATCATGGGAAATCCAAGGAAAAAAAAAAGAAAAAAAAAACCTTTCTTCTTCTTCTTCCTTCTTTTTATTTTTTATATATTTTTTTTTAATTTCATAAGGCTTAGAAGAAGTTAATTAAGAGATATTACAGCAGCTGATAATGAACATTGATTTTGGACAATATCTCAAATTTTCAGCACAGGAATAACAGGCACCCAGAAATTAAAGAAAAAGTTACAAAAAAAAAAACAAAAACTAAAAAAGAAAAAAGAGACAGACAGAGAGAAGAAGAAGAAAGCTAATGCAGGTTATGAAGTGACTCTTTGAAATTTGCTCAGTTGGAAACATTACCTGCAAAAAACATGGAAGAAAAATAAAAATATATCAATGATTGAATATATAATTAGAAATTATTTTGACTTTAAAAAATTTTAGATTAAAAAAAAAAGGAAAACAGGTTAAGCAAACGGTTGACAGTTATACTGTAAATGTTATTTTCTTAATAATTGATTTTCACACACCCAAAACTTGATGACGGAGGATCTTGGCTTGACTAGCTCCGTTAGTACGAGTCTCTCGGAGCACTGCATCTAAAACATTCCATTCTGCTTGCAAAGTTGTGTTCGTTGCATCCCGACCTGTATGGTAATCGACCATTCATGAGAAAATCTAGATGATATTTTTTAGAGAAAAAAAATTGAGTAACTATGGTTTTAAATATGTTTTATTTTTGTTGGATAAAAAAAATCGATAGTCACCGAGTATAAGAATTTCTTTTTTACTCACAAGGAGGTAAAGTTGTTTTAGTTTTTAGTTTTCTACTTTGAAAATGATGTTGGTTGAGTCTCGCACTTTCTTTAGTAAAAAATATTTAATTTCTTAACCAAATTTAAAAAGTAAAAATAACTTTCTGTTTTCTTAGTTTTTAAATTTTATTTTAAAAGTTAAAAGGCAAAATAAAGAAAGTAATGTTTACAACTTTAGTTTGTAAAAATAGAAACGGGCCTGAAATATTACCGGGCACAAATCCAGTCTCCAGACTTCCAGGCAGAGGCACCAGTTCGGCCGCCAGCACCGGTGCCATTGGCAAAGCCGAAGGAGGTTCCTCTGGAGCGAGGAAGATCGAAGTCGAAGCCTCCACCCAACATGTCGTCTTTGAAGGCACCGCATTTGAAGCAGCTCGAGCGGCTAGCGAAATTGTGGGCTCCACAATTGCCGACGGTACAGTACCAGTCTCCGGGCCTGACGTCGGAGCCGCCGTAGCCGAATGCGGAGCCTCCTCTTCCGCCGCCGTTCATTAGACCGCCAAAATCAGCGCCGCCGCTCTTGGGGTCGCCGCAGCGCTGGCACGTGTCCCTCCTCTGGAAGTTCAAGTGCTGGCACGACCTGCAATTCCAGTCTCCTGGTCTGCTCATCTTCTCTCTGCAAATGGATTTCAAACTTCCAACTTTTATACATACAAATGAAACCGAGGGCTCTTTGGTAACTTTTGATAAACTATTTTCTAATACCAGAGTTAGAGAATTCTCATGACTCAGTTGAACTATGTTTAAAATAAAAAATCTTTCTTACTGACATATGAAAATACTGATTACCGATAAATTTTTTTTATAAAGAGAGAAAAAAATTTCTAAAACATTTTTAAAATTATATATACATTTGGTAAGAAAGAACATTTGATTTTCTTGTTTCTGTTTTTAATCTTTTTTCTATCAATACTTTATCATTTTTACCTACAAAATAAATTAAATATAAAAAACATATATATAACAAAACAAAATTGACTTTAAAAAAAGTTAATTTTCAAGTAAAATTAAAGAGAGAAAGGAAAAAAAAAAAGAAACGAATGGTCGATTTTGTAACATTTTTCGTTTCTTGTTCATGTTTCCTTATTTTTAATAAAGAAAAATATAATTACATGAACCCAAAATCCACAAATTCAATAACGATACAAAATTTCTATACAAATTAAAGAATGTTTAAACAAAGAACCTAAAACTTAATGAAATTGAGAACGAGAACATCATCAAACGAACTTTAAACGAATTAAAGAAGGAGAAAAAACACATGAAACAAGTATTGAAGCTAGTTTTGTTTTTTCTTTCTAAACAAATTAAAGAATATGAGATATGAGAGAGGGGGAAAGAAGGAAAAACGAAAACATTATCCAACGGTTCTCAAAAAATTCTAATAAAAAAAAGAAAAGAAGATGGAGAACAAACCGGAAGGAGAAATGTGAAGGAGAGGAGCTGCTGTGGTGCAGTAATGGTGAAGAATGAAGAATGAAGAATGAAGAAATGGCGATGGAATAGGTAAAGAAGGGAAAGAGGCGTTTATATACACCCAAATCCCACTCAAAAAGTGGAGTATTGCCAATACTTTGCTTCCAAACCTTTTTCTTTCATTTCTTTTATATACACACACATATAAATAATATTCTTTCTTTTTATTTTCTCTCTCACAACAATTACGACAAAAAGAGAGAGAGGGGGAGAAATAAGAAAAATATTTCACAATTCTTGCACTTTTTTTTAGAAAAATATAGGTTCAAAAACACTTTTAGTCTATGTAATTTCGTTAACGTAACAATTTAGTCTCTAAACTTTAGTTTGTAACGATTTAGTCCATGTACTTTAAAATTGGTAGCAATTTAGTCATTGAACTTTAATGTGTCACAATTTAGTAATTGTAATTTAAAATGGGTAACGATTTAGTTCTTATCGTGAAATTTTTTTATTAAGTTTCTTGTATTTATAGATTGATAAATTAAAGATGGACCAAATGTGTGTTTATGAATTAGAAAGATTAAATTGTTATATGATAAAATTTGACAGTTAATTTTAATAAAAAATTTTACTATAGGGATTAAATTGTTACAAGTTTTAAACTATATGGACGACTAAATCGTTACAAGTTAAAATTTATGGACTAAATTGTTACTTTAGGGAAAGTATAGAGACTAAATCGTTACAAACTGAAGTTCATGGACTAAATTGTTACTTTAGTGAAAGTATAGAGACTAAATTGTTACAAACTATTTAGTCTATATATATATATCTTTCATCTTCCCTCCTGTTTTTCTCTATCCAGTAAAATATAGGTGTGTTGGCCAGTAAGTATCTAAATATTATGTTCGATAAATAATATCAATGTGTTTTTTTAGTACAACATGTGGAGGCGGGGATCGAATTCACAACCTATTAATTGGAGATATATGTCAATTACCGATGAATTATGCTCGCTTTGGCAATATAAGTGGGTTTTGATTTGATTCGAAAGAAAGGAAGGGGATATTTTGAATTTTGAACAAAAAGAAAAGAGAGTCTTTTTCACTTCTCCCACTGTGTTCTTTTTCTTTTTAGGGTTTGTAAACGTGAGGAGGGAATAGTGTGGTACACAAATGCATGCAAGTATCTAACAACAGGACAATATAGTTCTATTTTCTTACAATCTCTCTTAAAAAAAATTTATTTTCTCTTTACTTTTTTTCTTTAGAGGACATGGAGCAAAGATGGGAAATATTCAACTTTTTCACCTATGATATCTTTAGGGTTTAGGATTTTGAATTTTCAAAGGCAACATCGTAACTATTGTTTTATCTAGTATCGACAATATTCTTAAATTGAAACAAACGATAAATATAATGAAGTTCGTGGATCAAACCATATTTTCGAGAAAGTAAATTAATAATATTTTGAGATAAAGTTAGAAGACGAGGGGGCTAAAAAGACTTTATATATGCCAATTTGAGATCAATCAAGGGTGTGTTTTATAATTGAAAGGATAGGAGCAAAAATTTTCCATCTAGGATTATATTTATCTGTAGTTTGAGCTATCAACATATAGAGAAAAAGAAGAAGATAATTTAGAGATAGGTTTGATAATTATTTCGTTTTTTCTGTTTTTAAAAATTGTGCGTTTTTTTTTTTTAATTTCATTGTCAAGTTTTTCATCTCTACGTTCAAAACATATTTCAATTCTTAGTGGGCCAAATTTAAAAACAAAAGTTACATTTTAAACTATTTTTTTTTCCTTTCAAAATTTGGTATAGATTTTGAAAACTTTTATAAAAACTATATAACAAATAAATAAAATATAGGCAAAAGTAATGTTATTTCTAAGCTTAATTTTTAAAAAACAGAAAATAAAAAACGAAATGGTAACCAAAAATATAAAACATATCTATATGCCTCTCGTCTCTCGCATGTTATATTATTGTATGGGGAAAGAGAGAGGGCCTTGATTTGTAATTAGCCAAAAAAACTCCAACAAATAATAATGAATAATCTTATTTGAACCGCAAGACCCATCCATTGAGTGAGGACGAATATCTGACTTTAGTGATCAGACATATAAACACTATATAAAAAATATATATAACAAGCGTAGTATCAAGCTATGGAAAAAACTGTCTACTCTTGATTCAACACACTTCCACTTTTAATGTCCGAGTTGATACTCTTATTTTCTCCCGAATCATAGTAATATTTTTTTTTAATCAGATCATTGAATTACTCCTCATCTTGAAGTTAGATGTTCAAATCTTCACGTCCCCATATATAATTGACCTAGTCGAAGTGCATATAAGCTTATTCAAACACTTCAATTCTGAATAATATTGAGGATAATCAACATCCCAACCTAAGTAAAAATAAAAAAAAGGGAAAAAAAGAAAAAGAAAGAAAGAAGAGAGCCCCTATTTTGTTAATAAAGTAGAGAAATAAAGTTGGGGGTAAGAATTAGGCCCACAAGGAAAGGCAAATAATTAAAAAGAAAATGTGGAGATACTAATAATTAATATTCCAATGTAATGAATATTCTAAACACATACAAAAAACTTAACCCTTTGGTACGACAATGTCTTATCTCAATCATACCCTATTTTCTAATTTCCACAAAAATAACATCACTTTTTTTTTCTTTTTTTACTTCTGTCACCATTGAACACTCATTTTTACTTTTTTTTTTTTTGAAAAACCCACCAGTTTTTTTTATTTTTTTACTCAAAACTTTATAAAAGTTTGAATATCCACCTATTTTCACGTATTATCTTTGTCCATATATGTATAAAAAGTGAACAATGTCCAAACTTTTTCTAATATTTCAAAATTCAACCCTAAATCATATAAGATTCCCATATGTGGTGCCTCTCTTTTTCTTTTTCAGAAAAAAAATCTCATAAAAAGGCGCAAAAAAGATCATTTTTCTTGTTGAATAATACTGATAATAAGATAAAACGAGAGTGACTAACATATTTAGTTGTTTATCCTTTCTTGATGTGTTTGAAATGAAAAGGTCGTTTTCATTTAGCATGCAAAGACTACCATATAATATGGTCGATAAATAGTACAACTTTTACCTAAAACATATATACATTAAAAAATATTGAATTAATACCAAACCCCAAATTAAATTAAAGTTGGGTAAATCTAATCTTTCCCATATAAATTTTAATATTTTTCCTAATTGGTGGGCTTCCATATTGGTAAAAGATTTATTATGAATATTTGATCAAACCCTTAAGTTAATAGATTAATTAAGATATGTTAAATATACTCAATATATTGTTTTAACTATGGAAGCATCAAAAGAATATTTTGATTGGATTTTGTTGTTGATGTATATAATTTCTTTTCCCTTTTGGATTTCTTAATCAACAAGGATTAATGAGAAATAGAGATAAGAGTTATAAAAGGAGGAAGAAAAAAAGTGGGAGGAATTTAATTAAAATTCAAAAGGAAAAATGAAAAAGAGGGGAAAAAAAAAGCAAAAATGTGAGTTTCAATAAAGGTTAAGTTGGAGGGGTGATATGTTGGAATAGCCAAGTCTTCGAGGTTTCATTTTGACCATCTTTTCTCTTTTCTTTATTTTCCCCTTTCCACTTTTCTTTTTCTTTTTCTCTCTTCACCCACACCTATCTCAAAGTACCATATATACCGATCTTTCTTTATTCACAACGAGTGAACTACACATCATTTTTAATACGAGGCTGATACAATAGACATAGTAAATGGAACGTGTGTTTGTACACCCCGACACTTATGCAACAGACACAGTAAATAGAACGTGTGCTCATACAACCCGATTCGATCAAATGGTTTTATTTCTCTCTTGACCCAAATTCATAAAATTGGCTCTCTTTCTCTCTTTTCACCCACACCCATCAAAAAATGGGCTCTAGTCTCTCTCCACACCCACCTATCAAATGAGTCTCTTTCTCTCCAAAAGAAGAAATGAGAGAGCATTCTCTTGGGGAAGGGTAAAGGGAAGAGGGGGAGAGGGCAAACTGTAAAGAAGAGAAAGAGAAAGGGAAAGTGGGGCTGATTCGATTCTCCTCGGGAATCACTTCCATGCATATGACCACGACCAACTCATTATATATATCTCTCTTTTATTTCTTTCTCCGTCTCTAAATTGGTCTACGATAAAAGGTATATATATATGTATATGTTCAACGTGACTGCTACTTTTATATGTGTTAAATCCATGAGAAAGATTGAAAAATATTTTAACAATCATAATCATAAGAGTGACAGTTAATTTGAATAAAGACTTTTTCTTTTGTACGTAAAAACTTTCGTCAATGGAATCTTACCACTTTTCCAAACAAAGTATGGCAGTAAAATTTGCATCTTTTCTTTCCCCTTTAGTTTTGTTAAAGTTTTTTTCCTTATTTCTTTTACTTTACAGTTGTGTGGATGTTTTTATTTTTTCATTTCTCTCACATGGGTAATCATGGAAAAACACTTCACTTCTTTTTTTCTAACATTCATGTTCAAAAAAGTATGTGTAGATTGTGATGGATATTAATCCCTGTTCTTTATACCATAGGGAAAAAAAAAGAGACTACTTTAATGTGATATTATTACATTCAACCATCCAGAAGATTTTTACTTGAATAATTGCACATGCATGTAAAAAGAGTACTAGTAAAGTGCATTGGTTTTTTTTAAAAGGCTTAATTTTAGCCGTTATAGAAGAATAACCAATTTCTGTAAGAAATTTTTTTTATGAGAAACAGAAAAAAAAATAATCGTTTTTACCCCTTCTTAAAGCGAATTAAATAACTTAATTACTCTAGGCTAACTTATGAATAAAGTTCATATATTGAACTTGTTAATATGAACATAATTTAACTAGTTAAAACATATATCGTGTCAAAAGATCGAATCCACACTCGACTCCTACATATCGTTGAACTCAAAAAAATAAAAGATATCCATATATCTTTTTAATATTTCTCTATTTTATATCAATTTAGTCCCCAACCTTGATAAAAATATGCACAATAATTCGTTTTTGGAGACAAAAATATCTATATGGATGAAAAATATAAAAATCACAATTTTGTAGAGATTTTGATGGAAATAGCATCAAAGTATTCAGGTTGATGAATACGCCTAAAAAGATCATAAAAAAATAAAGTCGTAAAAATGCTCTCCATAAACATACGTGTTTTAGTGGTGAAAATTGACTTCACAAAAGTTCGATATTAGCATTGAGACCGAGAGATCAGATCTCAGAGCTTGCTAATGGAATGATAACAAGATTGAACTAAAAATGATATGATCAAACAGCGACAGAGAACTTAATACTCAATCTTTAACAAAATTAGTAGCGATAGATGTCGCACTATCGAACTCGATACATTCTTGCATTTTGTACTGAAAATTCAAGTTGGTCCTCAGAAACATACAGAATCACAGATCTAGACGTATGCAACTTGAATCCTGATTTTGTTCCAAAATATCAACTTCTCCAAACTGATATATGTGGTGGATTCAAGTGCATGCCACTTGATCAAAAGCCATTCTTAGACGGTATCTGGCAGCGAGAAGGCGAAATTTGGAAGCTAATAATGAATGCCCATTGACCCCTTTTCTATACTTCGGATCGTTTTTATGCACAAAAATCCCGAACGCTATAATAAAGGCTTCCGGGTATTAGGAAAACAAGTTACCAGCAAGATTCATCACAACCCTTTTCTACTCCGGTGCATAGGACTTCCTACACTTCGTGGACTGACAGATGCGGTTGAAGGATACAAATCCCTGTGTGTTGCCGAAGCACTTGCTCGAGGTCCAGGACTTGAAACTTGGCGAGATGATCCCGGGGCTAGCTCAATCACGTTTGCAGCCTCAACTTCCAGATTCTTGGCTTCCTCAGCCAGTAATGCTAACTGTTTTAACAGAAAAGCCATCAGCCTCTAAAAACAGTTTAGAATTACCTAACATTCTCTGCCAGATAATGAAGTAACGATTCGCATTCATCCGACTCTTTTGCCCCGATGCAAATGGGTCAGCTAATTATGTGCAGAAAATGTCCCCTTTGGAGTCCATGTCATAAAATCAGAGGGAGAGTCAAATTTGCTAGATTGATTTTATGAAAGCTTTCAAACAGAGGTAGATTCTGTACAGTAAGGAAACATCAACCTTTGAAATTTATTCATACCCGGATTTCGTTCTCTTTTACGCGGTCCTGGAGCACACTTATGGCTGGACTTAGACTGCAAGCAATCAAAATGGAAATAATATCAATTAAAATGAAATGTGCATACAGGCACATGGGTTGATAGAGGGCAGGAGCCTAACCAATATTCAATTAGCTTGCACATTGAAGCCTGATATGTTGACGTGTGATGTATGAACGTTAGCGGATGCACTTTACCGTCTCTAGGAGAAATAAAAAAATGATAACCAGAGTCAATAACAAATGGATTATGGGACCATTAATAAATTAGAGAAGGTTAAATTACAAGTTTGGTCCTAAACTTTGAGGGTTGTGTCGAATAAATTCTTGAACTTTAATAAGTTTCTAAAGTTTCTAAACTTTCAATGTTATCTAACAAATCTCTAAACTTTTAACCGTGTATAATAAGTCATCTAAACTTTCAATTTCATGTTTAATAGATTCCGAAGTTTAAAAAGTGTTTCATAAGTAAGAAGTTACAAAACCTATTAGACACAAGCTTGAAAGCAAGTTTAAGAATCTATTAGATATTTAGACACTTACAAATTTGTTAAACTTGAAAGTTTAAGACTTTTTTAAGTTTAGAGACCTATTAGATATTTAGACACTTGCAAATTTGTTAAACTTGAAAGTTTAAGACTTTTTTAAGTTTAGAGACCTATTAGGCACAATATTGAAAATTTAGGGTCATATTTTAAGTTCAAACAAACTTGTAATTTAACCCTAAGAGAAAAAGTATGCTCCAATGATTAATGAAAGAGATAATCGTTTGGTTACCTCATAATATTCAAGATGGCTTGGTTATAAGCCGATCTCTCCTCTTCAAACAGAACATGCTGTAAATCTGTAAAAGACATTAATGGTGAATCGAGCTTGATGAGGGATGCAGTCGGCATAACATGAAGAGGAATCTCTTTCCTTGAGAACTCGGCAGCACTGCAAGCAAAAGAAAACACATTCACAAGGTTTAGACTTCTGAGTAGTAAAGCCACACTCTGCCAGCTCCAGAAAAGGAAAAAAATGATGATAATGAACGATTCGTCAGTGAATAATAAGATAACAAAGACATTGGAGCGTCCAACTCCCTATTAAGGCAGCTATACAAGTTAACTAAGTCGTGTCTTCATCATTAGTTCAATAGCACAGTTCGAGCCATTCTTCAGTATCCGAGATAACACCAAGAAATCTGCACTTGATGTACCTCATTTCGATATTCGAACGGTGCATTGCTTCTTGCATACTTTCAGACAAGTCCATTGGATCAATATCAGTAATCCCACTGTTCGTATTGTTAGTAAGATAGCTTCCACCCATTTTCTCTTTTCCTTGAGAGTTGGTATCGGCATTAGCAAAGAAATAACCCAACTCTGAAGATCCTCCAGTACCCTGCAAACAATGTCTAACAAGTCATACACACCATTAATGGTGAAATGTGCAATGCACCACACTTCCAAATTTTAACGAAATTGAATCCCCGAACTGGATTGTTAAATAAAATCTGCAGACTCATTTTGATGTCTCCTTTAATGACAAACAGTGACCAAGTGACTTCAATGAACCAGTAGACAATTACTTCATGTGTTAGCTCAAAAACATTATGCTAAAAGAAGTCACATCGGATAGTCAAATCTTCCCACTTTTTTCATAGAGGATAAACCAATAGGGTATTTTAAAGCTCAAACCTTGGATAAATGCTTGCCAGATACAACAATGTGAATATACTTCAAAATTTGTAAAATATCCTGAACAAGTTAAATCTTATTCACAGAACTCGAGTAGGCTATTATTTGCAACAGCATCTTACCAGAGAGTAAAACAAAAAAAAAACAAAAAACAAAAAAATCTTTGCTTCCTAATTGACAAGAAAATGAACGGGTAATAGATTAATAGAGGAGAAACAGAAGCCGAAGGGTATTGGGTCAGAGCAGAAGAAAAGATAGAAAGGGATGATTCAACCTTGTAAATTACCTGAATATGATCCTCAAAAGTGTTATTTATTTTTCTGTGATAGATTTTCCTATTTCAAACTAAGGCAGAAATCATTAAGTATCAATCAATTAGACAACTTTCAAAATATCTTAGATTCAAAATGTATCCCTGCAAAAAGACGATGCTATCTAACATTTTGGCAGAACCTTCTGCTCATCATTCAATTTAATCTGCTCATATGAATGTCAATTTGTAATGAACTTGTGTCATACTTGTACCTTAATAGCACTAGCAACCATTGAATCACCAGTGTCTTGTTCAGGACTCTCCCCTGGTCCGTAGCCTGCTTTTGCCGATAAATTATCAGAGGAACTCAAAGAAGATTCAACATCAATCACTGAATTTCGATACACGGGAGATAAAGAAATGGGTCTTGAGAGGTGATTTTGTTTCCCATCTGAGGACTGGAAAGCAATAACTTGAATTCTTCCAACCTGACATTACCCAACTAAGTATGGTTAGCAAAAATGTAAACATATAATCTCCAAAGCAAATACAACTATTCAAACCTTGTTTGCATCTTCACTAAAACAGGAAAATATCAGCCCAATAAACCCGGAATCAAGGAGCTGATATGTCCCTTGAGTTCGCACATCTGCAGAAAGTAAAGATTTACATGACCGAATTATCGAAAAGTTATTTTCTTTGATTGAGAAGTGCAAAAAATATATATTTAACAATAAAATAATATCTTCCAATATATAAATCAAGGAACCAAGGCCAAAATTGCAGCAAAGACATAAAGTACAATATCAGTGATGGACCCAAACTTTGACATGAAAGGTCGATTATCATCTCATATAACATAGGGATATACATGACAATTTTTATTTTGCAGGGTAATATTTAACTAAATCAGCCAACTCTTACAAAATTCATGTGGGAACACGAAGAGGAACAAAAACTGCACTGCACTAATGAAATTTCCAATGATCTGGAATTTTCAGATTTATATTATTTATTTATTATTATTATAAATCATCAGAACAAACAATTTTCAAAATAAAATTCTCAAGATTAAAACAGGTCGCAATTTGGCACCACAGATGAGTCAATACTAACCAACGTGGGAAGGAAGCACTGTAATATGAGGGTGTGAATGGTACCACCCAATAACTCTAGTTGTTTTCCCGGTCATTGCTGTCATTCTGTTCTATAAAATTAAGTACACAACAATATTGAATAAAAGAAAAATAATTTCATATAGCGCGAAAGAAGAAGCGAATCAATCAGAATGGAGATATGGAGAAGAGGCGAAAGAGTTAATCACTAGTGGAACAATAAATAATCAAAATAATCCTTCAAAATGTGAATAGTTAATCTCCTCATGTTAAAGTACTTCACATAGCTAACACCTACATTTAAAATCAGTTAAAATCTGCCATATTCTACCTTTCAAATAGAGGTCATAATGAAAATCCCTCACTCATAAAATTTTACCAAGGTCCCCATACAGCAAATTCCTAGTACATGGCAAGCCTATTTCTTATACTTCTTTTTTACCCGCCATAAATAAACATGCTTCATCATAGTATAAATGAAATCATATAGAGTCTAATATAGTGGTTCAACAGACAGGATGCATCAGCAAGAACTGAGATGAATTGTTTCATTTGTCAGGATTATGATCACGATGCACTACAGGGGATGTATCAGCGATAAATAGAACAATGTCTAGAGGATAAAAAATTTCCAGAAAAAAATGGAGCAAAGGATATCTCAGCCTGGGCAGATGCAGCAGCCAATTGTTCAGGGTGAGTCTCCACACGGTCCTTCCTTCTGTCAGACCGTGTCTGAGGCGATGCTCCCCAAATTAATGCAGTTACGTTACCATTTCTTGAATGCTTCAAATTACATTGTCAAAACGAAATTGTAAAGCAAAGCATAATTGACATAACAATAATTTTCTAAAAAAGGCAAACATAGCATTAAAGCTCTTAGAGCCTCATCCATGAAAACAACTACTCAAACTCTAGAGAGAAATTTTAAAGTTAATCTCTCTATATCGTGTTGCTAACAACTTGACCATAATTCTAATTGACCATCTAACAAGAGCTGCAACGGATAAAGAAACTTCTGTAAAAAATAAACCAAGTCCATTTCTAGCTGCCATAAATGCCACTCCTCGCAGTGGATTTTACAAAACGACCAGGAACCTACGAACTGAGCCAAGGGGGCACAACAAAATTAGCTCTAAATAGAGAGAATCAAACCACAAAAACAACCCCATTTGCCAGCACAACAGAAAACGAATAGGAATCAACCAAATTAAGCTCTGTTTCAGATAGATATCCAATAGAAGCAGGCAAACCAAGAAACACACACCCTGACCCGGTAACCCAAATTAAAGCAAAACCCACAACAGACTACACAAAATTGACAAGACTGAGCTGAAACAAAGTTGCAGAACCCCTACAAAAAGAGTAGTAAAGTGCAGAGTGAAAATCTAGAGAGTGACCTCAATATCGCCGAGCAGAAGCCCCATGATTTCCTCAGTCTCCGTGGACAATGCATGAGTGAGACAAGTAAACCAGACGTCTTCGGACATCTTCACGCCCGTCAGAGACATCTTCTGATCGCCGTTTTGTTCTTTCAATTCAATTCGGAAACTTACTTCTCTCTCAAGAAAATGGACGCAGAAAGTGAGAGATTCCGAAGGATCTTCGAGCTTTGAAGTGAGAGTGGCCGGAGTTTCGAAGGGCTTGAGCAGCGGATCGAAGGCTCTTCTCTGGAGCAGTAATTCAGTACGGTCGATCATACGGTTGATAGGTTAGACTTTTATCTTTGATCATTTCATTGATCAGCACTTGGACTTAAATACTGTACGATTTGGACACGTCATTCTTTTTGTTGAATTCAAATAATAATATAAATTGTTGCATTTTAATTTTTTAGCAAATAATTGTTTGTTCATTATTGAGACTGTCATCATTTTCCTTTGAAAAAAAAAAAGAGAATACCATTATTTTTCCTAAAATGTTTTTGGTAACTGTTTAATTTTCTAAATTATTAAATATAACTCAACCTATTGAAACATAAACCATTCACCATTAACTGTTAAATCATCATTTTGTTAGGTTAATTCATTAGTTAAAAACCAAACTCAAATTTTAAAGAGTAATTAAAGACTAAATTCAAACTTCCGAAAAAAAAAATTGTAAAACCTAAGGATCAAATATAAATTAAATTTAAACCTAATAATCAAAAGGATGGTCTTTTAAACTTGAAGTATATTTTATCCTTAATTTATTATAATTACCCTCATTATAACTTTTTTAAAACTTGTTGAAGAACTTCTTGTGCCTCTACGAATGGAAAAAAAAACAGACTTTAGAGGGTATTAAACATTTGTCAACATCTCTAACATTTTCACGTGTTCGTGAGTTCGTCATCGACATTTTAAGAGTGAATCAATATTTCCATAGTATTGCAAAAAATCGATAAGATATAAAATGATCAACATAGCATCACTAATATATACATCATGTTAATATTAATAAATTTTTATTTGTTTAAAATATGTAAAATACTTATTTGATTATTTAAACATTTATTATAATTTTTTATTTTTATAACTTTTCCATGAATATTTGTCCACATTACATTTTGTCATTCCCAAGCTTGGCTCTGTTTAGCATCCAATCCGTGGCAAGTTCATTAGAACAAAGTAATTGTTTTCTGAAAAAGGAAATTGACAAAAATAATTACTAAATTATAATATATATATATATATATATATATATATATATATATATATATATATAAAAGCGGCGTACAGTAATTTGATAGGCGGAGATGCAGCTGATCATAAAGAGGAGGAAAAACGAAAACAAATAATAAATAAGCAATGAGAGAATAAATGGAATTAAAACCCTCCTCTGCCGAGCCCCGGCTGCCTCTCGCCGACCAACCGAAACTTGTTTCTTCCCCGTTTCCGGCGGAAATCTCCACCGACGGTGAGTTTTCTCCTTCTCTTACAGCGCTTCACAACCATGTATTGGTTTCTTTAATCTTCATTTTCCCCCTCGCAGCTTCCTCTTGTCAATTTCTGCATTTCTTTTGAGCAACAGCCATGTGTTAGTATGTGAGTGAGAGCTCTATGCTCGTCGATTTTGGACGATCTGCGTCATACCAATTATCGTTTATAATCTAACATTATGTGGAATTAATTCATGTCCATTTCCATATGAGTTGGATATTATTCCAGAAACTGTACCCTTTAAACAATTTTTCCTCAGTGAGGTGACTGTCTGCTTGTAATCCTAAAAATGTTTTTGTTTTTCTCGAGGGAGTCGTTTCTGATTCTCAGTTTGTTATTGTACCTTGATATATGCTACTGTTTCGTATGTTAAAATCCACACTCCAAGTCTCTGACTCTTGAATTTGTTGTCTTACTTCAGATAATCTACTCGGGCGTTGCTTGTCCGACAGGGTATTATAATTGGAATCATGGCAAAGTCATTATCAAATTTGCTCTTCAAGGGCTTGGCTGGTCTACCGGCTGCTCGCTCTAGCAGAATGGTACGGTTTGAAGAAATCACACTATCATAAAATTAGTTCCTGATTTCTATTGTTGAGATTTTTCTTTTTATGCCATGTGAAAAATTATGAGGCCATCCATGTTCAAGTTTCCCTGCTCTTTTTTCTGCGCCGTCTGAATGGTAGTAATTTATTATCTTCAATTTATCTCATACAACTATCCCGAGGTTTAAAACTTTGAAGCAAAAGATCTATGGGATGTCCATTTTTGTGGGTTTGGAGATGAATCATGAATGTTGTAACTTATAAATAATGCCGGTTTTGCCTTGGTTGTTTGATATTGTAAATTTTCTATGCCATTACTCTTGATGACAACTTTCCTTTTATCTCATTTGGGTATACTAAAAATGTATTTTTTTTTATTCTTCATCCAAGTAATGGTTGAGTTTGCTTAAATTTAAAGTATAATAGGTTTTATTGGAAACTTTGATGAATGGTGGCAATGTGAAATTACATGGTAGATAGTGATGACCTACGGATTATCAGAGTTTACTGGTGAAGCTTGTACTATGGTCTATGCAATATGATAACATGGTGCCTCAATTTAAACTGTTCATAGGTGCCCGGGTTTTACTACCAGCATGGAATGAGATACTCAACTTCTGTACCTAATGATCCTGATACCCATGAAGATTTCAAACCTACCAATAAACTTGAGAGTTCTGGTATTTCTTTGAAGGATGTCGTTGAACAGGTATGTCTGCTATTGTGAAAGAACTGCAATATTTGTATAGGAAGGATACTTTGATGTATTTAATTTTTGTGGAGGTAGGAAAACCATGTGCTTTCTTTTTTTTWAAAAAAAAGGTCGTCCTGGTGTGAGTAGGATGTGAGGAATTTAAGAATCAGTACTACTGGTTTAAAAATACTGGCATATTACTTCACCCGTGACTTCAATTTTCAAATGGCTTGCATGTTTTAGAATTCACACTGTAAGGTCTCTAATTCTTCAACATATTGACTTGCAACTATCTATACTTCCATGAGTTCGTTATGTTATATGTTGACATTATTTTTCGTTCTGTCTTGTTATTAGGATGTCCAGCAAAATCCTGTGATGATTTACATGAAAGGGGTGCCGGATCTCCCTCAATGTGGATTTAGCGCTCTTGCAGTTAGAGTGTTAAATTTATATAGTAAGTGCTCATTGTGTCCTTTCTTTTATGTGAGTCTGGTCTCTCTTGGTTAAAGCTTATTTGAGAACTTACATATTTGCTCTCCCGAAACATAAATGGTGGTCTTATCATATTATGTATGGGTAGTTGGGTACATAATATTGTGTATAAAGAGTAGATTATAACTATATGGTCTTAAGAATTCAAGTTATTGGCTCAATGATCTCGAGTGTCACCATTATCTTGCTTTTTCTAATCTTATTTCTAGTCGTGGTTGCTGTTAGAATCTATATTGAATTTTTAAATTGTACACTTACCTTTAATCACCATGAATTGGCCTTGTCCATTAGGAGTCAATGGAAAAAGGAAAGAGTTCAAAAGAAATTTATTCAAACCATGGAGGCCCCTTCGTAAAATAATATTTTGCGAGTTTTCTTGGATAATAAAATAGAGTACGGACAGGCAGTTGTCCCATTAGATTACGTGGTGTGCGTAAGCTAACTTGTAACTCATACATATATTTATCAAAAATCTTAGCCTTACATGTTTGTAAATACTTGCAGCATCTTCCTCTTGCTTGTCATGTTTTCCCATAATTCTCATGTGCACAAATTTGCAGATGTTCCTTTGAGTGCTAGAAATATCCTGGAAAATGTCGAGCTTAAAAGTGCTGTGAAATCCTTTAGGTATGCTAGCCCCTGGATACCAACTTTCCCTATACAGGGTTGGAAATTTTCAAATATTTGATATTAAAACTTCAATGTTGTAATTGAAGTGAAGTGGAGTAAAATGCTCATCAATATGTTGTGATAAAGTGAAATTTTTGCATGCAGCAATTGGCCAACATTCCCACAAATTTTCATAAAAGGAGAGTTTATTGGAGGATCAGATATCATACTCAATCTGCATCAGGTTAGACTGTTCTCATATAAGTTCCCGAGTTCGGTTCACTTTCCGTAGGATCATTCAAGGATCAATTGGTTGATCATCAGAATTTTTTTTTAGATGACATGACCCAACCTTATTTTCATGGTGTCCATGTTGTCTGGCCTTGACACTGTTATCTGTCATGTCTCGTGTAGTCTGGAGAATTGAAGGAAAAGCTCAAAGACATTGCAGCCAATCAGAAGACTGAATAAAAATTTATATCACTCGCCAAGTATGGAGAAGGAGACATTTGGTGTTACTCAAACCGATTTTGTTACAACTTATAAGATGATGAGGCTGGAGATTATTTAACTCGTCAGGTCTATTCCCTACTCTCATGTACTTCTTTTTCCATTCTAAACAGAGGGGCTTTGGTCACTCCTTTAATACATTTTGTTTCTAATAAATATGACCTGCGAGCAATGTAGGGCCTTTTCCTTCCATTAATATTCTAAGATGTACTTGTGGGAATTTTTTCATACAAAGGTGGTACTAAAATGTTAGGGTAAGGATTAAAAGTTGCAACTTTTTGATCGATAATATATGTCTTAACAAGTTGAGCTATGGTTGGTTTGATTTTTCTAACACCCAAATGGTGCTATTTTCTTAAGAAGTTATATTCTCTTTCATTTCACCATCGCGTTACCACCGGAGTCGAGTCACTCTTTAACTCCTCTTCTGGATTGGATTTCTTTTGTTATTTTGATATTTCCATCCATGTTTTTAGCAGTAAATATTTCTAATTAAGCTTGTGAATGATCAATTTCCTGGGAATAGATTAATTTACATAGGTGATAGATAACACATAAAATAACTTTTGAATCTATCTTGAAACCAAACAAAGGCTTATAAATGTGAAGGAAAATGAAGATTCGATCAAAGAAGATGAAAAGAGAGGGCTACCTCATTCTGCCCTTGAAATCCAAACAATTATCTCCTAATGGAACTTCTCCCCGGTGCTTATCATGAATATTTCCATTTTCTATTCAACTCCTAATGTATCTAATATCAAAATCGTCACATCATTAATAACTTTTTTGAAGTTAAATTGTAAGTTTGGTCGGTGTCATTTAGTTTTTATATTTTTTAGATATAAAAACTTTTTAAATAGGTTTCTAAGTTTTCGGGATTGTTTATTTAATATTTAAATTGCTAGTTTGTATTTTACAGGCTTCTATCATTAAATCCATCAATTCAATATTTTTTTAAAGTACATTAGAGAGATTCGAACTCACGATCTTTTAGTCGAAAATAGGTGTCTTGACCTATCAGCGTCTACTTTCTCTTAAGGTTTCCACACATAATGTTAGTGGTTGGAACCTACTCATTCATGAAAGTTTACAAATCTAATAGATTTTTTATTTTCTATTAAGAATTTCAAGGAGTTGAGTAATTCGAATGAGATTTTCAAAAGATAATTTAACTCTAATTAAGATTGAATTTAAATGTCAATAGCTCAATTTTAAAAAAAATAATATAAATAGCTCAATTTCAAAGAAATATAAATAAAATGTCGATATCAATTAATATTTTTATAAAAATTATAAAAATAAAAATAAAAACTCTCATAGTACAATGCCAAGAACTATGCTCGTTGGACTCCAATGATATTATGCCTATATTAATGGTATTTTTTATATTTTGTTAATTTTTAACGATACAATACAAATATTGAATGTCATTCAACCCTCGACTTCAATGAGAATTTCCTTATTTCCTTTGAAAATTTCGTAAACGGGAAATTTTTTTTCTATAAGAATCCAACAGGACTTCCCATCCTTGGTTGAGAAATGCCCCATCCTAGTTCCAATGAACGACTGTAACTGCTGTCTAAAATGGTGAAAAAAAATCAAAGATCCTTTAAATTTGGTATTCTTCTTCCATTTTACTCACTTTCATGTTCATCATCCTCTAACATGGCAATAATACAAATAAAAAAACTTATTTCCTTTTTCAAAAAAGAAAATAATAATGAAAGAAAAGAGGATCTTTTTTTTTTCTAACGTACAACAAAACCATCAGAAAGATTTTGACAACAAAATTACAGGCAATAGATAAGAACTCATTGCCCAAACGATTTCCAGCGATCCCGAGCTATGGTGCTCAGGCAATACCCATAGGTTCGTCATCCTAGTCTCAACCGTTCAAGGGCTTTAACCGTGTATGTCTCTGCAACACAATCTTTTGGCTTGGTGCCATGCTGAATGACAAGAATCTTCCATGATATTAACTTGTTCCTTTCTTGGTGCTTGTCGAGCAAAGATACCGAAGCAAATACTCATTCGACGAACACATATCAGCCAAATCCTGATGTGTTCTGGTGATGGCCATTTGCAAGGATTTCAAGGCAGGAAGTAGGCTTCTGGAATTTTGTTGAATGTGGTTACCATGAGCTTTGCAAAGTTCCTGAGGGAAAAAATGGTGAGTTGAGTTGAATCACTTCTACGACAACTAAAGCTCAGAGACAATATCGCCATACAAATTGGGATCTTAAAAGAAACTACCTGACACCATCGTAGAACAAACTCCAAATGCGGGCAACTTTCCAGAAGTTCCGCTAATGCCTCGACTAACCTCTGCAAATATCTATGCGGGATCGATTTGATTACTCCTGCTATATCCACAGGATTCACAGAGAATATGCATTTCTTTATTAAAGAATCCTCATTTAATCGTAAGCTAAGAATCATGGCCCTGATCGGCTGATCTTCATCAAGTGCAGCATTGATCGCCTGCAAAAACATTAACCAGTTTTAATAAATAAAAAAGACCGGTTATAGAAAAAGATAAATGGTCCAACACAATTATTCATAACTTCTAATTTTAGTTAGAAACGAGCCAGAAATATCTTCTTTCCTTTCAAGTTTTGTCTGTGTATGCTATGCAATAAATATATTTATTACCTCTGGCGTAACATCAATGTCGAGATCAGTTGGATCGAAGATAAAAGATTCATCAATTGAATAAATAAGAACTCCCTCCGTTGTCGATGCTGCAAAATTTCGACCAGTAGGTGCGATTCTCAAGGATTTTGTTCGCACAACTGGTCTACCACGATTGAGCATGGACCCAGGTAAATCATAGCCTAATTTCTTCCGTGTTTGTTGATCAACCCCTTCTTCTACATCACTGTCATTGTCATCAATCAAATCTAACGGGCCAGCCTCTGTCATATTCTTTGAATTTAGAACGTCAAGAACTCCATCTAAAGAGAGATTATGTGTTATTTGAAACCTGCGTAGCAGCACCTGAGAAGGAAAATACAATATATAATGCCGAATTCACAACATTATGCAACAAGAAAAATGTGGGCAAACGACAAACAAACGACAAGCATAGAATTTAGCAGTAGTTGCACACATTTCGAAGTATAGTTTTATGAAGCAATAGAATCTAGGAAAGACATGTTCTTCTCAAGACATAAAACATGAATCAACAAACAAGCCAACCTACTTATATTTTTCAATACAAAGCGAAGTTTATCTTGTGCCCCATATGGAACATGTTGACCTTGACAATTTCCAATCAAACAAACAGATAATATATGATGTTTCTATTCGCATCAGAGACAAAATCAGTGCTTCTGAGGCTTGAACTAGTTAAACGATTGTAAATCTGATATTCGAAATTCAGTGGTTTAACGTAATATAATGAAAGGCATTTAGTAAGAAGCCACAAATAAAAATAAAAGCATACAAACTGACCTGATCAGCAATGTCGTACATACAGATATATTTACTGCAACCCCCAGCTAATATGTAACTCCCATCAGCAGAATAACATAATGTTGTGAAGCACTTTCCTGAACTCGAAGTAGCGGCAGATCTTCTATCAGTCATTAAACGTCCTCCAGCAATGTCCCTACGCCCCTCAATTGTATACATCAATAACCCATCAACCGGATCCCAGAAGTGGATCTGACCATCTAATGTACTGCAGGCCAACTGCCTTCCATCTGGACGATAAACTACCGTAAGAACATCATGCATATGATTGAACGTTTCAACAGCCCCTTTTCCTTCAAAGACATCCCACAAGCGGACAGTTTTATCCCATGATGAAGAAGCTAAGACTGCCTATATAATAGTCAAACAAGGTATTTGGCATTAGGAAAAGGAAATAGTAATCAACCTCTAATCTTTATTGTTCATTTCTCGAGAACATAAAAGCACGGAGAAGAAGATGAACACAATCGAAGCAAATAGATGGAGGAAAAATCTAGCATGAATAGACATAAAGTAAAACACTATTTTAGAATCAGAAATTTGAAATGTGAATGGATGTGTCCGTGAACTCACATTCGTAGGAGAAAACATCAATCCGTGAACAGGACCTTCATGCCCACTAAGGATATCCAACAAACGGCCAGTCTTCATCGACCAAACAAAAATCTGCAAAGCATACGAACTTTTAGACAGGACTTAAACATAAAGCTAGAAGGAAGTACTCATATTCCAAGAAAGGTCATGAGGATACCTCAAATGAATCTAATGTTCCAGCACAAACAACTTCACCACTCTGATCTACTGCCAACGAAACAAATTGCCGGGAAGTAGGGGAGGTAAAGGTTCTAAAATTTCGATAGCGAAACAAGTCCCATGCACGAACAGTGCCATCAAGGGATGCACTCAAAAGACAGTGGTTATTCGCCAGAAAATGGAGAGCAGTAACAGCATTTGTATGCTCAGAGAATGTAACAAAGCAGAAGCCCGATTGAACTGTCCACACCTACACCAAACAATTAACACAAGTTTGTTCATCCATCAACAAAAAAATATTAAAAGAAGCTCAAAAAAAATCATCACCATACAGCCTAACCAATGACGGAGAACTTGTTATTGGAAAATAAAGCATAGGTCACTAGACTACATAACCGATAAACTAGTTCACAAGGTTTAAACTTTCTGATCGTAAAAATCTACTGTCTTCATTTTGGAAGGTTGTAGCAGAATCTAGTTTTAGGTATTCATCATTTTTTTTCTTTTTATATTCGTGAGTGTTTGGGCCAAATTACGCACACACTAATCTCACAAGGCAACAGTCTGACCCTACAACATTTGACACCGGAAAACACATAGGAATTACTAATTCCTAAGGTAGGTGGCTATCATGGGGTTTTAGTTATTCATCATAATTGAAATCAACGATCTGTTGCATCACGCTAATAAACTTTGAAAGAGAAAAAAATACATCCTTTAACATGTTAAGTTACCTTGACTTTGTTATCGTCTGCTCCAGTAGCCAATAGTTGTGAATCTGGAGAATAAGCAAGACAATTAACATCAAAGTAATGTCCCTGCTGTTTCAATATGTAACTCTCTGACCGCCATTCCCACACTAGTAACTGGCCAAGTTTTGCACACCCAAATGATAACCAGTTGCCATGCTGATTGAAAACGGCTGCAGTAATTTTCTCTCTTGATATTGACAACATGTGCAAGCACACAAAATCCGGCATCTGATACAGCCCAAAAACGCCATTTGAGAACCCGACAACCACCATATCAAGGTACCTTTGATAATCACACGCAGTCACCCTCGCCGGAGCCTGAGAAAAACAATCCTTCCTCACTATCTTCCATTTTTCTCTAAGCAAGTACTCAACTTCATCATCCACATTACCGTCACCATAGTTCTTCCTCTTCTTTACACTAACATCCCCACCACTCTCCATATTTCTTTCACTATCCCTCCCAGGAGTCCCTGGTGAAGGCGGTTCTGAATTATAGACTTCCATTTCATCCAAATTACTCTCTGCAATCCCCCAAATAAACATATAACAGTCACGCGTAATTGTGTAAACCTTTACTACCTTATTTGTTTTCTTATCAGTCCCAAAAAACGAACCTACAATTGCGTCCCTATGACCCAAAAATAAGTGTGGCTTGTACTTATTCCCGCTTAATTTCTTCACAAAAATCAACCTTACGCTTAAATCCTTAGACCCAACAAGCAAGTAATTAGCGTCTGGACTCCAGTCCAAAGCCGTAACTTTATCATGACAATCAGCAAAAGTTCGTACCAGTTCAAAAGGGAAAAATTCTTTGTTGAACCCCGGTGACCGCCAAATTTGGACCAACTTCCCAGTCCCAACGGCAATAAACGCACCATCGGGGCTAAATTTGACGACATTGACCGGCTTCTTGAAGGAAATACGGTGAAGCACCACTCGGCGTCGGAGATTGATGAAGAGGCAGCGGTTGTTCTCGTCGATGGTGAACAAGAATAAGCCATCAGGAGAAACGGCGATTCGGCAAATATTGGACGAGGATTGGACGGGAAGAGTCACCGTATGGGACTTCACAAGGTCGGTAACGGAGACCCGATTACCGACGGGTGAGATTAACAGCGTATCCTCTGAAATCACAACATTTCCTCCTCTGTAAGGCGCTCCTAACAGATTTTGAAATCGGTAGTTCATGGCCGGCAGCTGCTACGTTTCCGCCGGGAAAGTTTCGGCCAAATCTCCCTTCTTCTAAATTGTCAGATTGAACCAGCAGGGTTTATCCAGGGTTTCCGTTTTGTCGTTTTGGGCCGAAAGAAGTGAAGCCCAATAATTTTAGGCCCATTAGAGTGGGCCAATACCATGTGAAAAAAATTAGATAATACCTTCTTTTAAAATCTTATTCACAAATTTTACAGTTTTTCTTTTTTAAATACCGATTTTACCCTTATTTATTATATATACTTTTATTATAGTTTTTTATTATTTTGAAATTTAAAATATTTAATTCCATAATTGTAATCATATTCCTTTAATTATTATGGACCCACATAAATTTTCAACACTAATCCCTTAATTCACCCCTTCAAAAAAGATTTTTTTTCCTATAATTTTCTATTATTATTAATTAGAAAAATATCCAATTTTGATCCAACAATATTTTTTCATATGATTTTTTCCGTGTGAAGTTCTCACGCAATTGACCACTTCAGTTTGAAATTGTTTGATTAAATTACATTGGAGCCAACCACACTATCAACTTTAGGATTTTCTTTCACAAATCCATGATGGTCTCATAGCTAAATAAAATAGCTAGAATTATGTATAAGATATATACCACATATACAATATATTCTAATATTTACAATATATGCTGCTTCAATCAATATATTCTCATATACGATATATTCTCATATATTCCCATATATACAATATACGGTTATAACATATATTCTACTTGTACTTTTGAAATCTACTATTATTCACGATGTAATTAACATTATGTATATGTCTTTTAAATAAGATCTAATTTACATATCACGTATTATTATAGAATATTAACAATTAAATATTCATTTGTATATTTTTATGATATAACGTATATACCGTGAAGACTTTTGCATTTAAATATTATTATGGATACGGTTAATATAATTTATATACCTATTAATATTGTTTTATAACTTACAAACTATGTATTATTCAAACTTATAGAGAATAATTTGATATCAATGTCAATGATTTGTATTTCTATGAATATTATGGAAGTAAATGTATACACTATAAGATATATCCCCATATATCCCCATATATCTCCGTATATACTGATGACAAAGCGATGAAATCAAACTCACTATAAGATATACACTAGTTCACACCTACATTATTGGAATGAAAAATATATCATGGTGAGACAAAACTACTTTCCAATCGGCGAGATGAAGGAGACGACGAACAGAGACGAAGGAGCGCAGACGGCGAATGGAGACAAAGGAGCGCAGGCGGCGGATGGAGATGAAGGAGCAGACGGAAATCGAACGAGAGAGGAAGAATAGAGGACTGCTTTGACGATGAAGAATAATGGAGACGATGACCGGAGACGAAGAACGTTGACGAAGCCGGAGATGGAGGAATGCAGACGGTCGAAGACGAAGAAGACAAGTCGGAGAGAAGGAGCGCAGACGGCCTGAATGGAGGAGCGCATACGGCCGAAACGGAGCAGTCTTCGAACAAAAGAGGAAGAAGAAAAATCGGAGAATGAGGGGTTTTCAAATTTTTTCCATTATGGAAGATTTTGGGAATTTGGTTAGTATTTTGGAATTTAGTATTTTTTACTTTTGGAAAGTCTAATTAGGTCAAATTTAAGGGATTTAAATTGTAACCTCCCAATTTACCAATTTTAGATTTTAAAAATTAATTAATATTGAAGCATAGACACAAAGGGTATACTAGTAAATTGGGTGATGGATACCATCTTAAATTGAGTTGTTTGTGTAAATTTTATACATTCAATCATTTTATGTAATTATGATCTAGTCTATCAATGTACTAATCCAAAAAAATTAGGTCAGAGTCCTAATTATAGTTAATAACAGTACACCGAGTTTAAATTGCAACAATTTTGGATCAATTGCCAAATTTCAATGTGAGAGTGAATTACTCTTCATTTAAATTTGATATGAAAATCTACTATTTTCTTTAATTAATGGAACTAAAAAAAATATGCAAATTAGTAAAAGATATACATTATTTAAATAATTAAAGATAATAAAGATTAAAAGATAATGCCAAAGCGAGTGCTCAGCCTGAGTTACGTGTGACTGTTATATGTTTGGAGAATGATGAAGAGGGAGGAGAGAGAGAATAGGGAATGAGTAGGGGAAGACTGAAGAGAGAGAGAAAAATAAAGAAAAAATGGGAAAAAAATGATACATAATTAAAAATAATATAAAATTAATATATATCAAACTCATAAATGTCACATCAGCATCCCGTTAGTGTTATTTTGTTAACATCAGAAACTTAGAACAATTTTCTAAAAGTCGGAGATAAATAGAAATCTACCTTCAAACTCAATGTCCAAAAATGTATTTTACTCTAAAATATAAAGTTTTTTTAGTGAGGTATAAAGATTTGTTATGATAAATATACTGTAGAATCATATTAATTTTGAAAGTAACCATAAAAATTTCAGATTACTATAAAATAATTATTTTCTTAACAAAATACATATAAAATATTTAGATATATATATATATATATATATATATATATATATATATATATATATTTTGGGACAAAAGATAAAATGAAATATTATAGGATAGATATATAATTCAACCTTCAATTCGAGAATAAATAAGATATCCTAACTTTTAAGTCAAATTCATATAAACAATGACAAAAGTAATTTTGGTCCTGTTGGATTTTGTAAGGAGTCCAAACAAAGTCACATATTGGCTAATGAAGAAGTAATCAATGGTATATAGAAAAAAAAGACAATTATCTCTTTTTGCGTGAAATCAAAAGCAAAGCCGTGAGGAATATGCCTAAAACAGACAATATCATACCATTGTGAAGATATTCGTGGTACGAAGGGTATCGTCCTTAACAGTCTCGCTAAATCACTTTTAATCACTTTTAGATATGTTCGACAATGATATATAAGTTATTTTAGGAAAAAAAAATAACTCTTTGATTTTATACTATACAAATATGTCTTTACTACTTTTGGATTTTATCCTCTACAGTACCAAATATCAACTTAAAACTTAGTTTTAGTTTTTACTAAAAAAAGAAATAAATAAACAATAAAAAGTTTAGTTTTAGTCTAGTTCCTTTAGTTTTATAATTTCATTTCAATCCGAACTTAGTTTCAATTTGATTTCTAACATTCGATTAAATTGTCTCATAAATAATCTTTAAACTATTTTTTTACCTCCTGACATTCTACTCATTTTTCTTTTTCTTTTATTTTTTATACTTAGACTCAATCATAGCTATCACAATCATCCAAATATAGAAAAGAAAAAAAATACTAGTTAATTGTTAGAAATAAAATAATATATCACATATTTAATATGACAATAGTAGGAAAGATAGATGACATTTAACTAAATAATAGGAACGAAATTGGACTTTATAAAACCATAGAGATTCAGTTGAAAAATATGCTAAAACTATAAGAACAATTTGTATTTTTGAAAATAGGTTTAAATTACATAATGTTGGTCCTATAGTTTTGACACATAGTTTTAATCTGGTCCTTGCAATTGGAAATTTACGATTGAATCTATATAGTTTAAAAGTTTCAATTTAGTTCACATGATTTTCAAAGTTTCAATTTTAATTTTCGTAAAACTTACATGATTCACTTGGAGACTATGTCAAATCTTTTGAAAATATTAAGAGATCTCACTCAAGATCAGTATATAGCTTCTAGAATTGTATAATTGAAAACACCCTCGAACGGACCAAATTGAAACTATCAATACTAAAAAAAAAAATTAAAATTACGGCATTTTGTAATTTAACCAAAAATATATATTTCAATTGACAAACAGACCCAACCCAACGAGGATCATCTAATAGAATAGAGTTATTAGGTCAAAGAGAAAATTGACCAAAGTCAACGGGAAAGAAAAATGAATACTAGTGTTGTATGGTATGGGTTAGTTTAGTGTAGAACCCCATAACAATCGGATTTAAATCTTATAAACAGAATGGCGTATCTCGTTTCTCTCTACAAAATCTCCATTCTTGTTTCAGTTTCATTAGTTTCAGTTCATACTCAGATTTCGCTCTCCAACATGAACTCTTCTCCGCCTCCTGCTTCGGGCCCATCCTCTTCCGCCGTACAAGTAAACCAATTCCACTTCTTCTAATCTAATTAATTACTCTGTTTTCTTTTTCTTTTCGATTGCGTTGCTGCATTTGATGCGATTATTCGATTTTGCGATTGGAATGTGATATCTAGGGATTTTCAAATTTCCAGTTCTTGTTTCGATTGATATAATTCAATTCTCTGTTCGTGTTTGAATCCAATTGTAGGACTCGAGTTACTTGGATTTCTGTAACAGCCTTCGTCCTATTGAAACTCTTCTGTTAGAGCCGGAATCGAACGGAAACCAGTCTCGTGAGGGTGAAGATATGGAAACGGAATCCAGTTTCGTTGAAAGGTAAAATCTCCCGCGCACCTCTTCGATTCTTTCATCAGTTTCAAAAAGAAAAACAAGAATAAATCTTTTTTTTTTCCTCTAATTTTCATCGACGATTTTGTTTCTCAGTTTTCTTCTACCTTTTCCAATTTGGCGATTTTTTCCCTCCCTCATTCCTGGTCCTCCTATACGATTTCTTATTTTAATTTTGTTTCTCTCAGTTTTTTCTCCTTTATTCCTCAATTTACAGAGAAGCGATTCGAGCCCGAGGGATTGTGTATCTTGTTTATTATTTTTTAAAAATATTCACATTTGCGGTTTTGCTTTTTTTGATGGCTTTAATCTATAATCAATTCCTATACTTGCACTCCTTGCAATCCCAACATATAATTTCCTTATTTATCATCTTCTAAAAATTTTACTGGTAACATAAATCTCCTATTTTGCCCTAGTAACCAGTTAGTATTATTCTTTTTCGTTCTTTTCCCCTTGGGCATTCTCACATTTTAGAAACAATAATTTTGTTAAACATAAACCTATAATTTACTTATTAAAAAAGTAATAAAATTAAAAAAGTTTAATTTAAACATAATAATTTTGAGTACTTTATTTTTAAAAAAAATAATTTTCATGAAAAGGATTATTTTTGTCTCTCTTTTCTATACTCTCCGTGTGTGAAAGAACAAGAAATAAAAACTAATTATCAAATACTTTTTTTCTTTTATTTTTTTAATAATTTTACTAAATATTATCTATACTGGTCCTCAGCAGGGGTAGAATCGGAATTCCAAATGTTGACTGCGAAAACAACACTCATTCGAGTGATCCTCACAAAGAGGACCGCATAGAGAAAATGCCATCGTTGGAAGATTGTGAAGAAATTTCCGATAAAAATGGTAATACAAAGTCTGACATAAGCACTTTTTAGATACTTTTTTCATAAAATGCTTAAAATGGTTTTACATTTTAGAAAGTGATTACATTTTATTATTCCAAAAGTAGTTTTTGATGAATAACATTGCAAATCCCTTTTAACTAAAATTGATTTTAGAAAAGTTTAGAATTACAGCTGAATTTATTTTTCAAAAATAGTTTTGAAAAATCAAATATATTAATCTTTTTTCCAAAATCACGGGTTCTAACCCAAACATTAACCCACCCTAACTTTAGTCATAAAAATCGATTGAGAAACTCTGACAAACACTGAAAATATATATTTTTCAAACGGAAAAAAAAAACACTGAAAATATATTTTAAAATATGAAATTTTCAGAGGCATGCAACAAAGTGAAAGGTGAAAAAACTGTAGAAGCACTTCTGTTGGAAGGTAATAAAACTGTAGAAGCACTTCTATCGGACAAAACAGTGTCTACAGAGGAGGTAAAGTTGGAGTTAACTGAAGTTATTCACCCATCTCACAAAAGCTCTGAGTGTCTCGAGGTAAATTGCTTGTGTATATATTTTTGTTTTTTTTTAATAAGAAAGTAAGATAGAAATTTAATTTTGGTTATCTTAACAGCCACATTGATAAATTAATTAGTTGTTATATTGTAGAATGCTGCTGGTGTTGAATACCAAATCTCGGATATTTCGAAACTAAACCCGGAGGAGAATTTGCGGGCTGCAAGTTCTGAAAAATTATCTGGGGAATTTGATAAGGTGTAAATATAATTTTTTTTAATATTTTAATTATACTTCAATTTGTTCATAACAATTATGAATTACTGTAGATGTCTCCGTTTGAGAGGGGAGACATGATTGAGTTGATCAATAAGGTCAAACCAACTGGAAGAAAGAGGTCTAATTTTCTTCCTTCGGTATTTTTCATGAGTTTTTTTTTTACCATTTTTTGAAATGGGTTTTTTAAATTGCCATGATTGCAGGAAGAAATCAGAACACATGGGCGAAAATAAAAACGAGAAACGTTGCAATTGCAAGAAATCGGGGTGCCTAAAACTGTAAGTGAAGATTAGATGATTAATGTAAAAAGTTTTGTATCATTTTTCTTATTTTTAATATTTATTATGCATTTTATAAGTCGAAAAGAAAAATATTTACTTTTCAACAATATTTTTATTTATATTCTTAAAAATGTTGGAAATGAGTAAGAAACAAAGAAATTTAATTTTTGTTGTACACAATTTTAGAAACGTTTCTTATGATGGAGAAACTAAAAATAAAGGACCAGTTTGGTAACGTTTCCATTTCTTGTTTCTTGTTTCTAATTTTCTTAAGAAATCTAAAATTTTACAACTAACTTTATTTTTTGTTTGTCTATCATTCCTCAATTACATAGAAGAATTTGGAAAGAACCAAAACAAAATTATCCTTTCTTGTTCTCATTTCCAATTTATTTCAAAACATAAATAAAATATTGTTTTATCATTTTTGAATTATTGAACGTTGTAATCATACTATTCATCTTTATTCATTAAAAATAAAGAAATTCAAAGAAACAGGAACAGTAACCCTACAATTTTTTTTATCGACGATCCTTAATTAGAAGAGGCATGAGCCTTTAGTTTCTACAGGTGTGAAAAGCATTTGTATTGCATTTTAACTTGTTTTTTAATTGCAGTTATTGTGAGTGCTTTTCAGCTGGTGTTTATTGTGGAAATTCTTGTGGCTGTAAAGATTGCATCAACAAAATTGAATATGAGGATAAAGTTAAGTCTGTAAGTCGCCAAATTCAATCAAAAAATGCCTTTGCTTTTGCTCCAAAGGTCACGAGGCAATCACTTGATTTTCCAACAAGAGTTATGGTAAATCCCTCCTGCACTTTCTTTATAATGATATTATTCCTAACTTAAGTACATCGTGTTAATATAAATACTATAAAACGCTATCTTAAGTAGTAAGTAAGATTGAAATCTTGAGTATCGATCGAGTCTAAACATCTTTAATTTTTAATTAAATTAAGAGCTATACTTCTTGGACAATTTATAATGGTTAGAAAAGATCAATAGCATAGGTAGAGCATTATTATTTTTACTATTAAGACATTAAAAAAATATGTAAGACAAAATTTAGAGATTAAGACGATTCTATTAGTGAGATTAATGGCAGAAAACTATCATAAAACATTTCATCTAAAAGTTTGAGAATTGAGATATCTTTTATATTTATATATAAAAGTTTTGTATAATTGTTAGGCTTGTCCAATGCTTAAACTAAAATTTTAATGATTTCGATTAATGTATTCCGATATACAGGTGGAAGAGAATTGTACAACTTCATCTTTACATAGACATAAAAAAGGATGCAAATGCAAGAAGTCAATGTGTCATAAAAGATATTGCGAATGCTTTCAGGTATGTTTTCAGTCTCTAGTTTTTTTTTTTTTCTCTTTTTAACCTTTTTGGTACATGTTTAGAAAAAGAGAAAAAAACACTAATGTTTTCCATAATACCTTCTAATTTCAGTCTGATTTTTGTATCACTAGGCCGAAGTTGGTTGTACATCAGCATGTCTTTGTGAAAATTGTCGCAACACTTTCGGCACAAGAACAGGTTCGACTTATAAATTATTTTCTATGCTTATTTTTCCTTGAGTATTGCTCTAATTTTTCTTTGTTATATGATGCTTGATTTTCAGATTTAGATCAAAACACTGGTGATGAAAGGACAGATGCTGCTGCTGAAGCTGAAGCTCAAGATTACACACAACTCGCCAACAATTTCTCATCAACCTATGCAAGCAATTTTAGTGGAGCAGCTCCAACTTCAAATTTAACCAATAATCCAAATGGGTGTCCTGAATCTCCCTTTGGCAGTTTTTCATCCACTGTTTCTGATCCTCTTAGTTGGAGGAGCCCCCAGTCCTCTGTTGAGATTGCCAATAATATGGACTGTTCTTATGGCCCAACTTCTTCTTCTAATACCCTTCTCTTTGAGATGATGGCACGTAATAATGGGAATGGATGTCATGATCAAGCTCTTCCCATGGCTCCTTTTTCAGCTTCTAATATTGGATCCCTGAGATTTGCCTCTTTTGCTGCTGCCAGATTGATGGTCCCACCTATGAATCAGCTCTTCGGGTCGATGTCATATGTTCGACAAGGATTGAACGTGAATCCACAATCGAATTTAAGAGGTAGTCAACAATTTGTCCGACAGATCATTCCTACCTTCGCTTCACATTTTACTCGCATGAATTATAATAACGGTTCATCTCACAATGGAAGTGATCATAACAATTTTAACAGTGGTCAGTAGGGTAGTTTATATATAATAGGATAGGGTAATATAGAGATGGTTATACTATTTTTGTAGGAAGCATTTTGAATGCTCAAGAACTTGAAATGGCTTTTAAATTATCAGGTAAGTTTGTAATTAGTTTAATTGATAAATTTTGTTTAGTGTGTACAAAGTTGCATTGAACTCAATTATATTTATATCCTCTTGTTTTAATTGCTTATATCTCCTACTTGGCTCCAAAACTTTGGCATTTTTTTAAATTTATTTATGTTTTTTGTTTCTCATTTGAGAAACATTCTCAAAATTGAATAGAAATTTTGAAAACAACAAAAATAAATTTATTATTTCTTCTCCCATCAACGAAAATAAGAAACGATAACATTGTTAAATGGACATCTCTCAATTCCATATTTGTTAAATTAAAATAAAATAAATAATAGAGATATATTCTTTTTACAAATTTGGAAAAAGTGTTTTTTTATACATATAATGAAAAAAAAATATATCATGTTTTCTTACCCTATTCACCAATTTTTTTTTTCTAAAAAAAAATGGTCTGAAACTAATTTCTAAATTCAAAGTTATTATTATTATTATTTTTTAATATATGAATATATATATTTTAATACAACATGACGAAGATCCAAACTCACGACATTTTATGTAGCTAAACTCAAATAGGTTTATATGAATATTATTTTATGGATTATAAAAATAACAATGAAAATTGATTTTTTTTTTTAAACCACAACATTATCTATAATCTAACCTCTTTATAAATTAAAAAAAAAACCCTATTTTTTCATAAATTCTCCTTCCATGTGTAAAATAAGGGAGAGAATGAAATATAATGATGGGGAGGTTTTTTGCCAAATTTAAGTGTAATTGACACGCGTCTCTGAGTTCGAATCTCTACCCAACTAATTATATAAAAAAATGATTAAGATAACATGTACAGTAAGAATTTTGGTGAGAAATTGGTCTGCAACTAGTTACACTAAACTAAAAAAGAAAAAAGAAAAATGAAGAGCAGTAGTTGAAGGAGAAAAGAAATAAAATCATAATCATAATTCATAACTATCATAATATTACCAAAAAGAAAACAAATAACAGACACCTAAAGTGAAAATGAGCTCAACTATGGGGTACTACAAATTTTTATAAAAAAGAAAAACTAATCCAAAATTTTTATTGGGAACAGAGAAGTTGAAAAGGGAATGGAAGTTTCTCTCTATACCAAAAGCCCCATGCCCCATTCTCTACCATGGCCTACTACTCGAAGCAAAAAAAAAGCATAAGCTTTTTTCTTCTTCTTCAACTTTATTGTCCTCTTTCTTCTCAGCTTCAGCTACTGTTGGAAAATGGTGTTTTCTGAATGCTTAGCGATAGCCCTCAAGGCCCAGCCTTGAGTTCAGCCAACTGCACACTTCGTTCATCTCTTTTGGGACTGTGTAATGCCCAAGCCTGCCCACAAGTAATCAATCAAACACTCTTTCTTAGATTTAAGCCTTTTGATTTGCTTCATTTTTCATATTGATTGTTCAGTTTTATGGATTTCAAGAGAGGAATAGAGTAGTACCCTTCTTGGCTTTTGAAAACAAGGGTTCTAAACCCAGCTGAGGTCAATGCTTGGGCTGATTTCTCTCCATACTTGGGAGGGACTACCTCATCAGCTGCATTTTGGTTCATAATGGTTAACAATGTTTCACTAAATAAACCCACCAAGAGAAAAACACTAAAGAATCTTTAAGGTTGTCTCAGAGTTGTTCTGAAAAACAGTGATGAAATCTTGAAACATGTTTGGGTAATATAGAACAACGGTAGTTGTCCTTTTTTCTTTTCTTTTTCCACTTTCGGATTTGGCTTCTTAACAGCCGCTTATTTTCTCAAATGGTCACTTAAAACTGTTGAGAATCAATATTTTCTCAAATGCTGGGTTATATATTGAAATCATAAACTTTGTCAGAAGAATCATTATTCTGATGGTTGAAATCTTCAATTTACTCTAAACAAAAACATTAGCATATGAGGTTTTAGAGACCTACATGTTCCATGAAACTGTAAGATAGGGATCGATGCCGCCCGCCTTGCAGCCTCGTGTGATGCTTCAAATTTGTTCCTTAAGCTCCTACATACAACATTATCTTAACATATATTATCTCTATATGAACACTTTTAATTCATAGAGCTAGATTTATTCCCCAAAAAAACATACCTTGACCCAGGAAGCCAGCCACTAAGTCCAACAACTGCCCTTAGGTAGATGGGGTATGGGACTCCATTCCCATATTTTCCAAGAGCACAGCAAGTTGCAGAGTAAAGTGCCATAGCAGCTCCCATACTGAAGCCTCCAATCCCAACTTTCACTGTCACAAATAATTGAAGTGAAGAAATTTATTCTCCATCAAGTTGGAGAACAAATATTTTGATATACTTATAAAGATTGACATATTGTTAATAGTTTTGGGGATTGAAGTTTCTGTTCTTTTGGCTTCAGTATTCACTTGAGATATTTGACAGCTTAACATGCAAAAAATTTACCATCAGATGGCTCTGCAGACAGCAAGTTTGCAATATGAGAAGCTGAGGCATCAAGACCTTCCCAATCATCTGGACCTTCTTCTGAAAGCTCTCCGACATCAAACCCTGATAAGAATCATATGGAACACTTTTAGATAATAATTTTTCAGAAACAAACCACTGAAAGAGATATGGGCATGGGAATGAAAAAGTTGAGAAAAGTAGAAGTTTGTTGATCTGACATGCAGTGCAAGGGAAGCCTCCGAGTAGAGATACCGGTTGAGTTGGAGCAGTTGGACAAATCCATTTGATCTGTATATTTGAAAGAAATGATGATCAGTATGGGAAGAAAGCCAGGAGAGTAAGCTAAACATGAAAGCATGACCATTTGATGGTATGAAATTATATTTCTTACGTTTGGAAGAGGAAGGCTTTCCAGGAGTTGAGAAGAGCTGCAAGTTTAAGCAGAGAAAAAAAAATAAAGCAAGAAAACAGAACTTGTCAGATTGGATATTAGCTAAAGAATCTTCAAATTAAAGCATAAAACCACTAAGAAAACACCTTGGAGAAGTAATCTTATTTTCTTTTCAACTTTACGAGGTTTAGCAAGTGAGTTTCTGGTTTTTAAAGATGAAATTGATAGAAAAAGGGAAAAGAAACCCCAGCACAAAATATATAGGAAGATTGCAAGTACTATAGAGGGCCCTATCCTGTCTGGGGAACCAAGTAAAATAATCATATACCTTTTCCAAACCATGGTTCCCAAATAAACTTAATCATAAGATCAGACAAGAAGTGGAAAAGCAAAGTTTAACATTTATTCGTACCGTTTCTACGGCGCCGTTACTTTTTCACATTTCATTAACACAAGGAAAGAATATGAAGATGTTGACATTCTTAAACTACCTTTTCCCTTTTTCGTTTGGCTTAGGAAACAAAGGTTGGCAAGAAACCCTTCTTATTGAAGGTAGAAATGTACTTTGTTCAAAAGGGAAAGGAATATAACTGTCCACTCCGTSTTGGAAAGCTAGTAAAATAAACATCCAATATAGACAGTCACAAGTTAAAACAAATCTTGGTGCTATGCTAGCTTCAATGAAACTATTCAAACAATAATCAAACATGCTGGATTATTCGAGTATGTATTGTACAGTTTTAGATAACTCAGATTCTTATATGAATGCAGGAACTTGAATGGATTTAAGCCCCATTTGAAATCATTTAATATGGAGTTGAGCATGTAGGGAACAAAAAAGAGGCATTACCTAGAGCCATTATCACCAAGGCCATGTAGCCAAACAATAGTAGCCTGGTGTTTTCCTTTGGGCCTCACAACATGTGTCCTTCCAAACTCTAATGACCTTCTAGCAGATGATCTACTGCCTGCAGTTTGGCCACTAGAATGTGTGACTTCTCTTAATCATAGATAGAACAAAAAAAACTACGGTGGGGCGCACACAAGAGGGACAAAGGAGATTTCGTTTGCTGGTTAACAAAAAAAGAAAAAACAGACTCAAGCAAATGTGTGATTATGGATGGAGAAAGAAATGAGAAGTAATGTGAAAAATAAACAAACCAGAGCTGATATTTGAATGTGAATAGCTCATTTTCAAAGTTGTAACTTGTAACAGCTGCAATTAAGAGGCTACTTGAGAGTATATGCAATGACCCAGAAGTGTAATATGCTGTGATGTAGAAAAACAACAATGGAAATGTCTATTTATAGGAAAACTTGGGTGATGTGAAAGTGGGAATAAAATGTGGGAGAATATGAATCACTATGCTAGTGTGGTGTGTACACCAGCTGCACATTACACCAAATGGCCAAGAAATTCAGAAAGGGAGAGGCATCTGTGAAAAGGAGAGGTAAAGACAAGGACAAAAGCATGAAATCTTTTTATGAACACAAAGAATCCCAGCAGGCAGAGCACGTTCATCCATCCGCAGGGCTCCCAGCTAGGAGAGAGAGCTCTGGATATGCAAAATAGAGAGAATCTATGCTTGTGGGCACTGGGCAGCGGCCAGAAAATAAAGCAAACTCCAATAACAAACTTCAAGAATATTACTAGAAATAACAGAGAATAACCTCTCAGTTTGTCCAAGGAAATATCTTTTATGAATCATTTTTAATGAATTTCTGATGGATACCATTAACCAGAAAGCGAAGTTGGTTCAGCTGTCCAATCTATCTAATTTTAAGCAGCAAGAAATATCTAAAAATTGCAGTGCTAAGGAAATTTTATCTTATATTCTGCATTTATATTTTTTATACTATAATTGTCCATATGTGGTTACCAACCAGGATGTCTGAAGTGGAATCATGCACAATAAAAAAGCATTTCAACTTTTTTCTCTGCTCTTTCTTCTCTTCTGCTTGCCAGTTCATTGTATTTCGATTGCTCTGAGACCCACTACAAAGACTACTTTTGTTTGTATCTATGTGCACACACGGCCACCATATTGACAACAACTTCAGCAGAATCAAATCATTTTTTTCATATTTCAAGGGATTAGAATTGTTGGAGCTTTTAACTTTTGATTGATTTGATATGATTATGTAGCTGAAAAACAGAACTTAAATGATGCATTCAAATCTGAGGCTCATGGAGGGAGACAAAAATACTTGTCCAGCTTGTAGATTTGCTAAGTCTTTAGTAGAACTTAATAAGATAAAAAGCTCTTCAACATGGTTCTCCCCATATGTGTTACAAAATGGAAGTTTTTCATTGAACTTTTTGTGTACATAACAAAAGATATGAAGAGAAATAGTATGGATTTCAATCATTATATTTGATTAGTCTCCTTTTCATATTATCCAATCCTTCTAACTACTCAAACTACTTCTTCACTTCCACAATAACTTCATGTATTTAGAAACTCCCGCTCAAAATCCCGTTTGGGTTGAGAAATATGCTCATCTACTACTTCTATCTCCCAACTGGTTTAGTTATAGGAAACAACGAAAGATGAGCTTTTTCATTTAGTTCACTTTTAATAATGGCACTGAGGCAATATTAACCATCTAATTCTACACAGCCATGGCCATTACATTTACAATGTTCCTTCTGCCATGTTGAAACTTTTTTAGAGGATCATTTTGGATGAGTTTATTAGGGAGAATGTCCCGATAGCAGCAATAAAGATTAGAAATATTTGGCTCTGAGGAATAGATTCTACAGCTCAACAAGATCAATTTGACAACACACTCACCACTAAGTGGCTACGCAGAGGTTAGGTAAAAGGTCTCAGTCAATTTTACACCACTAACTTTTAGTCAGAACCTATATGATGCAAATTCAACTCTACAGTGTAGCCATTTTGGGATGAGATATCTCTGATAATATTATCTTCATTTCTTTTTCTTTTTTTCTTTTCTCTATTTCTTTTCTCTGTTTTTTTTTTTTTGGCTTTACTGATTAAGGAATAATACTGGGTTTGGAGCCTTGATTGCAGTTGAACATCTTATTTTTCTTTCTGCCTGGAGATTTATTCTTATGTTTGCCATTGCTGCAGTGCTCAGAATTTTCATTCTTATTTTTCGCAATTTATTCAGTTGCAACTGAATGAAACTATAGTAAAACTGCACGCTTTATTAATCCATGAAATGGGAAAAACCTTCACAGAAAATTCAGACATAGCTATAAAAAATGCTCTGATTTTGAAAGCTTTCAGCTTCAACAACCTTTTGCAAAACAAAAGCTAAATTGTGGGTGCATGGTAAAGAAGAATCTACATGTATTTTCTGGTTGACCAAAACAAAATGATCAAAAGAAAGAAATGAGAAAAGAAATATAAATCAGATGTGGCATACTGTGACTGGTTTTTTTTTCATACAATTGAAGCATCTACTTTTCTCCTTGGTCAATGTTTGGGCACTTTTCCCCCCTTTATGGAAAGAGAAACTTTTGTGTTTGTCAACTCCTCCTCCTCCACCCCACCCTTAAAAATGGAGAGATAATCCAGCTTGATTATAGAATTGGTTTGTGCTTAATATGTGGGCTTATTTTTTTAACAAGGGACAACATATGCTGTTGGCACTATTCTTTGTTGGACATTAAAATACTTCAATTTGAAGTTACTTCCCTTCCTTCCCCTATTTCCCCTATTTTCCCTTTTTTCTTTTTCTTGTTCTTGTTCCCTTTGCCTCATTGGGTATGAGAATTTGAGCTTAATAAGAAAAGAAGTATGCATTTAGAACCAAAAGATGGAACTTTTACAGATATTTGTAACTAATGCAACTCAAATAATCTTCTTTTTTCTGTTTCAATCTTTAAATTAGATCAGTGGAAGCATGCAACAGAGCCTAACCCCATCCACATATGGGAGGAGGTTGGGTGTGATCTCCAAAGCCAGCTAAAGGATATATTTTGTTCTAACTTCACCTTGTCTAGTTCATAAAGTGAAAGCATAATATCACTAGACAAGAAGCTGGTGCAAATCCTTGACTAGACATTTGTGAACCACAGCTTAGTACTTTGATCATGTTTCTCTTTCCAATAAATTTATCTTTTGTCCTATGCTCACGAATACCCTTTAATCATAAAATTTTGATTTCATTGGATTGATCCCTGAACTTTAGTTATATTGGAGGTGATTTATTGACTGCCACGTGTCGACATCAAAGATCATCAGTTTTCAGAATGACCAAGAGAATCAGGTAAGAAGATTCAACAAGAGCAAGTTCCTGAAGTCGAGCCGAACTACATTCTACGTACCAACCTATGTCAGGTACAAGCTGAAGTTAAAGAGTAATCGAGGGAGTACGATGGCATACATATTCTCCCGACACGACAGCTTGGTCCTAGGTTGCGGAAGCCCTGTCAAAAGTCCTATCAGAAGCTCGTCTCTATAAATAGAGAGTCTCAACCCTCATATAAGCTACGCGAAATATATTCTCTCTCGAATATAAATCAAATTGTGTACTAACTAGAGCATCAAAGTGTCATTTCTATTTTGCAGGTCCTTCCTACTAGCAGATTTGAGCTTGATCAACTTTACAATCAAACAAGTTACTTGAGGATTTATTTTTGGGCGCTAATTTTGTTCAACATCTACTTTGGCTATGTCTGAACTTTTTTTTATTTATTGATTTTGTAGCTCAATTCATATGTTTTTGTGACTAGGCTCTGATGTTTTCTTGTTAGATTTCAAGTGCTATTGTTTTTGTGACTTATTAGTTTGTTTCAACCAAATTCTTTAATCTAGTTTTAAGTCTGACATTAATTTAATACCAGATTACAAGTACAGAAGTAGAAAATAAATTATTCCCACTCGAGACAAATTAAGTGGAGAATTTTGATTGAAGAAGAAAAATAAGAATGTATACCGCTAGGGAAGGCTATGAAGAGGAAGTATAAATCATTTCATTTTCACATTTGTTTAAAGTGATAAGCTTTAAGTAAATGAGAAGTTAATTAAGCAATGGGCAGCTCCAATGGTTTTGAGTTCAGTAGAATAAAAATATTGTTAGAGAAAGATTGAGCATATGATAAAGAAGCCCTTTTAGTCTTATCAATGAACTAATTTTTTTTAATGGTTCTATATATTTAATTAGTCCAATGAATAAGACACTTTTCAAAGAGCAATAGATATATTAAGAAATTGATTATCAATAATTAACTTCTTTTTGTCTTGTCAAATTGATATGGGTTGGGTTTTGTTCTTTATTAAACTAACCTAATTGCTTAAAGAATAAAAGTTCTTAATGTTATGTGCTCATTGCAACTTAATTTAAAAAGCCTCTTTAAGGGGAAAAAACTATATTCTAATTGAAGATAGTTATTATGCACTTATTTTCTTAATTATTAGTGCTTGGAAGTTGTTCCAAATATCAAATATTTAGAGGAAAAAGAAAGGAATAAAAAGTTCCCACTTAGAAATAAAAAGAAAGAAAGAGTTACATAGTTTAATATAAGCTTTTTCTTTGGAGTCTGAAAATTTCCTTTTTTTTTAATATTTTTAATGTAAAATTGATTCTAGTGGAATCAAGTATTTTATTCAAAAGTTTCATATATTTTCTAAAGTTTCCATTTTAGTTTCTAGGAGTTTCTTTCTTAGATGGGAACCTTTTCTATATTCTCCACCATAATGCCAAATTTGAAAACTATTTTCTTAATAATGTGTTGTGCACTATTTTCCAAAAACTATTTTATATAGTTTCGGAATAAGAATACATTACGAAAAGAACAATATTTAAGTGGTTACGGGTCACATTCATTTTTATGTTTATCAGCAACAAAAATTTTATAGCTTTTTAATTTTTTGAAAAACAGAAAAAATATCTTTTTTTTTCCCCTAAATTTCTCTCTCCTACTTATAATTGAACAAAAAGCACCTAAGTATTTTTCATTAAAAAAAAAAAAAAAAAAGTTCTACTGATATCTTCAAAGATGACCTTGAGAATATATAAACTTATTCTTCCATTTGTAAAAATCACAAGTTTGTGTAGTAATTTTAGTGTACAAAAAATCACATTAACAATTACAAGTCATTCGATCATGGTCCTTAAAAATTATTTTCCTTCCACCATAAAATAGTTAGATAGAACCGTATTTAATCAAAAGTTACGTCTCTTTACGTGATCTTTGGTTCGATTTGGATGAAGCTTCTTCTATGTTTGGAAATAGCAGGTGACTCGCGTCGTTCCAACAAGCAGCGGGGAGCATTACCTCAGTATACGATCGCACGCAGTAACTCGGAGTTCTATCACACCTAAAGCCAACTTCAATTCACGGGTCTGAGAAGCGGTGGTTTACCCTGTGGCTGATGTTTTTTGACAACAAGCAAACGACTTTCTATCATAGTTACAAGGATTCCGCCTTCATTTTGTCGTGCTGCTATATGTAACGTGCAATCGTTCCGAGGCAGCAGGATGTATGGTATAGGGCTCCCTTCTTGGTAGGATTCTAGGAAAACCAAGCCTTTTGACTTACATACCAAACCCTTTACTTGTAGAATGGGTGTTTAAACCGTTTCGAAACCCTAGGTAGAAAATTCGATAATACAAGAAACTACGCATTCTATGAAACGACAAGCAAGAAAAAGATTTTGATCTCAAAATATTGGTTCTAGAGAATCATTTAAGCTCCAAAATTGCTTTCACTCTTTATGATATTGCTTGTTTTTTTTTAAAAGAAATATGCCTTATTTTTTTTGTTAGTAGGAGTAATATGTTAATGTGTGTGGACTTGTCAATTCTTTATTCTTTAAAAAACACTTATAAAGAGTATCATGCAAAGTTCGGACTTCAAACGCTTTGGAAGACAGTTTTAATTATCATTTATGTCCACATCAAATAATTTTTTATAGTCCTAAACAATGGGTCAACTCAAAAAAAATAAAAAATAAAAAACTAATTTATTCTAGGGTGCCTTTGATATACCGAATGAAATATTAATATGGATTGAAATGTCGATGATTAAATTTTTTGAAAATTTATAAAAAAGAAAAAAAATATCGATGAAGGTTGATTGTACAAGATTGGAGAGCTATTCTTCAGTAGTTTCCCGGGAGGGGATATCTCTTCCCTTGCCCTTATAGACGGTTTTTGTTCTTTGCTTTTGTCTAGTTTCTTATAAAAAAAAATACTAATAATAATTAAAAAAAACAAACAAACAAGAAAACTTTATAAAATTATTTAAATTAACAAATAAGTATTTCACCCTTTTAAAAAGTGAAAAATTATGATTAATAATGTTATGTCTATATTAATGATAATTTATTTCTTTTAATATTTTGTTGATCTTTTCACGATGATATGAAAATTTTCGATTCACTTTTTACATTGATGGATGGAAATGTTGATATGTCAAAAAAATTTAATATAATGTAGTAAGCACCGCATATTATTCTTTTTTTAAATATGTTGTGCTTGTTGCTTGGTAACAAGTAAAAAGTATTTTAAAAAAATCAAATTAGTTTAAACTCACTTTGTTAAGAAATGATTTAAAAAAAATAGAATCATTTTATAATGCAATGAAAAGGCTAAAACAAAACTGTGATTATTAAAGTCGCTTTTGAATATAATACAAACAAATAAATTCACAATTAAAATAATTATCAAGAAAATGTAACAAAAAGAAACATAAGCATTTTAATTTAAAGCACTTCTACCCCGATATTTTAAGAACAAATATATATTTTTTAAAAGTCATTTAAATTAAAAGTTACGTCCAACACACATGATCAGAATTTAACTCGATTATAAATGAGATATAAATCACTTACTTTAGAATCAAACTAATCCACGATGGGAGTGTTACTTTCTCCATAAGGATCGATACCAAGCAAAGCGGGAAAGAGAACTTTTTCCCGTGTCCTAAATGAGAATGAGCTTGCAGAGGGTTGATTCCTTTTCTAGTATCATTGTCCCACTCCCACCCCATTTTTTATTATAATTATATAATTTTTTTAAAAAGTCTAAACCTAAATATTTAGGTACAAAATTTGCAGATACTATGGTGAATGAATTATGAAACGTTATTAGAAATTTAAGAATTTTATCTTTTATATAGAGATTCTCGAAATAAATTTAACCATTTAAATGAATATTTTCTAGGGATAATTCATTAGAAATTTTCTATAAATAAATAAATGTGGGAAATTATAAATAACTAAATGGGGAATAATTCCCCACAAGAATCCCCGATTGCACAAAACTTCATAGGGATGGAAAATGAAACGAGAAGCAAGAATGGGCACGAAAAGGCCACCCTCGTCCCCATCTCACCCCATAACACTCTTAATCTACGGGTCAGCCCCTTTCAGCCATGCTTAAGCCTTATTTCAACCAGGTTAAAAACTTATCAAGACTCAACTGACTAGGTGTATTTGAGAGTGATAATGTGATTTCGGAAAAAGAGATTTAAGTGTAATTGATTTTCCAAAATCACCATTAAAGTGATACATTGAAAATCAATTTAAAGTCATTTTAAACTTTCCTAAAAATTATGGAAAATTAATTTCATAATTTGCCAAACACGATCAAAGAAAAAAGAAGTGATTTTGACAATAACCAAAATTACTCCCAAACACACCCTAATTACTCCTCATTACGAGGCAGATAATATAGCAATGCACAACAGTTTATTTCCTGATTATCATCAACAGCTGAATCAGATATGATTGGAATGCAAACTACCTTTATTTAAGGGTCTTGCCAAAATCTGCCTCCTTCCATAAACTTCAACTCTGTATTTCAACTAGAGAATCCCATGGCATTATCGACGACAAAGACACAGGATAACAAAGTTTTTTTAAGTTTACAGTACTACAACATCGTAAAAAAATTACCTTTATCCACGTCCAAGAAGCGTTGAGGCCAAAGTGAACTACAAGAAAAAGTATAATGCAAATTGCAATGACTATAGTACAGCCATATCACACTTTCTAAATAGAGGATTTCATTTTTGCAAGTTCTCAAATTATTTTCTAAGATGAAAGGGTGTGTGTTATTGTACTGCCACCTGGTCATGGTAAAGAATTAAGAAGCCTCAAATTATTTGGAATTACACAAAAAGAAAGCCTAAAAAGATCCGTATCTTCCAACAGAAGACTTGCCTGTGTCTCTAATTGACACGGAAAAAACTTGGATTCCCATCGTTGCTGAAGCAACAACTGCAAATAAGACAGCTTTAAATGAATGAAAACTGCAGCGTCTTTTGAAAATTCTCTCTTTAAAAGCCAAGGTTTATTCTGGAAAAGAAGATGGTTGCAATCAGTGATGGTGATCATCATCTCCAAAACCATCTGGTGATCCTCCAGGTCCCACCACTTCCAGCTGCCAACACAGTTTAAAATTAGGAAATTTTGGCACTTCTAGAAGTAATTCAGACACGAATGGCTTCATCCACTCGAGAAGTGGGATAATTAGAGAGAGAGAGAGAGAGAGAGAGAACAGTAGAACTCAATGGGGGACTCCATGTAGAATGCAATTGAGAGGGGAAGGGAAGCAGTGATACACAAAATAATAGGACAGCAGTTAATAGAAGTAATCCTCATTTGAAAAAAATAAAAATAAATAAATGATTATAGAAGCAATTCTTGTTGGAAGTGGCAAAAGAATCGAGGTTTAGCTAAAAAATTGGAGTTTGTTTCCTCCTCTTGGAGCACAAGTTGCACAACTTATAATAACTTTTGTAATCATAATTTATTTTGAACCAGGACCAATTAGAACGGTTATTTAATCTTTGGTTAAGTTTTGAGGGTTTGTTCCTCCCTTTTTCTGTATATTTTATTCTATCAATCAAATTTAGTTCTATTTTTCAAAAAATATTATATCTGAATTGAACTCATTTCCAGCATTCAATATCAATCATCATGGGAACATACATAATAATTAATAATAAATTCTCACCGCAAAATACTGTGTGCACACAGGACATTCATGTGGCTCGCCTTTCTTCAGTCGAAACCAGACAACATCATGCTCATCCTCTACGATTTTAAAGGAAGCATCAAAAGTGAGGTGGAAAGTTTCATGTGCAATTGAAGAACGTTGCACAAAAATGATGAAAAGTAGGGATAAAGAGAGATTGCAAGTACTCACCGCCTTCACCTCCAGGGCATCCAACTAATCTTTCGTCATAATATGACTTAACAACAGCAGGAGCTTCCTAAAGAAATAAAAAGCATAAGATTTATCCCAGAGATAATTCATGCAAGTAAACTTACTCTTTCATGCACATCCGCTCACAGTATTTCAATATACTTAAACAGCAAAGCAAGTTACAGACTTTATTGAAGCAAAGTGAACCAGCGAGAAGTAAGCAATTGATCGCAAAATCAATGACCATTACCACATAAAAGTATTAGAATTCAAAGTAATTGAATGCAAAATAAAACACACCCAGCTACAGACAAACATAAATCACAAACTTAATAAAATGGGGACAACTGCAGTGAAAATCCTCACTCAGGTGGCAGCAAGGGAAGAAAATAGCAAGTTACAGACTTTACTATTTAAATTGGCCCAACCAGTTGGCCAAATCATGATGGTTCCTTTCTCCCGAATTTCTACAAAATGTATTATAGAGCCAACTTCGAAAAAAAATGCAAGGTGCTCCCTGGGTCAGTTTTCCCTAAAAGGGTCAATACAAATAATGTTGCTCAAAGAACTCTTTCCTCTAAATTTCGCCTAAAACATCTATTTTATATATACAGAATGAAGAATCTGTAAGCCATTTCTCTGAGTGGTTTCGGTAAGTTCTTCTAACTCTTCAACTTTTAGTTTAATTCGGTTTAATAATTTAAGGATTTTATTTCAAATGTTGACAGGTCAAATATTAAAGATAGGAAAGAAACCTATGGACCAATGGTATTTTCCCATTTTTCTGGAAGCTGTGGTAGGAGATAAAACTAGGAGAGAAGAAATAGAGCTTCCGAAGTCGGAGTCTTGTATAATAAGATACATGGGGTGATATTTGTGGCTTCTTCCTGAGCCTCTCACGATAATCAATATTGAAACTACCCCTAATCCTCAATCATGAAAAAAGGGGGAGCCTCTTAGAAACTCCTGTATATTACTTTTATCAATAAAATTTGTTTCTAATCAGGAAAAAGAATTAAGAAAGACAATTAAAAGAAAGTAGATCATCTAGTATACAAAGAACTAAAACGCAATCCCAATTCCTCCTCAACTAATGAAGCCACACTTTGGTATATTCTTAGACACACATCAGGTGGAAAATAAGACTACAATCCAAAAAAAAAATCAACCTACATTTATATCTTAAAATTGACGTTATTTATTTCTCACAAAATCCCAACAAAGAGTCGATATGTCCAAATTAAAGAGGAGCATACATACCTTTTTGAGTAACCCAAAAGCCCTCAAACTTCAATGGTGATTGGGGACATAAATTACGTGAAAATAACACACACACACTCACTCACAACATAGAAAAGTATAATTCACCATTTCATGTGCTATATTTATAACAAATAAAACATCAATATGAATTATGGAGAAAGAAAGCAAACGGGCCTCCTTGAGCGGCATAAGACAACCCAAACTGTGCAAAGATAAAATTAAATGCAAACTATACCAACCTTGGTGCCAAAAGGACCAACGGGATGGTCTATATCAAGGATGTCTCTTCCCTGCGAACATAAAATCAATTGACATGAGAGTCGCCTTCAGAATGAGAAATACATTAGATGCCAAACAACTAAAATATTTACATAAACTAAATTCAGTTCAATATGAGAATGCATCAGAAAACTTAAGCAGCCCACTGAATATGACACATGTTAACTGAATTGTATTGTTCCAGAACCTTCAACTTACCAGACCCAGTAGAATGTTGGCTCAGCTTGTACGTTGAAATGATTTAATCATTCATTCTGTTGTACCTTTTAGCATACGTTTGTATATTTTTTGTAGGATTCTTCTTTTATTCGTTAATTATTACACCTATCAATACCTCTATAAAACCTGTCTATATATTTGAATAGAAAAGAGCTTACGTCATCCGGCCTCATACAGAAAATTCTCTTTCCCGCGAAATACCCTAGATCGTGTCTTAAACCAAATTGCGGAACAGCAAAAATCATTTGTTTCATAAATGACCGTCCACAAATATAAATTAAGAATATATACATAGAAGTTCGACATTGATCTCTCCATGAAAACGTAATTGATGTAAACCATTAGATTTTTTTTTCTCAACATCAAATCGGAAAATTGAAAGCACGCAAAGAAATACAAGTAATATCACCTCAAGCGCAGCTTCAAGCTCTTCGCGCTCGTGTCCGGTTGCAATTGGCATGACATCCCCAACCTTCTTCTTCAGACCAGCACCAGCTACGTTTACAATAAAACGAAATCAACGATCAAGAGAGACCAATTCCACGTTCACACTCATATATTATAGATTCATTCATACATACAGTGAGAGACTGTAAATTAATGTATTAGTTATGAGTATGAAAATCGATAGGGAACAGTAGGATCTACCAGCCTCAGCGCCATAATGGCGAGCGAAGAGCGATACGGAAGGTGAAGAAGAAACATGAGATGAAGCGGGACGTCGTGCGGCTCTGGAAATGGATCCCGATGGAGGAGACGGTGCCGTGGATGATGAAGTTCGAGGTTTTAGGGATTTGAGGTGCGAAGAGAGCAATCTCCTCCACATCGTTGGTGATTTTCCGGCGAGGATCTCAGGTCACAGCCTTTCGACGGCGAAATTATTCGCTCTTTCACGCTCTTTCTCCTTCACCCTCTCTACGTTTGGGAAATGGAGCAATAAGGAAAAAGTCAAGACTCAAGAGGAGGTTCCTCCGGCTGAGGGTGGTAGCACCGCACGAGGGCGTTGCGTGACACGTGCCGCAGGTCTTTTTTTCTTTTTCTTTTTTTAATTAAAGGTCATTAATTAAAAAAAATGGTATTAAGAGTTTAGGTTAAATAAAAGAGAGTTTAACAGCAGACATTGTAAGTTTATGGGTTTAGAATATAAAATGTCATTTAAGTTTATTTTATTTTATTGATCGAACAAATTCTCAAAATATTTAATTTTGTCTCTAAGATTTTAAAAAATAATTAGTTTGATCTTTTATATTATTTTTACTTTTAATTAGCTTGAAATATGACTTTTAAGTATTAATTTTTTTTTTACAATAAGTGGGGTGGAGGATTCGAACTCACATGGTTAGAGATAGATACAATAGAGCTAAGCTAAATTCATGTTGGCAATTTTAAGTATTAATATTAACATGTCAACGTAGATGTGTATTGGAGTCCGAGTCTAAAATATGATAGTTCATGGACTAAAAATATTTTCTTTTTTTTTAAAACAAACGGAAAATGAAATAACCTTAAAATCTTAAAATTTTAAAAACGTTTAAAACTAATTATAATATTATATTGAGCTTGATTAAAAAATAGCCAAAACAAAACCTTTGTCCAATTGAGTCTTAATACTACCATTTTCGTTAAAACAAAAAGTCAAGACCTTTTTGCAAATCATGCTAATTTTCCAATTAGTTCCCTCTCTTAAAATTTCTCTTTTTATTTAAGTCTAAAAAAAACTACTTTTTTTTTTATCCAACTATTTTTTCTCTTATACTTTTGATTTAGATCATTTTGGTAAATGTATTTTAACTTTTTGTTTATTTTATTCCTTTTATTTTCAAAAGTTCATTTGGTACAAACGAGTAAAGTATCATTTAATGAATAATGAGTGAAATCCTTTAATACAAATTGATAACTACAATTCAAAAAGTTCAATAAATTATGTGTCATACTAAAAACCTAAAATTATGATGGAAAGAAATGAGATAAAAAATGAAATGATTAAATTAATAACTTTTTAAAAATACAATAACCAAAATAAACGTTTCAAAATATAGGAATTAAAATAAACAAAATCAAAAATACATGGATAAAAAAAAACGTTTTGAAATAAATGTTTTTAAAGTACAAAGATAAAATAAACCAAAACAAAATAAGATAGATCAAAATAATATTTATATAAATGGATAGACCAATAATTATATATATTTTATTTCTATTTGACCAACATTCAAAGCTCACAGGTCACAAACAAAGGTCGAGGAAAATATTTAAGCAAGGTGAAATTAAACACTTGACTCGTTCAACCTTATCAACTTTTGTATAGCTCAATAAGTTAAGGTATCTATTTGGCTAACCAATCGTGAATTAAAATCTCTACCCTGAACGGTTGTGCTAAAAAAAAATAAAAAACTTGGGATGACCTATATCCAACATACATATATATTCTTTTTCTGAGCCCTAACCACTAAAATTTGACCCTTTTTGAGTCCTAACCACTAGATTTCTTGTATTACCCATCAAAATTCAGATGGAACTTCCTATAAGCTGCTACTACTCTTTGCAACTTCACATTTATTTTCCAAGACCATCACAAGGGGATACATACATACATTCATGATCTTTGTATCACTGTTTGGTCAATCTAAACTTTTAAAATTTGCCAACGCCTTGCTGAGGGTAAACCTGCAAAAGGAAAACAAACATGATTCTGAAGGATCATTCAATGGAGTGACAGTGAATTTTGTGGCTACTCTTAAAATTTTTTGGAAGAGTAGGAAGAATTATTTTATACCTGGCCATGTCTATCGTCGCTTAAGCTTATACTTCTAACCTTCAACTCCCCTCTATTGGTCGTCAACTCATCTAGTATTTCAGCATCACATATTTCAACTTCATCTTCGTCATTATCTATTTGAATGGTATCCTTTTCCTAACAAATAAAAAAAAAAGTGGCTGGCGTTTTATGTAGAATGCTGGAAGTTTTAGAGACTATGATACAAAGGATATGGATATTTAAATATTGTTAGACAACGGACCATCCACATTTCCACCATGGTATGTTATTGTCCACTTTGGACATAAGTACCCATGGCTTTGCTTTTGGTTTCACCCAAAAAGTCATTATACCAATAGAATTGTTGTCCTTCATTTATATACTTATGATCTTATATCTAGCAAATGTGAGACTTTGATTGTATTTTTGGCGAGTACCTTGAGAGAGAGGCTAAGCGAGAGTACCGGGGTACCGGTTATTTCTTCGTACTCAGCTGCATCAAGCTCCTGCAAATGATGAGGTTGGAGTAGCTTGGGAAGGATGTGATGTCTTATGCTGATGAGAAGGAAGAAAGGCAAAGGAAACAAGACTCCAGCTATGGGGATCCATGTCACTCCAAAACAAATGAGGAAGTATACAAATTGAAATAGAGTGAATGCGGCTATGTATTTGAATGGCACAGACTCCAAAAAGGAAGCATGAAAGCCTTCTAGGACCCTGGCAAGAGAGAAAAATATAGACGACCACAACAAAAGTTAGTCGTTAAAGAAAATTCAATACCCACCAACTCAAGAAAGATCAATACTAGGTAACAGTATGTGACTCAATCAAGAAGCCATAAAAGAAGTTGGAAGAGTAATTGATCAGCAACTCATAAGTGAAAAATATGTGTCAATTGCCTCTCATAATTCTTAAGTGGGTGCGAAAAAGCTTACTTGTACCGTCGACTCGGCATTATGAAGAGAAGTAAAATCCTTTCCCAGAATTGGTTTCCGGGCAGACTGTCAATGGCCATGTACGCAAAGTATCCCCAGAGAACTGACGTTGGTATTTTCTTTATTGCTGGTAAAGCAAAGACTGATGCTGCCACTAGAAGTGATTGCAGCAGATTGCTCAATCTTTGCTCGTTTACTCGGACAGGAAGATAAGCGTCAATATGCTTCTCCGGATCAAACATATCCTTTGCGTTGTCATGCTTACTTTCTCCTTTCATGACAGCCTCCTTCAAATCTTCCAGCTCTTTAACTACTGATGTCGTCTGCTCAATACCATAAAGATCAAATAGTTATTTGCTAACTTTTATTTTCTAGCAACTACCAAGTATTTGATCAATCAACTACTTCCAGTGTCAGTTATAGCAAGTTGTAGTGCAATTTCAAATTTTGACAACTAGAGGACATACAACTGGGCTGCTGTCCATTTCTAAGAACACAGCTTGCATTTGGCCGTAGATTTCAGAATCGCTAGCTTTCATTTTTATGCTTTCCTTTGCACTTTCCACCATCTTCCTTCGTATCAACTGCAATCCATGATCAGTAAAATTAAATATCTGATATGGCTAAACATCTCTACGGTACAGTAATTGCTACATTTCACTTCTTGGTGAAGACTTACACGCCTCCTGAGTGTTGCAAGGCACTTGGTGTGCATAGGGGACTGTGGCAAGACCCCATTTGAAGGAGGAAGCCCGATTAACCCACAAAGCAAAGTCTGAAATTAATTTTCCATCACATAGAATTAGTCTTTCTGGGAACTGGATAAGAGTGACTTACTAAAAACACCATGTAGACGTTACCATAAATCCCAGTAACAAAATGTCATAGTGGTATGCGGAAGGGTTCTTGAGATTAAACTCCTTTTGTTGTGCCATCTGGGAAGCAACGCTATGATCAAAAAAATAAAGTCCCGCAATCATCACAGCAGGAATAAAGGCAGCAAAAATGTATACAGGAGGTATCTTCCCCATGTCCTGCAACAAACATGTACTTTTCTATTAGCTTTCACTAAGGAAACGGGATGAGTTCAAATAAAAGTACCTTTTATGGCTTACTTTGAAGATAAACCGCACTACAAGGGCTCGGACTCTAATACTGAGGGGAAGAGGATTTACCTTTACAACGGTCCAATGGTGCAGGGAAGTAGATTGCCATGCCAGAGGACTATGGAATCTTCTAGGAACTCCAGAGGGAACTTTGCTTGGTACACTAAACGATAGTGCAGTCCATACTAGAACCATTAGAGGTACTCCATAGTCTGCAATGAAAGTCCTTAGCCAGCCTAGGGGACGAAGTGAAAAAGTTTTAAAATCCATGGCTTGGCCATTCTCGTAAGTAATTTCACAAGAGAACAAATCTCTGCTCCATTGACAAACCTGTGCCATACAACCATGATCTTGCTTTTCTGCTCTTCAAAGCAGTATAGAGAAGGCCAAAAGTAAATATGATTCCCAGTAATCCATTCGTGTAAAGCCAATGAAATTGATACTGCTCTAAACTTGGATTCTCGGCCTTTGGAACTTTAAATTCGCTCACCACTCCCTGAATGATTCAAAATTGAGCCATTGGTAAAAAAAAAAGGAAAAAAGGCAATATTATTCATTCAAGTTTCAAATCGTAAACTGTTATCTCCTTGGATCATTGTGGAAAATAAATTTACACCAACAAAGAGAATTGACAGCTTCTGTACTACCTCTTGAGTCACCAAAAGGAAATTCATTCCTACCTTAATAGCTTCTTGAATGAACAAAACAGAGATCAACATGCCAAAAAGTTCCCCTGCAATCCTTGTAAATCTGTTGATTAGACGGGACGCATTGAATATGGCAAGTAGGAATAGCAAGAGGGCTGTCCAGACACAAACCCTGTAAAACAAAAGTCAATATTGTGCCATACCGAAGCCTTTACATATGTAGTTAAGATTGATAGCTCACCATCCTGCCCAAGCCAAGAAGAGGTCTCTCCCTATGTCTTTCCTATCCTTGCAAAAATTGTACAAATATGTATACATAATAATTGTAGGTTCTGCAACCCCTACAACTAGGAGAGGTTGCCCACCAAGAATTGAATGAAGGATGCCACAAATGGCTGTGGAAGCCAAAGTTTCTACCGTGCTCAAGCTTCCATCTATGGAATATAAATTAATATACTGAAGTAAGTTGGGCAGTCCACAATCCACATGGAAGCTAGTAAAGAGAAAATTTAGGGAGTATAATTATTCTCTATTCTCATGAAAATAGTCAATGGCTCTACTGTGGACCTGATTTTAATTTTATTTTACTTGTAAATGTAATAGAAAAACGGGAATTTTTTTTTTAATTTTGCAAATGACTAATATTTTTATGAATATAATTGATGTGTGATTCACAATATTAAATCTTAAAATTGTAAAACCATATTTGGTTTTAAATGTTTCTACATCCAGTTGACTTGTCCAAATTATTACTTCTTTCTTTTCCTTCACGCAAAATTATATATATGCGTGCGCTGGTATATATACTAATAAGCTAACAGATTAAATCAATCATAATAAAACAATTTTAAGATACTCCATTCCAATATTTTGCATAATGAAGCGGAAACCTCTATTTTTCACCAATATTATCTAGAAAAAATAAAATGTTTAGATAATGTAAAACTGCTTACAAAATAGGATTCAAAATACGATGATCACAAAGCAAAGGATTGCAGACAAGCCAATCTTTTCCCAATTTTACTTCTGAGTTTACGCATAAGATATGAATTCTGCAAGCTTCAAACAGTGTAGAAAAATTAAGCAAAACTGACCAACCTGTATCTCGGCTAAGTTGCTCACCGAAAGCAATGACAGGAAGTGCAGAAGCGAAAAAAATGTAGGCAGTCGGGGCCAAAATTCTGTCAACCCATCAAAAGAAAACTGGAAATTAATCAAAAGCAGCATCAAACTTAAAGCTGAGCAGAGCTAAGAAAATAATATAATAAATAAAAAGTCTACACATAAATTACCCGATTCCTGAAAGTCGACCATCAACCCAATCTTGCTTATAACAGGCTGCTCTTCCTCTGATATCATCCACAATACCCCTAAATGGAGCCCTGAGATTCCCCATTTCTGTATAGAAGAAGTAAAAGTATGCTTAAAAAAACAAAGAACTGAACGTTTTCTGCACGAGGAAGACAGGAAAAGAGAGAGCAGTTTCAAATAGAAGCATAAGAATAACAGATATAACTTATAAGGAGGTCGGATTGCATTTAGTACTGAACTCCATAATTAATGGAGAGAAGTATGAAATTCTTCTCATACTTCGAAAGCAGTCCGGCATGGACAACAACTTCTTGTTTTGATTTTTTTTTCTTTCTTTTCTCTGATTATTTTGCAGAAAGGACAAGAAAAAGAAATTAAAAAATAGAGTGAAGCATCATAGCGGAATCGAACGCTTGAATTTCCATTGCCTGCTCATTAATCCCAAGCGACTCTACGGCCAAAACAGGGGAAAATTATCCAATTAACCACTATTTCACATCTTCACAACAATCAGATTCATCATAACGAAGATAATCACAAACTTCGCTCATATATACAATATAGTTAGCTAGTTCATGCAAAAACATCAATAGTATATATATGTATAATACTGCGAAACTGAATCTTGATAAAGGAAACGAATACAGGAGCGAGTTGGAAAAGGGCGGCGGATCATCGGAGAAGATGACCGGAGAACAATGTCGGAAAACTTGCCGGAGATTGTGCGAGCTTTCCCGTATGACGAGCGTAATCGGAGTTGTTCACTTGGCGGCTTGTGGTGGAGGACTTTGGAGGCAAATTCCTGCGTCTTTAAAAAGACCCGCCAGAGCTCAAAGTGGGGTCCGAACCCGAATAAGGAGTTTTGATCCTCTACGGCTCAACAAAATATGGTAACCGTACACCCGCACAGCTGGTCAATTACTTGCTGCTGCTTGTTCTCCATGAGAACTTTGAAGATAGTGATTTGTAACGTTTCTTTTCAGAATATTAAAATTCAAGCAAATGGAGAAAAATAGTTTGAATTTGAGCCGCTATTTATTATCATTTCAAAAATTGATGGTTTGATTATTATCTTCACAATTATGATCTTCGTGGAGTGGTCGAAAATGTCTTCCTCATCCTTGATTTAGGAGGTTGTGATTAGGAATGGTTTGAAAAATTTTCTCCTGTAAGTTTTTTTTAGTTTTTAATTAAATAAGAAATACATATTTTTAAATTGAAATTTAGAGCAAATTAGTTGGTTAAATTGTTTTTATTTTCAATAACTAACAGTTAAGTTGGACTTAATGATTATTAGATATCATGTAATGGTATTTCAAACTACTTGAACCAGAACTTTCAAGCTAATAAGTTATATAGCATATTCAATCAAAATTTATTATATATATATATATATATTTGTAAGTTTAGAAATCAATATTATACTAGAGAGAAAATGAAGGACTTTCTACCTTAATACAATAATATATTTTCAGACTCTCGAAATGGTGAAAACAATGTTGCTTTCTTATTTCAACATACAAGGCAATAGCCTAAATTAGAGTTTTACAAATTTCAAACTAAAAACCGTTAAAGAATAATTAAAAACAATTATATATGGTACGGAAGTAAGAATCTTATTGGAGAGAATTTCAAGACCACGTGATGAGATTACAAGTTTATTGTGGGAGAGTTGAGCTACGTGCTTCACAGAGAGTCTTTGATTTATCTTTGTCATGAATCAAACAGTGTGTTTGAGATTATATCGATCCTTTACAAATTCAATGTTAATTAAATTACCTCCAAACTAATAGATATCGACATATACATAAATTTACTCTTTTATATGCATTCTTATCTTCTCACTTTCACACGTCCTTATTAGAACACCAGCACCACAAATACTCTATTTTAAGAACTTTCAAACTTTTTTTCCTCTCCTTCCCACCCTTATTTATTAGAAATCATACCATTTGAGCTCTATATAAGAAGCCCACATAAAATTGAATCACTTGCCCTTAAAAGACTTGGGAATGTGAATAGTCCAAAAAGCAGAAGCAATTATTTGGAACCTTCTCTTTCCCTTGTTGGTGCCTGGTTATTTGTGGCTGCAAACACCTAATTTTCTCAAAAGGAGATGAGGTTTTTTTGGGTAACATTTATCCATAAAATTGGTTTATTCCTTTGCATGCACATGAAAATTAGGTTAATTTTCTCTCTTCCCCTCTCCTTATATAATAGGGAAAAATCATATTGTTAAGGTTACATTATGAAATTTGATTTTCATACCTTAAAAGATTTCTATTATGTTTCTAAACACTAATTTGAATTACATTTATATACTACTATAAATTTGGTCTTTGTTGATGCGTCACTTTTTATTTAATTGATGCAGTGAAAGAAAATGTCAATAAAAGTTCAATTTTCTCCTTAAAATAAGTTATTTTTAAAAAAATATACATATATTGATAGCTATAAAACCTCAACTTACGTCTATATTAAAGTTGATGCAATAAACCGTCAAGTTTTAGACTTTTGTTAACGTCCATTTCGTTATTGTCTGTCAATATTTCAATTGTTATTGACAGTTAAAATGGCAGAGACAACTAAAATATATCATTTTTTGTGGAAATTTTTTTAAATTTCTATGGCTCCAAATTACCCTATTCATCTTCTTCCTCTCCTCTTCCCACACACATCTTTCATCTTCCTCCGGTCTATTTTAAGGTTTTCGGCTTGCAATAGTTATATATTATTATTAACATTAAAGAAATGAATGAAAAATTGGGGTTGATGTGACAAATAGTTTTTTTATATATATATACAACATATAAGGATGGGAGATCGAACTCACAACCTCTTGGTTGGAGACATATGTCGATTACCGTTGATAGCTATATGCTCGCTTTGACAGATGTGACAAATAGTTAGATAGACCACAAATTTAAATTTAATTGAATTCTCATATAATTTGCTCTGAACTTGTGTAGAGATAGAAGAAAAGTCGTTACGACAAGGTGCAAACCAAAATTTAAAGATTGAGGAGTTACCTACCTGGAGCTTATGGCAATTCGTGAAGGTCTAGAAGCAATTGCGAACGAGGGTACAAATTCGATTCATCTGGAATCGGATTCTATGGAGGCTGTACAACTTCTTCAACGATGATTTCACGGAGATCTCATGGATTCTTGAGGATATGATGGCCATTGCAAATGACTCAACACATAAGGATATTAGATTTTTTTTTATTTTTTTTTGGAGAAAAAGTAAAATTTAAAAACTAAAATAGAAGATAAAAAGAATGACATTAAATATTTTCTGGAGGTGCCAACTATTACTAGATTGACAGCTCAAAAGTCAAAAGACAGCATTATTATTTACTTTTATGAGACTAGGAAATGGGGATGGGAGAATTATGGAACTAGGGTTGGAAATTTTGCTATTGCTTTCTAATATGAACAAAGTTTACATATTACTACTATTTCTTTTTGGTCACATCAATAATAATAATAATAATGTTGAATAATATAGAACCATAGGCTAAAATATATCAATCAAAGTTGAATATTCTTCCCACGTGCATGTATAACTAAGCTAGTAAGACAATAACTTAGAGGAACATGATTTTATGTAGGAATATTCCAGAGAGAGGGAAATAGCTCGTATGTTAGGAAGGAGAGAAAGTGACTACAGTTGAATTGACCAATTTCCAAATGTTTTTAACAATGTTTCGTGTGATTTTTTTTCTTGTTTCGTAAAAATGTTTTTGAAATTTTATTTATTTATTTATTTATTTTGTCGTACTCCATTCTGAGTAGTTTTTTAAGAATCATTAAATTCGTTATTTTATAGAAAACATAAACTTTTTAAATAAATAAACAGTAACATCGTACTTTAGAAGAATTTTGATCCATTTTGAGAACTAATTCGGCAAATCAAATCGTTTCTGAAAACTGTTGTAAAGAAACTTCCATTAACCTCAAGAAAGTGACTTCTCACGAGTCTCGACGGAATTGCCAAACTTTTATTTCATATTTCTAATTATTTTTTAATAAGATTTGTACTTAACTATTTTACCTAACAAATAAATTAAATAAACCAAATTATACCACAACCACAATTTATAATATTATTCGATGAACAACAAAAATGTAGTAACATATTTCAACTAAAATATTATTATTTCATTTGTTAACATATATGTTATATATTTAGTATAATAATTATTTTACAATATTATATAATTTATAATCCTGCATTTTTAAAAGTTTCAAATTTAAAATCTAGAAACATAAAAATATTATTTTCATTATTTGAATCATAGAATCCAAATAACATTTTTCAAAAATAAAATTACCAAACAAATATGCACTAAATCTATTTCATCCTGAAAGGTCAACATCATGCACTTTTTTATAACACCAAAACTCAAACTCCATCTCAGATGACTGAGGATTTCTATGGTGCACATGAAAATGATAACTTTCAGCTACATGTTCCAAACTAAGAGGCATCACAAAGTTCTATAAGCAAAATTTTGAGAAAGGGCTTACAGCACTGCAGTACCATCAAGAAGAGAGGTGTTAAGGCCAAAGTGGGTTATGAAAAAAAAATTACAAAATGAAATCACAAGTATGCAAAATTTCAGATTTGCAGTAAATGGATTCATTTTCAGTAAGTTCTCGAAATGATATTATGAGATCAATGGGTTTTGTACTGTAAGGTTATGGATAAGAATTGAGAAAAGCCTCCAATTATTTGGAATTGCATAAAAGAAGACCTAAAAAGATCCGTACTTCTAACAGATGACTTGCCAGTGTCTAACTGACTCGGAAAAAACTCAGATTCCTGTTGTTGCTGAAGGAACAACTGCAAAGACTAAGGACCAGTAGAAAACAAACAAAACACACCTTTAAATAATCACTGCGGCATATTGTGAAAATCTGTCTCTTCTAAAAGCCAAGGTTTATTCTGGAAAAGGAGATGGTTGCAATCAATGGTGATGATCCTCGTCTCCAAAACCATCGGGCGATCCTCCAGGTCCCACCACTTCCAGCTGCCAACACAAATTACAATCAGGAAAATTCTGCAAAGTAATTTTAGACACTATATTGCCTATAAAATGAGAAGGTAGGATAACATGGAATAGAGAGAGAAAGAGTAACTCTAAGTCTAAGCTCATTGGGATTCCATGTAATACTAATTTAAACCAAAATAATGCAATAGATAGATCTACCACGAGCCTTGCATATGTAACAAGTAAGAGAGGAAGGGAAAGCATGCACAGACTAAGTGGACGGCAGTTAATAGAAGCAGCTTCGTATGAACTTTTCAGTCCCTATATTGCCTATTCTGTTATACACGGAGAATACTTAGCTATTGTAAGGCCAAATTATAGTAGGGTTTTCGAACGAAACACATTTCTTCTAAGTATTTTTAAAAAGATCATTAATTAATCTATTTCCCTAAAATCATGCTTTCAATCAAAGAAATTTTAGCCATGTAGCCAAAGGTCATAAGAGAAATTGAAGGTATTTGCAAAGCAAAATTAGTTCAAAACACTTTCCTACTATCACAGGAGTTATAGTATTGTATTTATAGTATTTTTTTCACTATTGTGTGTCCTTCCCTTCTAATGTGAGAGCTACTCTCAACATGCTGGTTGGAGGATGCCACTTTTTGACAATCGTGAAAATTTTGTGGAGTAGAATATGTGCTTTCTGGTGGGAGTTTTTGTTCGAATGGAAACATAAGAGTTTTTCAAGGTTAAGCTAAAAAGTGGCAAGAAATTTGAGTTCCGGTGGTGTCAGTTTCCTCCTCTTTAAGCTCTTTTTCAAGTTCTTTTTTGTAATCATGATCAAGTGAAAAGGTTTTTTTTTATTCAATCAATGAAATTTAGTTTCAACTTGAAAGGATAGATTATATGATATCTGAATTAACCTCGCTTCCATCATTCTTTTTCAAATTTAGTTTCAGCTTCCAGCATTCCATATCATGGCAACACAACATAATAATTTATAGTAATTTCTCACCACAAAATATTGTGAGCACACAGGACATTCATGTGGCACGCCTTTCTTCAACCGGAACCAAACAACATCATGCTCATCCTCTACAATTTAAAAGAAGCAACAGAGTAAGATGTGGAAATTCTCACGTGTAATTGAAGAACGCAAAATTTACTTATGTAGAATTTTGTCAGACTTGCATGAAAATGATGAAACCCATTGGAAAAAGAGAGATTGCAAATACCCACCGTCTTCACCTCCAGGGCATCCAACTACTCTTTCGTCATAATATGACTTAATAACAGCAGGAGCTTCCTAAAGAAATAAAAAAGTATAAGCTTCCTCCAACAAATAAATCATGCGAGAAAATGCCTTCTTCCATTCACATACTCTTAACACAGTATTTTTATGTGCTAAGCACAGACACATTAAGAGGAAATAAAATAACACTTCATTTGAGCAAAGTGAAGCCTTTGCTGATTGCACAACTGATCAGAAAATCAAAAACCACATAAAAGTGAATGGTTCTTGGATAAGAACAAAAAACTAAATATTCAAAGTCACGGATACAAAATAAACATTAAGTTTTTTTTTTTTTTATAACTGGGAGTTGGANGCAATTTGAGGTTTAACATGTATGTAGTGGACTTGTTCTCCGATCGTAGCATTTTTCTTGGATCCCTAAGGAAATTCCTATCTCTATCTTCCTGTTCACTGACGTAGGTTGATTCTTGGATCTCTTGCCCGAATATGATCACATCATCTTCTCCTTCTTGAAAAGAATTCGTCCTCGAATCAAATTTGTAAGCTACACATAAGGGAAGTAAGTTAGTAACTATACGCGACAACCCAAGTGTATTGAGTTTCTCGAGCCACAAGCCACTTGAATCCAATCGTATAGTTGGTTCAATCCAAAAGGCCAAGGTTAGAGGGATTATCTTTGCAGTCGTTACCTTGAGCAGACAGATGACTCATTATGCTCGAGGTCGGAAACACTCTACGAGTTTGATGACCAATCAAACAATCATGCTCCGAGGAGTTCAAACACGAAGGCCTAAGTTCAACCACACAAAGGCATTCGAGATTTGAGGGGGGTTTTGCACGAAGCAATTGAGAGAAACACTCACTCTATTTTATTCAGTTCAAAAAGTCTAAGGTGTAAGGTGTGTCTTACAATTGAGGGGTACAAGCCTATTTATAGGCCAAGGCCTTTGGCCTTTTAAGGAAAATAACAAAATTAAAATTGATAAATTCCTAAGATGTCTAAAACTTGCCTAAAGATGAAATTTAAATTTGATAAATAAAAGAATAAATCAAAAGTAAATCCTAAATCAAATCTCCCAACAATAAACCAAAATCTTAAGGAAAGACATTCCTTATTTGGGAGGAATGGGCGGCAAGGTATGGCTGGCGCGCACGGGGGAAGGGCTGGCATGGATGGTGTCACAACCATACTAGTAGAGAGTAGGTTGTGACACCCACGTAGTGGACAAGTGGTGGCGACATGCATATGTCGCCCGTCGGACCATGTTGAGGGCCGAGAGAGAAGTGTCGTGATGCGACCAAGGAGGATGGTGCATCACCTATCACACCCCATGGATGTACTCAAGAATGCCTAGAGAAGGCATATGCAGAATGCAAGGCGAAGGCGATGTCAGTGGTATCGGTGACAAGCTCAGCGGGGGCCAGTTGGGGCCTCGGGCCATGACCCTAGAAGTAAGGGTTCCGTCGAGAGTTTGGACGAGCGGCTTTAGAGTTAGAT
>NW_019104590.1:214224-225755 GCF_001995035.1 Momordica charantia
GAAGTCCGATGACATCCCGATGCTCGGGGTGGCATCCTACAGTACCGGCGACACCCGGTAAGTGAGAAAAAGCTAGTCTTGGCCCGGTAAGTGGCAAGACTCATCCCGGTTACCAAGTTTAGTCATTCCTTGTCCGGATCTCGGCAGGAATCATCCCGGCAGTACCTGGTAAGGCCGTTTAGCCCGTTATTGACTAGTTTCTCGGCAGGAATGGTCCTAGAGACGTCCGATGGGTCCGATAAGCTAGTTCTAACATAGTTAAGCGGCAGGAATGTCCCGATTGTACCCGGTTGGCGTTTTAAGCTCGTTCTGACCTCGTTATATGTCAGAACTCATCCCGGTAAGGTCCTGGCTCATCGTAGGAGCGGGACGGCCGAGTGGCCGAGAACCAAGAGGGTTGGAAAAGTGAAATGAAGCCGAGTCGAGGAAGAAAGAACCTCGTCTAAGGTCCGACGAAGCCATAAAGGGCGCGAAAAGTAGATTGGGGCTAGTGTTCCTCGTAAGGCTGGCCATGGTCGAGCTTAGATCATGGCGCCACGCGGTTGAAAAATGTACGACCGTGACACTTAGCACACTGTACCCTAAATGCACTTAAACAACACCATTTTCAAATGAGAATTGACAAAATAAAATATTGGAAAGGGAAATACTTCCCCATCCTATAATTTGTATCCCAAGTTGGTATTATGTCATCATGATGGAGAAAATCAGGGCCACATGTATATTTGTGGTAATTTTGAAAAAAAAAAGAAGAAGAAGAAGATTTGGTGCAGAGTTTTTAGTCTCTTCAACCTTAAGTGGTGTTGACCAGATAGCATCAATGGCCTATTAACCCATATGAGTTTTAACAGAAAACAACATATTGTGCAACAAAGAGTTGAAACTGAAAATATCCAAAAGGCATTCCATCATTGACTAGCGATCTTCCAATATATCAAAACTAAAGAGAGAATGCATATCTCTTGGAGTACCCCGAATAACATCAAACTGGAATAGGAACATATCAACATATGGTACAAAAATTATGAAAAGATCACTATACTGAAAAGTAGAAATTGCCAATTAATGTGCTTTATAACAATTGAACGGCAGTTTAGATAGTGAAGAAAGGGAACAGCCAATGTTTTTGCAACCAATCACAAGCATTTAACTTTCCAAAACAAAGAAACTTTTCAACCAGATAAAATAAAATGATACATAAGGAATAATAGGACCCGATTCAAGATGCCAAAGGTAGGGTTTAGAAGAATGGCTTAAGATTATCAGTTATAGCAATTAAAAGGAAGCCTAATATTCTTTGAATGACCCTATTTTTCAGACTTGATTTGGGCTAGCTAGCTGGTGAAGAACAAAGGTATCTTAAGGGGAATGCCAGAAGTGAGACAGCTATTGAGGAACTTGCAAATTTTCTTGATTCTAGATGTCGCACACTACATCACTATTTTCTCTTTTTTGCCTAATTGAAACCAACTGGAGTGTTTTCTGTCATATCCTTGGTTGAAAAAGAGGAAATAACTGTTTATCCATAGTGTGAGTAATTTCTTCCTTATCCAAAAAATCAAAATCAAGTAGAACCTTTCCGGGTATTGTTAATTCTAGTTCAATAACAACTTATGATACACGATAGAGCATGAAAGAAAGACAAAAGGCGTAAATAATCAGGAGAGAAACCAAAATTCGTAACAATCTGTTTGCAAACGTGTTGAGGAGTTAATGAAAAAGTTTAAACAGAGAAGATAGCATAACAAAACCGCTGCTCAAGTTTCAAGTGGAAGTAACCTCGAGTGATATTGTATCACCCATGCCATGAAATCTATATGGAACGAAAGTTAAAATGAAACTAAAGCATGTGAGGAGTTACTTCCAACAACCAAAAGCGTGCTAAGATAAAATTAACCACAAATTACACTAACCTTAGTTCCAAAAGGACCAACGGGATGGTCTATATCAAGGATATCTCTTCCCTGCAAACATTAAACCAACTGAAATGAGACCCACCCCCAGAATGAGAAAGACATCAGAGGCCAGCCAAAATATTAACATATTATACCAGTCTCAGTTTGAAAACGGTCCGCACCAAATAAGAAAAATGAAAGCACGAAACGGAAAAGAAACGAGAAGTATCACCTCAAGTGCGGCTTCAAGCTCTTCGCGCTCGTGACCGGTTGCAATTGGCATTACATCCTCAACCTTCTTCTTGAGACCGGAATCAGCTAAACAAAATTAACAATCACGCGAGATCAATTCAACATTCGCACTCATATTACAGATTCATCCATACAGTCACTTACAGAGAGTGTAAAATGGAAAGAAAACAATAAGATCTACCAGAATCAGAGGCGTAATGGCGATGGAAGAGCGGAGCAGAAGGGGAAGGAGAAGCGTGAGATGAAGCAGCGAGTCGTGTGGCTTGAGAAATGCGTCCCAAGGAAGGGTTGGGGGATGATGAGGGAAGAGATTTTAGGGCTTTGAGCTGCGAAGAGAGCAATCTCCTCCACATGGTAGATTGTGATCGGTGATTTCTCCGGCAGTGATCTCAGGTCGCACCCCTTGGATTGGATTGGATTGGATTGGACTGGACTGGATTGGACGGCGAACTTCGGCGTCTGCGCTTTCGGAAATGGGACGAACAAGGAAGGAACAAGTCAAGAGTGGCTGGGCAGGGGGGTTTTGCCCAATGATTTGGCACGAGGGCAAAACGTCGCACGTGCCGCAGGATTTTTTATCATTATTATTATTTAAGTTTAAACCATATTTATTTTAGTATCTATACTTTCAATTTGATTTATTTTAGTTCATGTACGTTTAATCTATGGTCTTAATCGATTCGATGTTGATGTAATAATATAAACAAACGAATAATAATCTTTTTTTTTTTAATCTTGAGTGTATGAACTAAGTAATCTTACTTTCTTTTTTTTTTCTTTTTCTTTAGAAGATACTGTAAATTGATTATCAAATAAATTGATTAAAATACCATTTTGGTTACTGTAATTTCACATTTTATTTATTTTTTTTCTTGTACTTTCATGAGATTTACCTTGATTCTTATACTTTTAAAATGGTCGTATTGGTCTTGGATTTTTAAAAGAATCTTTTAATTTTATTTTAGATTTCATTTTCAAGATCCGTTTCATAGTATCAAGGTTGAAAGAGATAAATTGAAGAAGCATGACCACGCTCTATTGAATCAGTTAAACATAATATTTTATTTTCTCCAATATACTTATGAAAGAAAATACTTAATACTCAACATATCTGTGTCTTCTCTGATAAATCACTTCTTTTACTCTAGTCACTTCTTTAGTGTGGGGGCTAGGGAAAGGATTAATTCCTTAAAACTTCAGCAAATACTCTCTTTACGAAGCTAACTGCCTAACATAATAGCATGCAAAAATTGACTACGACACTAAATTTCTGTTGGGGTTTGTTTTGAACATTTTCGATGCAGAACTTGAAAGTTGCTAATCTAATGCTTGCAAAAGACAGACACCAAAACAAGTTCAATCCCTTCAATTTGTTCAACCTTGTAAAACAAAATACAGTTGAATACATTGCTGTTGTCACAGTCAACCTTTTGACTGCTCCATCCTCACTAAGAATAAACCTGCAGAGGAAATATTGTAACTCATGAATGGATATCGAGCTTTAATATGATTGCAAAAGATCACGAGACACGAGTAGCTTTGTGAGATATTTGCAGCTGCTGCAACCTGGCACGAGACGAACTCAACAAAATGGCTGTTCATTTAACGATTTCAAAACTAGAAATATTAGACTTGATAAGAAATAGAGATTCATAAACAGTTTCTATGGAAGGAAAGGCTAAATTTTATTTCAACAAGGTCCTCGCATCAAGTTCATGAGCGAGACAAAACCCATTCGATCTCATGACATAATTGAGAAGATTAAGATAGAACTGATAAAAATTTCATGCTCAGAGATGTATGTAAGTTGGCCCAAACATTCACATATGTCAAAGGAAAAGAAATATGCATGCTCGTGGGGAAAGTCATAGAAACCTTTGAAATTTTTTGAATTAGTGAGACTGTATCATGCTACCAAAATATCTACATCGGGTTTGGAGAAAGAATGCCTGCAAATTATAAACAACTCCATCATTAGTTATCCGCAAAAAGTTGTCTTTCGGAAGAGAATGTGGAAGGACCATGACTCATGTCCTATGTGCTCACCAGAGTCTAGATCAAGCTACAAGCACACTTTACTTTAATTTTAGCTGTCTCTTAAGATTGAGTACCTCCTCATTTTGATTCTACAAGTTAGATAAGCCAAATCAGAGCAAGAAGTAATTTTGGTTCATAAGTTGGTGAGTTATAAAAGCTCGTGTATAAAGCCTGAACAGTACGTTTCAAAATTTGGGGTTTGTGTAGCTGAATATTATTAACCTTTAAGATTAAGTGTATTCTTAGTTTAAGATACGCAAACTATATCAAATGTAAACTAGGTTTCCCAAATTCAGAATAGATAAACTTAACCCATGAGCTGTAGTCGAAAGCCCTTTACCGTCTTACAGTCACAATAATCTACAAACTTTTTTCAAATACCCATATAATCAATATGTAAGGTGAAATACCAAGCTTAAAAATTAAAAATCTTGAAATAAATGTGGCATATATTCAATAGTACCAAATGGTTAGAACAGATCATAGTACTAAGTACCGCATGCAACTTTTTCCACCACAAATCCGACCGTTCTTGCAATAGTCGCCACTCCATTGCCAGATCCCACTCAACAGTATTGGGCTGAGAGCAATGTGACGTGGATATTGCATTTTTCTGAGAGATGTGCGAACAAAATATTAAAAAAGAACACTAGAATTGTACTTTAAAATCGGCAAGGGATATTCTAATAAGCATGTACTATCATAATCAATATATAAAAGTGAGTTACCATCTCCATAGTATACTTTTGACGCAATAATTTTGGGAGGGACAGATGGCCAACAAAATTGACTCGTTTGCTAGAATCGGCTAAGAATCCTCTGCTACCAACTACGGGTCTAAAACCACTGCAATTAAACATGGCAATAGAACCTTTATTTCTTTAAGGCCAAATCTAAATATGGTGTTAGCAATATTTCAATAGAAATATTAGGCCTTTTTCCTTTTTCTTTTTTTTATGAGTACAACAAAGATGGAGAGGGTGGATTAAACCTCCAACTTCTAGGAAAGGAACAAGATGTCTTAACTGGTTTGACAATATCGGACGTATTATTAGATATTAAGTAATAGCAAAATAATAATAACTTAGGGGGAAGTATTTATAAATGAAAGGTTAGAGAGATATGGATAAGTAGAATTTGTGAGAATAATTTTGGGAGAGTCCATGCTTCCCAAGTTTATCGTAATCTTCCTTCCTATATTGTAATACATTTCAGAGTATTTTCTGTCAATTTCCATTGCAAGATATCAGGTTCCTAAAATATGGCATATATACAAATAAAAAAATCAATGAAGTCGATATTTGTTTTCTTAAGAAATGGAGAAATCAATATTACCTCCCATCAGAAGTTGAAAGCATTAGACATCTCTTCGTCAAATCTGACAAGGCAGTTTCAGCTGCTGCCTTTGACTTGAAAATAACTAAAGCCTTGCCTGAAAAGACATGAAAAAATCAGTTTCCATGTTCTGCTACACGGATGTTCGAAATTGAATATAACCTCAAGTTTTTATCCCAAAAAAAATTTAAAAAATATAAGAATACCATAGTGTGGATTTGAAATCGAACTGCACGGCAACATGTTGGCATCAACCTTTTGCTTGAGAGCCTTTTGAACTAATTCCTGCCAAGAAAAATAGAATGAGAATCAATACAAATGATTATAAAGATTCTGCACAGTTGGTCCCCCAAATTTCACTTCCCATCTGATTCAAGATGTCCTACGATTTCAAGCCACCTTTTTCTTACTTTGTGGGCATATTTTATAGCCTATGTAACAGTCAGAATGATTGTTCACGAGGTACTATGATCAGATGGGTGATTTTGTAAATACATCTATAAGTTATAACAAATAAAAAACTAAGATTTAACAAATGATTTCACCGTTCTAACGATCAACTACTGTTTAATTTTGTGAAACACATCTACCTCCACTTCTGATGATGAAAGTGTTGAATCCAGATTTTCCAATAAGACAAGTGTTCCCACTTCTTGAGCTTGTCGCAATCTGTGCTCCCAAGGCTACAAATTTATACAAGAAGGCAACGCTTGTTAATAACTTAAGGTGTAAGAAACAAAAATTAAATAATTAATCGAGTTGATTATTTTTTTTTAGTAGATTAATTTAATAACTTTTATTACCTTGCCAATTAGTATTTTCGGTTTCATTAGTCATTTTCATTTTCTAGTAAAACTATTAATAGCCAACACTTGGTATCCCGGGGGATTTTTTGAACATCAAGAATATAGGGGGTTTAAGGGAGTTTTGTGTCCTCTATGAGATGAAATTTTAAGTTTTCATAGATTAATTTACAATATAGAAAACAGGTGATGAAGGCGAGTTTATTGGGACAATAGCAGCACTTATCCTGGTAATCAATCTTATATGGCCAGAGTGATCCGATGGTCCAAATCAAACTATAATTAGCAGTAGTCAAACACCAAACATGACTACATGTGTATGGAAAAGGGAACTTACCGGTTGCTTGAACCATTTACTTCTGTCCTGCAAACATCATGACACAAAGGAATTATGAAACAGTAGTGGTTTAAAACTACTGATTGATTCTACAACATTTTAAAAAATGCAAAATTGAAGTATTGCTGCTTACTATGGTGTGGCTAAACTCTAAACCTTAAATCCTAACTGACCAAGTACTTACAATTATTAGCTTCTTGGTGACCTGCAAAAGTTGAGTGCTTTTACACCTTCTCTTATCTTGAATAAGCTTGAGTTGAGGTGCTGCTCTTTTAGAAATCTCACTTGCCTTCACATTGTAGGCTCCTTTCACAGATCCAACATTTCGACCATTGCCATCTGAAAGAAGTTTCGTCTTCTTACAAGGTGACACCTCCACCTGAATTGTTGGTGACAAATCTTAGAAACCTCTCACTCTGGAATTGTTTTGATCCTGATAAATTTTCTTGGTCTCAATGTCACTTCTATATTAACAAGAACTTTGTGCTGCAAGGTCTTGCAACCATTAAAAAAGAGCACCAATTCTTGTTCTCTAGATAAGCATTTCTTTAATTCTGAACAGGTAGGAACGAAAAAACTATGAAATAAATGGAGTTGAGAAAATAAAACATAAGCCATATACATTGTCTGAACTGGCCATTTGACTTTTGCTTCCACAAATTATTTCTCGTCCAAACTTGGGAAGACTAGAATTTCCACCAAGCTCCCCCATGGTTTTTTGGTTACTCTGCCTTGCATCTGGTTCTCTATTAAAAAGGCACTCCACTGCAGCGAATAGACAATATTGTTAAAGTGTGACTAACGGCAGGCTATGTTTGAGGGTGTCATTCACGGCTAGTAAGTACTCTCCTCTAAAAAATTCTCACGTGTGAAAATAACATAAAAATATTTTTTAAAAAAGTCAAAACTATTTTAAAGTGCTTCTGAGAAAGTACTTGAAGAGTACTTTTGACACAAGATAATTAAGAAATAATCAAAAGTACTTTTAAGAACGTACAGAACTAAACGTCAAACGTCTAAGTAAGTTTTTACTGATTACCTTTTACTAAAATGAAAGAAAAAAACACATATTTTACGAGCACTCTCAAACTAGAAAGACAAGAAAAATAATAAGAGGCAACTTCTAATTTGCTGAATTTCTAGCAATTTATAAGTTATTATTTTTATACAAAGCTCAAAATATAATGCACTTATTACAAAAACATTATGGTTGTAAATGCTTAGTTTTCAACAAGCATAGCCTTTTAAGGCCAGAGCTTCTCCTTGAAGAATATAATTACGCAGAACTACATGCTGATTTGAAGTGTGATGAAAAGTGACTGATGTCTAACCTTTAATATGATCAATTTCATCTGGAAAGTCCTCTAGGATCATGCATTTTTTAACATCATAAGTACGGTAGAAAATATAATCTGCCGAATTCAACTCCGCGTCGGATGGCTGAGGATTTCTCCCATCCTTGAGGGTGCAAACAACATTGCATTTTCTAATAACTTCTTCCTAAATTACAGAAGTAAAAGTCGGGTGAATAGAGGAAAGGTAATATTGGATACTTAGCAGAACTTTGAAGAGTTCGTTTCCACATTTGCAGAGGATTAATATTAGTCCAGGACAATGTAATTAGGAGTTTCAAATTGTTCCCAAGTTAATATCTGGTTACCATCAATTGAGCACTGAGCTAGTTATATCTCTCGTCAAATCGATCTTATTCTATGTAACATCTATTTATGTTAAAGATTAAAAGCTCTTAAACTATAGGTTGCATAGACTGGTTATCCTAAACATCACATGAAAACTAAAGCTTGCATAATCATGAATGAACTCTAACCTCCAAGCTCATAGACAAAATGAAAAGTTTTGCAAGATGATAGGTACATATTTCATGCTTAAAGGAAGAGTTAAGAGCTCACATAAAAACCGTATATCAGGCAAAGATCACATACCAATGCTAAAACAATTGAATAGTTAGAAATCCCCTTCGCTACTGCAGCCTATACCATGAAAGCCAGAATTTAAATTTGCTTATGCGTGAAAAATTCAACTTACCAAAAGATAACATTTGGAAACACCAGCACTCTCGCCAGAAGCCAAGAATATCTCATTCCAACGTGGCTCAAAATCTCTCGGAAAATCACGTAGTTCAATTGGACGCATAAAACGCACCACCTTGACCTTCTGTTCGTGAGCTCTCGTTTCAAACATTTTCACAAGCCTGCCTATGGTGGTTTCACAGTCACCTCTGTGGTAAATGTACACACAATCATAAAGAAAGTATTCCAACCCATTGCATAAAAATGATTCGTAGAACTGATACCCCTTCTCCTTTACAACTTTAGTCTTCAAGCCCCACTTGAATCCAAATTCATTTTTCACATTCCTTTCTCCAACATGCAACATTGTCTATACAAAATACGGTAATAAAGAGAAAAGTCATATCAAGACAAAACGTATGTACTGAAAAGCGTAGGAAGTTCGAGATATCAATAAAACTAAAGACAACGAAGTAACAAGGAGACCAAGTCTTGAGTAATATAACTCGAACAGTCCCACAAGTAGAATAAAAACTAACGACATTCATAAACCCGGATGTGGAGCAATTTTGAATTAGCCACTACACAAGCTCGATACAGAATGTTAAAATATCCAAGAGAGAGATCTACTTTTGTTTCTATCTTATTGTCTAGCCTAATTTTACCTGACCAAAAATTCCCTGTTAGTTAATACCTTTACTGGCCTCTCGACGAGTTTCATTTTTTGTCCATAAGCTCTCCTCGCTACTGTAATAATTTCAAATGTCTTTTTATACACTGGCCCGGATGATTACCTGAACCAAAACTTCCATGTTAGTTAATACCATTACTGGCCTCTTCACGAGTTTGATGGCCCAATAATCTGCTCCACATCTTCTTAATAATTACAGATGAAAAAAAATGGAGTCCGTTTCAATCATAATAACAATTTATTTGGTGCGGGTTTCAAAGACGACAGAACGATGACAACATCAAACCCTACAAAGAGCCCACAGTAATGGAACAATCAGAAGAGTGAAACTCAAAGACCTAATAACAAGAATATCGGAGAGAAATGAAGAGCAAGAGAAGACACAGAACTCCATTTCATTTCAAACAAGCAAGACGGGAGGTGAAAGTTCTTCAAAAGACAACATCGAACCCTACAAAGATTGTCGAAAACAGCAGAGAAATGGGGCAGCAGCGTCATTGACGAAGAGGCAGAGCGTGATCAGAAAGAATGTTTACCTCTGAGGTAGAGAAGAAGAACTGGTTATCCGAAGAAGCTAAATCGGAAGGATCGAAGAATCAAAATGGCGACAGTAGAGAAAGCGTGATGGTCGTGGGAGCGGGAAATGAAGAGAATGTTGGATATAATATTCTCGCGGGAAATTTGATATATACAACGCTTCGTCTAACGGAAATAATGGTCCCATTGGTAATTTCTTGTTTCTCACGTTATTGGGAGTGTTTATAAATTGGGTGGACATTTTAAATTTAATCTAAATGTTCTAGTCGTAAATTTATTTCATCCAAATAATTTTTATTAAATTATAAACTCGACCATAAAATATTTGAATTGGACTGGTTCAAATTATTCATGCCACTTATTTAAAATATTGTATAACCAAAAAAGATAAATGATAATATGGTAACATTTATTTATATATTGTCCAACACTCTATCAATATTGATAAGTTGATTTTTATTTAGGTAGGGAGAGGGTACATTAAAAGAAAATCTTTAAAATATTATTTTTTAAAAGACATGGTAGAATAGATAATTCACGAAGAATTATTAAATGAAACAAAATTGAGTAAAAAAATAGTTTTAAAATTAATAATAAGTTCGAATTTGTTAGGTTCAACCAAACTTATAAAATTTCTATTTTTATTTGAATTCAACCCAGTAAAGGAATAAAAGATTTACAAATCTACGTTGGTACTTGACACATCATGGTACTAGAATAACTAGAACAGTACTCTTCTAGTATACATTCACACATCAAACAACTGAATAAAATACCAACCTTTGTGTAGATTTCATTAAATAATTTATAAAAATTAACGTGAGAAAACTAAAACAGTGTCAATGACAAAAATAAAATGTTGGATTTATAACCGTTACAAATTTTGTATTACTCTAAGAATAGTTTGATTTTAAAATTGTCAATTTGGTGCTTTATCATTTGGATAAATATCGCGAAACTTTTATTATCGTTTCAAATACATAATAATGAATTAATGCTTTATATTCACTCATGATCTACCTAAAAATCTACCAATTCCTCTCATGCTTTTTATTCTTTTTTTAAACTTTAATGCAATCAACTAATCAAATAGAAAATATCAATTAATTGCCACAAATACATTAGGTATGATGAACCTGTATCATTCACAATGTTAAAATTGGAAAGAAAAATAAGGTATTACAATTTATTAACCACAGGGACAACTCATAAAACTCAACTAAATTATAAACGAGATTGTAACTTCGAAACTATAAAGATCAAATATTTGACGATTTAGGCATAAAAAATAAATATAAAACATAAAATAAAGAGAAACCAAAACTCAGCATAAATAAATAAGTTAGATATTAATCAAACAAAAACATTACCAACCAACATTTAGCAGCTTACCGCTTAACTTCCTTAGTGGCGGACCCCACGCGGGCCCACCCAACAGAAAATTCAGTCCACCAATAACAACAACCACGTCCTCCACCAAACACATCTTATCCCCAAAAAAAAATAATTAAATTACTTTTACGAAATTACATCTTTACCCTCCCCACCTACCCCCACTCTCATCCCACTTTACATTACACCCACCTCCCAAGTAACACAACCCACGAAAACCGA
>NW_019104590.1:226420-247723 GCF_001995035.1 Momordica charantia
GGCGCCGTTTCTGACGGCTCACGGCACGGCGGACGGGGTGACGTGTCCGTCGTCGTCGGAGCTTCTGTACGGGAAGGCGGCGAGCGTGGACAAGAGCTTGAAGCTGTACGATGGGATGTACCATTCTCTGATTCAGGGGGAGCCGGATGAGAATATGGAAATTGTGCTGAGGGATATGAGGGAGTGGATCGATGAGAGGGCTCGCAAATACGCATCTCACAAATCGAAACCCTAAAATTCGAATCCAAGAAGAAGAAGAAGAAAGATCGCGATAATGGCGACGGTGGGAATGGATAGCCAAAAATGACACAAATGGTAAATTTGATGCGTTTTCTGGGTTAACAATTTCGTAATAGCAATTTACTTTATTGACTTTCTTTCTCTTATTTTACTTTATTATATTAAAAAAACAATAAACTTGATTCCTAATGTAAGATTTCTTTTAGGTTTAGCTCGATCACTTTTATTTTATACTAATATTTGAGTATCCAAACAAGTTATACAAATGTGGTCGTGCAAATATTTAAGTTTGGAGAAGAAAAATTCAGGTCCTATTTTGGTTTTTGGAGATTCAAGTTTGTTCCAAGTTTTAAAAAGTTTTCGTGTAAAATTCATTCCACATTTGTTTAATAAAAGTGAGTCGTGGGATACGAACTCATGAGCCAGAAACATATATCAATTACTGCTGATTTAAGCTAGCAAAATTTATTGCTACATTAGTTCTTTATTCCCACATTAGTTCCTTAATACACGTTCAAAATCAATGTTTTTCTTTTTAAGAAAGTTTATCAAGATAAGAAGTTAATATTCCATGATCAACCCTTAAAAAAAATAAAATCCCATGGCCATGATTAAAGAAAGTTGATAAACTAAAATATATTAATTTTTAAAGTTAAGAGGCAAAATGAATTAAGTTATTTTTTTAAATTTTTTTTAAGCAAATGGAATTGAGTTACTACATTATTTTTCAAGAATAAAATTCTCGCGCCTTCTTTTCACACGGGCCGAAGTATGGTTAGCCCAAAAAACTTGCCAAGCGGTCATGGGCTCACTTTTGTGGCCCACTTTGAGCTCCAAATTGTGCAATGGAGCAAATTTTCCATACCAAATAAACTCCAAAGAATAATGATGAGAAAAAAAATCCTCCAAATTCGTCTTTATTATTATTATTTTTTACAACATTTTAATTGATGATAACACTTTGACCTATTGAGTTTGCTCAAGTCAGCAATTTATTTACCCATCTTGTCATAATTCCACCTTATTTGAAAACTGAAATTCATTGTTGGACCAAAATTTTATTATTTTTTTAGTAAAATAAATTAAGAACTAGGAGTTTTAAACTCCAACTTTAAAAAGAAAAATAGTAGATAACATCTCAATTTCCATGGAATTAAAATGTTTGAAAATTGGTAGGTTAACATATAAGAAGAAGAATGTTAGATTAATAATTAAAATATAATACTATTAAAGAGATGCCCTTTAATTCTTTAAATAGAGAATGTCTATCTGTGTTGTTTGACAACTTTGTAATTTCCATACTTTGAATTTGTTGGACAACTATAATTATTTTAAATTGATCTCATATTAAATTAATTTTAATGCATGTAGATGGTAATACTGACAGGTATTTAATTCCCATGTGATAAATAAGTCTATGCCCAATACAACTTTTGATAGATACTAAACATAGAGAATCATTTTTAATATCAATTCAAAAGGGAAAAAAATGAGTAAATATCTTTGGAACAATATTTGGATGTTGATTTGAGGACGTACCATTCAAAAATTGATACCTCTTTGAAATTTTTTAAAAGCAAAAATATTATCTAATTTTTTCTTTTACCTTTCTTCCTCTATTTGTAAAAAAGTTAATGATGGTCAGTAAAATTTTAGTATTGATCGGTAATCACCTAAATAATTCATATATTTATTATCATTTATAATTATATTTCAGTTGACAATTATACCGATATTTGAATGGAAAAAATATGAATGACCCTTCATATTCTACGTGTAAACGTTTGTAGGACCAAATTTTTGRTAGGCAGCAAACCTGTTATGCTTTACTACTATTGTTATTTATATCATGAAATAAAACTTCTATCAACTTACATATTGATATATTTTTTTCCCAAAATCTTCGGAACACAAAAAGTTTGGTATTGATATGTCCAAAAAAAAAATTGAATTGAGTAGGGTAGATGGAAGGTTAGATTTCGAATAGTCATTCAATCATTAATAAAATAAATAAATAATATTGTCGATATATTTTTAGGGAATTAATTTAAAATGATTTTCTTAATTAAGAAATTGAAAATAGAATATTTAACACGGGATGTTCTCACGTGCGGTGTCAAAAGACGATTCTGAACCGTCAATTCTCCTCGCGATTTTGATTGAAAAATATTCTGTTGCCACGTGTATTAATAAGAACCGTTTGTACTGGGCCCCACGCTGGTCCTTCCCAGGGACAGGACGGTTTCAGGGAAATTGATCAGAACCGAGCCGTTGGAGGCGTCCGCATCCATCAAAAAATGGGATAACATAATATGTAGAAACTCGAAAATTGAATAATATATTTAAATAAACGATTTAGAGATATTTTAAAAAGGATTCAATATTAATTTGATAAAATAATTGAGCGGCTAAAGTTAATCATTGCGCTGGCTTGTGCTATAAATATTAATGTTAAATGTTAATAATTCATTTGCCTTTTGGACCCTACTGTTAAAGTTGAAGAAAACACTGTTTCAAAAACAAAACCCTTCCTTTTTAACTACGGATTATTTTATTACGTTTTCTCCCTCTTGAGTAGTTAGTCATTTGCTCCCCACTCCTTCTCCTTCTTCCCCACTCCTTTTCCTTCTTCTCCACGTTGGACGTTGATAATGTTGTTGCAGCTGACAAAATCAAAGACAACATTATTATGTATGGTTCGTGGTTTCATCATCAGAACGTTTTGAAGAGTTATCAAGCACAAAATTGGAGAGGACACCCATTTGCGATTTCTTGGGATGGCTCTTCATTTTCGTTGCATCCTAGTTGAGAGAACTTCCATGGTCCAGAGGCAAGGATGACGGAGCTGAAGGTGGGCGACGATGGAGGTACTAGCAGTAACGATTAGTTCGAACATCGTTATGAAATCTGTGGAGGCTATTAGTCTTGATTGTAGTGAGATTCCATGACTAGCATGATTTGAGGAATTTTCTCAATCGCTTCTTGCATGTTGCATGTCATGGCGGATAATAAGGTAACTTTGGAGACAACTATTTCTCTTCCAATTCTAAATAGGATACAATAATTGACAAATCTCTCCATTAATTGAGGAGTCTCCTCCGACATATTGAATGAGGTTGAGGATGTTATGACTTTGAGGAAGGTGTTTAGTGGTCTAAAATTTGTTCACGTTCCTAATTCTTTCAAGGTCAAGTCTGTCATTTCTTAGTGTTTCTCTGTTCTTTGAGATAATTATTTTCCTTCGTGTATTTTGATTGTGGTGCACGATGGCCACTTTTCTGATGTAAATGTTCATTTAATAAAAAAAAATGAAAAAAAGGCAACCCTCCCTCCCTCTCTCCATATTTATTTATAGATTTAAATATTATTTTGGTCTATTTTAGTTTTTATACTTTGGAAATATCCATTTTGGTCTCTAATTTTAAAAAATAATCATTTTGATACGTTCAATTTCATTTTTTAATCTCAATTTTATTTTATCACAATTTCATAATAACATTTCACCCCCTTACCCTTTTTTTTAAACATATTTAAAAATGAAAATTTGAGAAAATGCCTCATGCTTTTTTTTTCTGGAGCTGATGCAATGCGTTAATGTGTTTGGATATATGATGTGAACATTTGGTTAATAATTTCAACGGCATATATTACGTAAAAAAATTTGATATTAAAGTTCATGAGAAGAACATTGTTACTTTTATTTTAGAAAAGTATGAAGTTCCAAAAAAAAAAAAAAAAAGACAACTCAAGTTGAGTTTTATATGGTCATATAGGATAGCTAAAAGAGTACCAAACATTCTAGATTGGTCAAATCAACCTTTTTTTATTCAACAAAACAAGATGCAAGAGCGGAGATTTCAATTACTGATATTTTGATCAAAATATATATTTGAATTGGTCGAATTGTGCTGGTTGACATTTAGACCTCGTTTACTTACCTGCAATCGTAATCAATGAATCGTAATGAAAATTTTGATTCCCTTTGAGGGTGTTTACGGTAGGAATGTAATCAAATGGTGAGACCCACCTCAAACTTTGTAATCTCATTGCACTCCTCCAACTCATCAATCTCATTCTCATTCCTTATTTTGTGAACCTCATGTATATAAATGTACCACTTTTATCCTTCCTCTCTCGTCTATGGATTAAACCCATATAATTTTTGATTAGTGATTTTATTATATAATATTAATATTAATTAATATCAATAAATTTTTTAAATAGATATTATTACTTTTAAATATTAGAATAATAAAACTTAATAATATGTTTTTATTAAAGTTTGGTTGTTCTAATAAAAAAATATTTTATTTGATGTAATTTTATTTTAATTATTCGTTATATATTAATATTAGATAAATTGTTATAATAAGAAATATTTACTATCAATAATATAGTAATAAATTAAAATAAAATTTATTATTATTGTAATTTAAAAAATATCAGCACAATAATATATTTGTAATTGGCTAAAAAGAAGAAAGTGATATATTTGTAATTGTCATATATCTGATCCTGATTCCGATTCCAGTTTTAGAAAACAACATCAAACCAATTCTGATTACAATTCCAGAAAATTTTTAATAAACAACATCAATGGAATAACATTACTATTCCAATTGGTTTTCATTACGATTGCCGTTAAGGAAACATGACCTTAATAAAAAACAATAATAGAAGTTAATTTTATTTAACATCCATGAGAATGTAAAGTTACTACATTTGTTTTAATTATGTATTAAATTTATTCTATTTAATGAAAATTTATGATAAGATTAAAGTGTCAAATTCAAACTCGAATATAATATAAAATCAAATTAAAAAAATCACACCAATTTTAGTTTAGTGAAGATTTTATTTATAGGTAGAATAGAAAATACAAAAATGGTTAAAAGAAAAATATGGCAAAATCATATGGCCTGGCGTGTTATTTAGGGCGGCGCTACGCTCTCTGAAACGGTGGCTCCGACCAAAACTCCAAAACGAGTCGTATTTGACCATCAAATTTGATTGTGAAATTAAATTCTGAAACCCCACGAAACTTCATCTCTTAATTTCATTTCCAATTTGACCAACCGAATCTGGAATCTAATTCTCCAATTGGAATTGGCTTACCCATTCTTAAATTCCAATCACGTCGCGATCATTCCCACCAATAATAAATTACATCGCTATTTTCTTCTTCTTTAAAAAAAGAAAAAAAAAACTATCATACGAATCATGGTTATTGGCATACCATCTACACTGAAATAATTTTTAAAAATAGTTTTGTTGGTATGTTAATATATAAATTAAATTTATCTGATTCATCGATTTAAGTTTTGGGATTGAATGACAGTTTGTTAATCATTAACGTAGTATTACAGCGATAGTATGAGAATAAAAATTAGAATTCACGATTCTCCCATCATAAATTGAACAGTTGATAGACGTTTATATTTTTGAGCCAATGAAATTGCATTCAAAATTCAAATGTGGTAACTTGTAAAAGGAGGTAGGTGGGCCGGGGAGAGAGAGAGAGAGAGGTGGGGTTGCTTTAGCTTGCAAGCACGAGAAACAAGTTTCCCAAAAGCAATTTGTATTTGAATTTTGAATTTGTTTTATTCCTAAAATTGGTCCACTTTTATTTTCTTTTTTGGAACTTAGGGCTGTACTGCACAGATTCCGTGGCAGCTTCCTTTTCCAATGAAAATGATTTATTATTTTCATCTTCATTTCCATTTTTGTAATCTAGTTTTTTCAAAATAATGTATATTTTTTCAATAGGGATGGATCATGGAATGTCTCGAGATGAATAGTATAATAATACGATAGATTAATTTAACTTCTTTATTGTGAGCAGAAGAATCAGTATGTTCTGCTCTAGATCTCTACTAATTTAAAAATTATATATTATTTTAGTTCTTGTATTAATAAAATGTCTATTTTAGTTAGTCTCTATATTTTTAATTATTCAAATTTATTGAGATGTAGCCATAAATTTGTATCAAGAAGATTTTAATTGTGTATAAAATTTGTGTTGATATGGATCCAAATTCTCACTTTTTAAAACTACCGTGATCGGATATATGTTTTGAAAGTACAATATGAAAAAAAAAAGACAAAAGCACATTGAACAAAATAATATTTAAACATTCTTTCAGTTCATCAATTGTATTCTAGTGAGGATCAAACCATCAATCTTTAGAGATGGTAATTGATACCTTTATTGAATTTGACCATATTTGGATCCATGTTATATTTTTGTAATTTAATTGTTGAGATATCTATATATGAATTGAATTTACCTTAAACTATTAGCTTAAGGTTTTGGATTGATCGATCATTTAATCATATTTAATATTGTACCAGATCCTATGTTATCATTTCCACTTGTTGGATCTTGTACAACTTTTCAACAACTTTCCAAAAATTACAAGTGAGGGGAGTATTGACATATCTATATATAAATTATATTTTTACAATAACAAACCATTAGAAAGAATTCGACCATAAGTGATCTTAATTGAGAAGAAAATCAGAGTCAAAGTACATAGGAAAAGCTTAATTCCAGCCAAAGAAGCATCACAGTGCCATGGCACTCGCAGGACAGAGATGAGAGCAAAAATTCGAAGAAGTAACACCATCACACCGCATCACAGCACTTGTAGACGAAGATTGAGCTTTTATCTCATAATTACAGCGCCGCAGCGCCACAAACGGGTAAAGAGAATCTATCAACTGAAGAGATGATTGCACAGGAAATTTTGAAGACATACCTATTCGAAGAGATACTTTTCCACCATTGTCAGCCAAAATGAAGCTCCGTACATAGCTTATGCAGTGGGGAGCTGCACGGTAGGTGAAGGAATCGAAGGAGTCTTGGTTGCTGGAGGAAATTGCTCCACAGCTTCAGCAAGTTAATGGCGTGGATCTATCAAATTAGATGTTAGTTGCTTTTATTTAATTTTTTCCTTAACAAAGAACATTAATTTAATAGGTATTTTTAAAAAGTCACAACTATTCAATATTTCAAATACAGCATATATTTAAAATTTTCAGCATGCTTTACTTTACATTAAATTCAAATAACCATTTTTGTAGAATTTAATATTTATGTTATTTAGAAACACACATTTATTTTAGGATATTTATATATCTCTTCACTTAATTACTCGCTCTGATTATTTCTTAATTTTTTTAATACATACCTAATAAATAAGTTCTCGTAAGGAGAATTTGTAATGAAAAGAACTTTAGAAACAATTCGAAAATGGCGATAAAAGATAAATTCTTGAATATTGTTTTTTATTTCCTACGTCACCCAATCAAAGGTATATAAAATATTCGTGTATCCACTGGTCATTGCATTATTTTATCTAAGTAGCYATCGGGTACTGAAAATAAAATATAATTTAATTTGTCACTTCCTCAAAAAATAAAATATTTTTATTTTTTGGTCACTAAAAAAAGGTGAAATGATTAATTAGTGGACGGAGGGGGAAAAGAAAGTTGAGCCCAGCCACTCGTCTTGACTCTCAATGTGAGAGTCTGCTGACGTGTACTCTCCTAACCCATCGTTAAGTTTAATTAATTAATTATTTAATTAAATTGATTGATTTAATAAAGAAGGCTGTGCTGTCTGTCCATAACCATGGCTGGGTACAACGTAAGCAATATGTGGGCCCCACTGCTGACCTGGATCCGATTCTAGCGGGGTGGGTGGCCATTTTTTTTTTCTTCCTCCCTTTTTTTGTTTTGATTATTATTATTATTATTATTATCATTATTTCCTCCCTCTAAAAAAAGCAAGAAAATATGTAATTCAATTCAACCTTTAAAAAATGCAAATTTCTTTTCGAATTGATATTATTTAACAAATAAACTAAATACTTAAAGTATCTGTTAGAACATTCACCATATATGTTATAATAWAATATTTTTAAAATAACTAAAAGCTTTGTAGAGATTTCATTATTGCAAAAATTGTATATTTAAATTTGTAATTAAACGTTATTTATTCAAACTAATTTAAAGTAAAGTTTAACTACTTTAAGAGAAAGAGAAATGGATAATTTTATTGGAAAACATTTTTGATTTACAATTTAGTTTAAAATAAAATTATTGTCAATTTGGAGATGAAAGTTAAAAATTTTAATTTGCGAACATAACTTAACAATAATTTTATATCATACCAAAATTTAGATCTAACAATAAAATAATATACAACTAATTATTAAGTTTAGCTATTTCTCTAGCTTCCTCATAGTTTGTGATGACATTGACGATTACAACGAATTGTGATGACAAAAGATGAGTTAGTGTTGGTAAATCTCTTTATACTTGTTGGTCTAATACCGAGTGATTATTCGTTTTCTAGGAGTAGTAGTAAAAATGTTGGTGAGTCTCTTCCATAACTATAATATTTGAATTTATATCTAAACAATGAGTCGTTGAACACGTAAATACAAAATACTCAAAATAGATAATATGAAGTAACAATTTTGATTTATCTGTTTAGTAAAAATATCTAAATTTATGTGATAGAGAAAGCAAATTCAACAAATATTAGTAGTTTTTATCCGTAATGCTTTATATTTCAATTTATTATGAATTTAGCTTCAAAATTTCGTGACAATTTCTTTCATAAGAAAATATCCATAAACTAATTATGRAAAATGTATTTATAAATTACGAATACTAAAATTGCTAGATGATAAAATTCAACATTGAATTATGATGTGATTTTTCATGGCAGTGACTAAATTATTAGTAATTTTAAAYTATATAAACAAAAAAGTTGCATACTAAAATTCTAGAACTGCATACTAAAGTTAAGAGGACTAATTATGAGCAATTTAAAAGTACAAAAAAYTAGATCGTTTCAACTCAAAGTTTAGATACTAAATCGTTCATCTAATGAAAGTCGAGAGATAATTTCTCATGAAGTCACACATATGCTACATATGCTATATTTAAGAAAAATAAAAGTTATGATATTTTTATAAATATATTTAAAATTTTGAATAAAAGAAAAAATAAAATTACAATGCTCAGCCCACAAAAAATCAAGAAAAAAACATAAAAGGTAAATGAGATGCACTTTTTGTTATTTGGTGGACAAAAAGCATTACATCGTTTTCTAATGCGCAGTTTTCATTGGAAAGAAATGAGAAAAAAGGGCAAAAAAGGGAGCGTGGCACTTTAATAACCAACTGGCAAAACCTCGAAAAATATCTTCCGTGGGAGGGCATTCTGGACATTTCGTACCGATGACAAATTAATTTCGTCCCATGATTCTTCCCTTTTTTGCATAGGCAATTTGATTTGCAAGTCTGTGACTCTGTCTTTATTATTAAAAATAATATCATTTTTAACAAAAATGTTTGTAGAGTCTATTTTCTTTCTCTTTTATTGTAAAAAAATTAAGCATAAATTAATAATGAGGACTATTTGTAAACTTTATCAGAGAACGAATTTATAGACTAAATTTTAATATTTTAAAATTTAGGAATTGAAATAGATAAAATTCAAGTAAAGTAGTATTTTAACCTTCTTAAAAGAAATAAACTTTAAATGAAACGAATTTTGATAGATAATAAATGTTACCCTTTAGTTTTAATTTCAACTAGTGGACCCAACTACGGGCTTGATTCACAATTTAACATTTAAATAACTAATTAGGATAAATTTTTTTTTTCCCTTAGTGGCTAACTTATACAAAAGAAAATCATAATAGCTATAATAGCTATTTAGATTTTAAGTACCCGGATACTGATACTTCTATTTCTTGCTTTTTGTTTTTTATTTTCAAAATTTTTTCTGGAAATGTAAGCGTTTGATAATTGTCTCTGTTTATCGTTTCTTATTTTTAAGAARCGTTTCTAAATTTGTGTAAAAATTTTAAAAAAWGTAAAATCAAGCGTTTTGTTTTTTGTTTATTATTTATGTTTTTAGTTTTTGTTTAACTATGATTGAAGAAAATGAAATAAAAAGATAAAATAAAGAGACAAAAACCATCCCTTTATTAAATTAGGAATCCAAAAGGATGTTTCAAAAGTTTAAAGACAAAAATGAACAAAAGTTAAAAGRCAAAATATTAGAGAGTAACTGAAGCAATAAAGAGTTACCATTATATTTTTATTTATTGTTCTACAATAAAAAATAACGAGAAAAAAAAAACAACAAACAAATTTTTACTTATTAAAAAAAGTAGAAAACAAAAAACAAAAAACAACAATCAAAAAACACAAAAACAACCAACAAAAAACACGAAAACATGAACGTTGGCACAAACGGATTAGCCACAATCAAACTTCTGTCAACAAAAGAAAAAAAAGGTTAATCGTTAATTGTTTTCATATTATTCCGTCCGTCATTTTTTGATTTTTATTAGTATTTTGGCGTTTGTTCTCTGAAAGATTTCGAGGGTTTTTGATTTTCTGCAGTTTGTATAAAAGATATTTGTATGCTCACCCATCCTCTCGAGAAGGAAATTGCAATTCCCTGCTGCTATCTTCTTATCTTCCTTCCTTTTCCTCTATCTTCTATCCTCCTTCCTTATCTGTGTCTCTCTTATGCTCTCCTCTTGAAAGGCCAAATCCATCGGATTTCTTTTCTCGAAGGGATCAGAGAGAGGCATGGAGGCCGTTTTACAGAGCAAAGGGCTTCTTTCTCTACCCCCAAATCCCAAAACCAGGAGCTTATTGCCTTCTCACGGCCTCCGCCATAGGATTTTATCCACAAAGCCCCGAAATCTTCCTGGGTTTTCCCTTTCCTCTAATGGGTTCCAAAGATTTCAGGGATTTGTCCCCAAAAATCCCTCGCTCTGTCCCAAAGAGCGAGTTTCCCTAATCTGCAAGGCCGAAGCCGCCGCCGCCGCCGCCGATGGACAGCCGGCGTTTGCGGAAACTGAGAGCCCTAAGTTTCTGGGGATTGAGGTTGAGACCCTCAAGAAGATTATCCCTCTCGGGCTTATGTTCTTTTGCATCCTTTTTAATTACACAATTCTTAGGGATACGAAGGATGTGTTGGTTGTGACGGCTAAAGGTAGCAGCGCAGAGATTATTCCATTTTTGAAGACTTGGGTTAATTTGCCTATGGCTGTTGGTTTTATGTTGCTGTATACCAAGTTGGCCAATGCGCTGCCTAGGCAGGCCCTGTTCTACACAGTTATCGTCCCATTCATTGCCTTCTTTGGGGCTTTTGGGTTTCTTTTGTATCCCCTCAGCAACTATATCCACCCCGAAGCTTTTGCTGATAAGCTTCTCAACACGCTTGGCCCGAGGTTCCTTGGCCCTCTGGCTATTATGAGGATCTGGAGCTTCTGTTTGTTTTATGTGATGGCTGAGTTGTGGGGAAGCGTGGTGGTTTCTGTTCTGTTCTGGGGATTTGCCAATCAGGTATAGATTCTAAGGCTTTGTCTTTAGACTCAGACTATTGAATCTGAATTTTGTTATTTATGATGTGTTTTTTTTTTGTGTGTTGTTGACTGCTGCTATCGATTTGGATCTCATTTGAATGCGGATTGGATGGATGTTAATACCATTGAAGTCGATGTCAAAACTCTTTGAATGATTTATCTGGATGCTAGTTTTTGCTTCTGCTGGCACGATACTTGGTTTGGAATTGTAAAATATGTTTAAGTTCATGTTTATGATATGTGGAAGGAAACAGGATTAATGCTGTTGCATTTGTATTTTGTGGAACAAAATGGTTTTMTCCTCGAAGTAGCTTCTATCTGTTTGATTTTTGGGCTTATGTTTTGGTAATGCATGGTTTTGTTAAATCTATATGTTGCTAAAAATATTGTTGGGGGAGTGACTTGAAGTTAGAACTATTTATCTCCATTTACTGGTTCTTTTAGGGGTATAGCTGTGACCAATGTTTAGCAAAGCAGAGTTTGAATGGATTAGCTCGTTAACTTTCTCTTCTTTGATTCATTTTTCTGCAGATTACAACTGTTGATGAAGCCAAAAAGTTCTATCCCTTATTTGGACTTGGTGCAAATGTTGCCCTCATTTTCTCGGGTAGGACCGTGAAGTATTTCTCGAATTTGAGGAAAAATTTGGGTCCTGGAGTTGATGGTTGGGCAATTTCTCTAAAAGGAATGATGAGTATTGTGGTCGGTATGGGGCTTGCAATCTGTTTCCTCTATTGGTGGGTGAATAAGTTTGCTTCTCTTCCTACTCGCAGCAAGAAGAAGAAGGTAACCTCTTAAGAAACTTATGCTATATTTATATTTAGGATGATGGCATTGATAATAATTGATATCCCGGCATCCATGTGCGGTTGCTATTGTTAACCCACATATGCAAAGTCGTTATTTCTGTTATCTTTCTTCGACAAGCGATTCTGAGTATTTGTGATTGTTGCATTCATTTGCAGGAAAAGGTTAACATGGGGACAATGGAGAGCTTGAAATTCTTGGCATCTTCAAGGTACATCAGGGATCTTGCCACTCTGGTGGTCGCGTATGGAATCAGTATCAACCTTGTCGAGGTTACGTGGAAATCGAAGCTCAAAGCACAGGTTTGTTGCTTTTTGACTTTGGAATGTCTGTCTATCAATCAGCTTGCTCAATAAGTAATACCCTTTATCAACTGTGCAGTTTCCAAGCCCGAACGAGTACTCTTCTTTCATGGGAGATTTCTCAACTGCTACCGGAATAGTAACGTTCATAATGATGTTGCTAAGTCAATATATATTCAACAAGTATGGATGGGGAGTTGCAGCCAATATTACGCCCACAGTGCTCCTCGTGACCGGAGTTGCTTTCTTTTCATTGATTTTGTTTGGAGGCCCGATCGCGCCTATGCTTACCCAGTTTGGGTTAACTCCTCTTCTTGCTGCTGTTTATGTGGGTGCTATGCAAAACATCTTCAGCAAGAGTGCCAAGTACAGTTTGTTTGATCCTTGTAAAGAAATGGCTTACATTCCTTTGGATGAGGATACCAAGGTATGGTTTGATGATTCGTTTGTACATCGACTGTGAAATCGTTATTTGAGAATTCGTTTTTCGTTGGCTTTGCGTGACAAATGCTTGTGTTTCAGGTCAAAGGGAAGGCTGCCATYGACGTCGTCTGCAACCCATTGGGGAAGTCTGGAGGCGCTCTCATTCAACAATTCATGATCTTGACATTCGGGTCTCTTGCCAACTCGACTCCATACCTCGGAGGAATCCTGTTGGTCATCGTCCTTGCATGGTTGGGAGCAGCCAGATCCTTGGACAGCCAGTTCACAGCTCTGCGCCGGGAAGAAGAGCTCGAGAAGGAGATGGAAAGATCAGCCGTGAAGATCCCAGTCGTGTCACAGAACGACGGTGACAACGGCTCCCTAGCGGGCCGCTCGCCTTTGAACCCCACAGCAGGAGACTCTGCGAGCAGTTCATCTGAAACCTCAGCCCCAACCAACGCCTAGATTTGTCCTCCCATCGCTAATTCAAACAAACAGGGAGAAGTTGGTTTGTTTGGCTTAGAATTTTGTGTTAGTTTTCTATAGAATAAAAATTAGCCAAGACAGTATGATCTGACTTTTTTCCTTAAATCTCTTTCTTTTTTTTTGCCCTCAATATAATTTAATCGCTCTTGTACCGTATTTGTAATCGCATTTATATATAATGGGGGGAACCCCCAAATTTTATTGTAATTCCATTTATCTCATGATAGTTTTAGAAAAGCTGTATGGATTTTCTGGATGAGTCTGATTTGTCAAACATGTGAATTTGTTAGAAACTGTCCAGCTTACAAAGGAAATGAATTCTAAGTAGTGGTTTGATTTACTTTATCCCTTTGTACGAATGAACCAATCTATGATGATTTACTTTAACCAAATCTTTCCACTTTAATTAATTAATTACTATTTTTATTATTATTTTGAATGTTATGTTTTTAATAAAGTAACGAAGACTCAAACTTCTGATTTCTAGAGACAAGTGATAAGATGTTGGTTTAGTTGATATTGACAATGAATCTTCTGATTTCTAGAGACAAGTGATGAGATGTTGGTTTAGTTGATATTGACAAATAAAGTGGATGATAGGATGGTTAGTTGACAAATTTGATGGAGGCAAATAAAGTGGGTAATATGATAGTTGACAAATTTGACAAATTGACCGAGTAGGTMATCAATGCAAAACATAGAGACAAATTATTGAAATTTTAAGATATTGATTTTTATTTTTCTCGATCGGAAAGATTTGAAAATTTGAAGGAACAATAAMCTTGAAAAATTAGGAATAGAATACACAAATTGTCCAAAAAATTGATCAAATAAACGAATTGTCCAAAAAATTTATCAAATTTAATCAGATCACCTGTTTTAACCGCTAATTGATCGATGTCCTRTCACACAATTTCATTCAAATTTTAAAAATGAATTATCGCACTCGGATTCCATCAAATACTCATAAATGTAATTAAAACTTTTTAAATTCAGTTAATAAGGCTGAAAATATAAAGACAAAACATGAAACTCAACCATTAAAATTTATCTGCTTTTTTTTTTTTAATAAAAGATTATCCGGTTTAAGAATGTTTATAAATAAAATTGTACTTTTGCCACACCAAAAAACMTATATTATATTCTTAAAAAAAAACGTATATTATAAACATACACATGAATGGAAATGCACTAAATCTTTTACATAGAGCGCATATAATTGCACTGACTTATTGGCTTTCAAGAGAATAACCAACACTCTGAAAAGAAAAAAAAAATCACTATATGGCAAGAAAAAACATACCAAATAATGGCACAACTGAAACAGGGAAGTTTCATATTTTTACTGCCTTCTTGAGTGTCTTGATAGAGGATTTGATGAAGCTGTCTTTCGCAGCATGATTTTCGCCATCGACATCGTCTTCTCCGTTTACTATCGGTTTCTTTCCCATACAGTCCACTCCCTTCTTCATCCCCCCCAAGATCAGAGATGGTGAAGATGGGATTCTCCTGAAGATCCTTGGACTGTCTGTCCTTGTGAGCCTTCTTTCCTTCCCACTCTGCTCATTCTTTTCGCACTCTTCAGTACTGACTTCTTTTTCTGCTTTGCTGCCTCCTCCTTCAGTTCCAACAATCCTGTCTTTATCTTCTTCTTTGTTTTGCTCTTCTATAGTTATCGGGATCTCGACCTCCTTCCGTGGGGAATCTGCATTTGGTTTTGTGCTTATTTCGTTAGTCTTGCCTGTGCCACTACTTTCAACTTCATTTTGGAGATGATCTGCAGCATTTTCTTGGTTTTCCTCTAACAGAATTTGAAGCCACTTCTCGACATTTCCTTTCCCGCGCTGTTTTCTACTCTCTTCATCTTCGTCTTCGTCTTCTACATCCGACTCCCGCAGATAAGGAAAAAGCATGTCATGTTTCTTTGGCTCCCCTATTTCTAAGTTCTGAAGCTTTTCAGTGATTAAGCTTCCTTCCTCCAGTGGAACAATTGCTTTGTCATTATTTTCACCAGGCTTCTCCATGGTCACATCAGTTTCCTTTTTTGTCTGCTCTCCATTTTGGGACAAAGCATATTCAGAAGCTCTTTGTTCTTCCTCTAGAAATAATCTCAGCTCTTTGTGTGTAGGTGTCTTTGGCTTGATTCCTGGCAAATGTAAAGTAGGAGTTTTGTAGTTTGTCTCTTCCAATAACATATCGTCTGTTCTTGATCTTTTTCGAACTTGTTCGTATTCAGGCCTCAACTGTTTCTCTAGCTCATCTCTCTGTCTGTACTTCTGGTAAAGATCCTTCTCGGCAGCGTCACAAATTGCCTTCTGCGCTTCGAGCCTGGCCATTAGCGCATTACTCGCTGCTTGGTTCAGCCTCAGCTGCTCCTTGTAAATAACACTCCTACAAGAAAACGATCAAATTACAAAGTTTAGTCTATTTGAACAATAATCTGCTTTTTGAGTTGATTTTCGCAACGAGTGCATTAATTATCTCATCTTACTGGTGCATGGTATCTCGGATCATCTTCTCCAGCATGGTTCTGTAGGACGATTGCGCCTCAGCTAATCGCCTGCATTTCTCGGCCCTTCTCCTGTGTTTAATTAGTTTCAATTCCAGGTCCTGAATGGTGAGCTTCTCTTCTTCATTATTTAGCTTCATATCATTCACTTCATCATCTACTTTCTCTATTTCTGCCTTCAGCTTTCCCCTTTCTTCTCTTTGCCTTAGAGAATCTCTGGCCATGACAATGGCTTGATATGGGTTCGTAATGAAGTCCGGGTTTTCATTCTCTTTAAGAAGTTCAGGTTTCACTTTCCTTGAAGCTAACATTAATCAAAAAACCCAAAAGTTATTCAATTTGACAGATTCAAATTTAAACTGTTAGTAAAAAATTTAATTTTCAACTTTCCAAGAGCGTGAAAGAGTTTCAGGAACCAACCAACTATAGGGATACTTGGTCTTGGTTGCCTATTGTAGTCCAATGATCTCAAAGGTGATGGAGAATCATAACATTCTCTTCGAGATAAAACGATAGCAGCCGGAGCAAAGCCGTGTCGCTCTTTGGATTCCATGAAATGTTGTGGAAAAGAATGAGATTCAACTGTCTGTGAAGCATTCAGCTCTTCATTTTCACCTTCAGAGAACAAAAATGAAAATGCCCTGCGCCTGCCGTCATTATATTATGGAAATGCTTACGTATAGGATCACCACCTTAATATTTATGAACCAAAATGAACATAAATCAATAAATTAAAGGAACCAACCTGAAATCTGAGTTGGAGGAAGCAAAGATGGATAGAAACTGGTTTACAGAGATTCCCAATTGAAAATCCCACCATGGAACTAGGAATTCTAACTTGTGATGTTTCCTCTTGCAGGCTTGCCATTGCAGTATCCGTAAATTGCTAGGAACAGTCAGTCCTCCTCCTGTATTTCAGCAAGAAAATTATGAGATACCATTAACTCACTACTAAACTGAAAAGCTTAAGCCGCTACATTAGGGACCTACAGTAAATTTAGTCCTTTATTATACTCTTAATCCTCACCCTCATGGAAATTAGCACAACACCCAACAAGTGATTATCATAGGATATGATCTCTCACCAGTGAATCTAAAAGCTCAAATGGATAGATTTCAGMAAATTTGATATTTCATTCATATTCTTGAGAGAGAGTAACAATTTTAGAAGCGTACTTGAGCAAGGAAACCAATGATCAATATCCCAAGCAAGCGGTGAAGCCGTATCAGCATGATAATAGAGAACATTGCCGTAATGGTCGACTCGAATTACTGCAGGATCGAAGCCAGCATTCCTGAGATTGCACAAATCAGATTGATCTAAAAAAAGGCATACACACAGAAGCTTTTAGAAAGACTAGAATTGGAACTCAGCTATTTACCCGAGATGATGGAGTTGCTTCCACAAGAGGCTGACAAAAAGCTTAGGCTTGGCAGTAGGCTTTGCCTTTGGATTTATTATAGGAAACATCTGATCTAATTCCCTTGCTGCTGCGGCCTGAAACATTATGCAAAGACCCACACGATTGTAATGAAGATTCATAATGAGAAATCACAGTTTACTAATAATAATGTTATTCGAGCACAATTTACAACAAAAATCGGATTCAGAACGAGAAGTTCGGGTTTCTGCAAAAAATTCCCAACTACTCGTATACTCAAAATACTAGAGATTGGGGAATTCTACTTTCTTGCATAATTCATGTCATCTTAAAAAATTCCCTTCAAAACGAACAATTTGAAGGGGACTAGTCAAGAAATCCACAAAAATTTGCCAAAGAGAAAGAACAAGGACTAATCATGCATAATTTTCTCCGAAAGAGCAGAAAGGGCTTCATCCCTACTATGCTTAATCGAAGAATTTAATTATCTCATTTGGAGGAATTCAATCAACAGAACACTAAAATCTCAGCTCAGTTCGTTCTTATTCCCAAAAATTTCCGTAAAATTACACCATAATTTCAAAAGAGATTCGTTTCTACCTCTCGTTTCTTCAGACTGTAAGGCGTGAAAATGAAAGGAGGACCGTGGGTGTAAAATCCGACATGTCGGTCGCGGCAGAGCTTGCCGTAAGCTTGCGGATGGCCGACAGCCTCATCAATCGCCATTTCTTCTTCAGTAAACAAGCAATTGTCGGCCATTATCGTCAATCTTCTTCTTCTTCTCTCTCGTGGAATGGAAGCTCAAAATTCACCTCAGATGAGGAAACTGACAGAGGAGCGTATGAACCCAACGGTCGATTTTGGTTTTAATATCACTTTAAAAAGTTAGTTTTCAAATTTTCGGATGCCACGTCGACAAAACGGTGCGGAGTGGGGCAATGGTAACGGCTAATAGATATACAATAATAAATTGGGTCTTAAAAGTTAGGCCCATTGGGTGATAGTGGTCAATTTGAAATGACAAACTAACATTTACCTTTATTTTGAGTATCAAATGCAAATGCATAATATTTTTATTTTATTTTATTAGTTATATATATGTAATGAAGTGGAAAAATGAAAATTTATGAGTTTCTTTCCCACTAAAGTTGAATAATTATGCTCGAAGAAAGCGTCGGGAATAAATCTGGCTGGAGGAGAGTCCCACCCGACACATTGAAAAGCTCATACGTGATTGTCTAACTTTGAACTGCAAGTTGAGATTGTTCTCTTTAATTTATTTTGTTCTATTCTTCCTCAAGAAAAAAAATGTTGAATAACTCTATCAATTGGGCAAGACAGGTAAACTCGAAGTCAGATATTTTAACCTCCACTCTTGAAAGATAATATAAAAAGGAAAAAAATATTCTTGATTTAAGAAAAAAAGAGTTTCCTATTGATTCTTACTTTGTTAATTGAGGAATATATCTAAATGACATGTTATCATTTTCAGAATCATTCAAAAATTAAAATTAATAGTCAATTTGAGCATTGATAAAGGTTAAAGGTTAATGTGTTTAAATTAAGTTAAATGTTCTATACCTGTCTCACTAACAAAAATTTTAAAAATTATATATGTATAGGGTTCCATCAAAATTTTCCTCAATTTTGATTGGTTCTACCATTTCTCTCATATATATATAGTAGGAAATACATATATAATTTTTGATGGAACTTCAAGATCAGATACACACCTACTAAAATTTTTTTTCCTCAAAAAATTATATATATGTATTTTTTTAAAAAAAATTACATTTTTGGTCCATGAATTGTAGTAGGTGTGTATTTGATCTTGAAGTTTTAAAATTGACATTTTTACTACCATTTCTTATTCCGATATTTTTTTCTTCTGATTTTCAATTATTCAACTTTTTCTTTTTACCATTTAATTGTTCCAGTTACACCTCTCCATACTCACAATTATTAATATTGAAGTTTCTAAATTGTAATGCAAATACATTTTTTTAATTCATAGATATATATAATTTTTAATTATTATAAAATATATAAATTATAATTCAATTTTATGTATATTGTGTCTTGATATWWRAKAAATTTTAAAATTTCAGTTTAAATAATTAAATTTCAACRTTGCAAATTTATTATTATTATTTTCTCAAATACATATTTAAATAATTATAGTTTGTAAAAATATATAACTTTAAACTAGTGAACTTAAAATAAAAATAATGTTAAGATACTTAGTTTCAAAAACCAATGTTAAATTAAAATAATATATATATATATTTTAAATTAGTCCTATTCAAAATAAAAAATAAATTATATTATATTTTGAACTTTCTAAAATAAAATCCATATTAAAAAATGTTTAATTTTTAAATTAGACACCATCAAAATGACAAATATAAATATAGATGTATGATACTCCTATGTATTGTTTTATTTTTAACGATTTAAAAGAACTAGATAATATATTTTATTTTCAAGGTAATCAAATTAAAGTAACAAATGACAAAGACTTTTAGTTCATCATGATTCAGTTCTTCCACCACCCTACAAAAGAGAGATACAAAAGAGAGAAAATAAATATAAGCTGCATCTAATAAACGAGGTCGTCGAGCTCCACTTAGCCCATGCCCCTTTAACCTTTTTACAAGTCCAAATTGCATAGGTTTTAGACTCGACTTTCTTTTGCATTTGTGTTGTGGCATGTGCATTCATTGACTACCTTTCTTTTATACACATTGAGTTTGGTAGGGCGAGAGAGCTCSGACATGCTCTCCACATGAAAATCTTTATCTTTTCTAGCTAGGATATTAGTTTGCCAAAAATCAACAATAATATTAATCTCTTCTAAAAATCAACAATAATATCATTCGATCTACTTTTGAGTGCGTATATAGACACCTCTCTTGCCATAGTGTCATACGAACTTATCGTCTGTATTATTTTTGCTTATTGGGATACTCCGTATCAAGTCATCATCCTCTAAAAAAATGTCTTTTACTAAATCAACTTTCTACCCGATTCAGTATGATTAGATAATGAACCAAATTAAATCGTAGGAGGCCAAAGTCAGAAAAATGGTTTTAAATGTCCTTTTCCAAGGAAGCCATTGGTATGAAAAAATGGGTATTAAATTTGATTTAATTTCCATCTAAAAAGTGAGATTCACATGGGTGGTTCATGAAATGAAGTGCATTAAATACGAAGGACTTGTATTTACTAATTTGGTCAACAAGTGAAAAAACGCCATTTTTGCTCATGTAGGGATTCGTCAAATCTCCACCGTACACTTAAATATTATAATCTAGAAATATAAAGAAAAACGATGTCATAATTCAACGTATTTATATTCTAGGCAAGTTTATTTTCCACGTTAAAATACATGATCATGTTTTCGTTTCGTTTCTCATTTTTAAGAAACATTCCTAAAATTGTGTAGAAATTTTGTAAATAACAAAATTAATTCATTGTTTCTAATTTCTATTTTTAGTTTTTAGTTTTTTTCAAAATATAGATAAAAATATTATTTTATCATATTTTATCAAAATTTGAATATTTAATTTGAAAAATTAAATTTCATATAAAACTTTTACTTTAATAAATGATTATTAAATATTTTCGGGTCTTTTATTCTTAAATTTTCAAACAAGGGAATGAGGTAAAAATTTCGAACATCTCGTAAGGATTTTAAGAACAAAAAGCAAGAAAGCACTACGAAACATGTTTTTGTCTTCTTTATTATTATTA
>NW_019104590.1:247742-342318 GCF_001995035.1 Momordica charantia
AAAAAAAGAGAGGCAAACGTAGGGTTCATTACAGGGGGAAAAGGAAAACATCGATAAGGAAAAAAAAGAAAGAAAAAAAAACATAAACACACATCAACGGATCCTTCTTTAATTTTATTGCACATTTGGCTCCAATTTTAGGTTATATTTCATAACGATTATCTTTTTAGATTCTTTAGCTACTTTAATTAAAAGTTTAAATTCGTTTTTAACAGTAGCTAGATTTGAAAAATTTAAAATAAAGATGTTAATTAGAGACAATAAAAAATAAAATTAATATATATTTGAAAGTTTTAAAGCTAAGAATTATCATAACACTATATCATGCATTTGGGATTCCAAATGTAAAAATCGTCCTATCACAGAGCTAACAATAAGCAAAATCGTCCTATCACAGAGTTCTAAAATTCAAATTTACAACACCTAATTAACTAACAAGCTAGCTAGTATCGAGAAGTTTAATATGCGTTTGGTAACATTTTTTGTTTCTCATTTACTATTTTTTTTTCCCGATTCTTGATATTTTTCAATCAAGAAAACTATAAAAATATTTCTCGAAACTGATAAATATTGCTTGGTAGGAGTTTTTTTTTTGTTATCTAAAATTTTAAATTACAAGAAAAAAGTAAAAATTTTATATGAAAATTAATTTTTAAATTAAATATTTGAAATTTTGTGTTATATTTAATCTTTGATATTTATTGTGCATTTTATAAATAAAAAATGATAAAATAATACTTTTATCTAGGTTTAAAAAAAACTAGAAACAATAACAAAAGAAATAATAAATAAAAAAACTTAATTTTGTAGCTACATATCTTAAAAATGAGAAATGAGAAACAAAAACAGTTACCGAATGTCTATGTTTCTCAAAAATTGAAAATGAGGAATGAGAAAGATAAGAAACAACAACGTTATCCAACGGAGCTTTAAAAAGTAAGACATAAATACGACGTACCACATATTTTTCGAACCTTTATTTATGGTTAGGGTTTTGTCCCAAGGCTAGATAAGTATTTGAGTGGCCAAGGATGGTCACATTTATGAATTTTTGATAAAGCCTTTGCCAAGTCTTCAACAAGGAACTTAAGGTGGCCAAGAAAATTAGAGTGCTGAACTTGTCAGTCATTTTCACCTCATGTTTCATGCTATAAGATTCAATTGAAAATTCAAAGCATTTAGTCTAGCAAAAAATGTAGTAAATGAATCCCCCCAACAAGTTATTTAATGAATATTGTACGTTTGACATAAATAATATGCTTTTATATTTGGTTATATATATGAAAGAAAATTTTAAAAACGTCTTCTAACCATACACGTTTGAGCGTTATGATTTTACTTCAAAGCACATGCATGCCGTAAATTATTACTATATTTTCAGTATAAAAGAAAAATCGAAAACTCAAATATTTAGGACAAACTCATAGTCACCATCATTSATTAATTTTAAGAACATACTCATGTATCTATATATGTATAGGCTTACATTTAGAAAACTAAATGTAAATTGGTTCCATCAAACCCATCCACAAGTAAACTCATAATAACTCATTAATAACAAAATCTAATGGTAGAGAKGGAGAATCGAATATACACTCTGTTATTATATTTGTTATTAGAGCTAGGGTTTCCAAAAAATTAATGACCACATTGGATAACAAATTTTTATATTTAAATTTCTAATGTTTCTACAATTTTGTGCATGTTTTCAATTTTAAAAACCCAAAAATAGAATTTAAAATCTATGATCTTATTATAAAAATGTATTTTTATTTTGCAATTACTTTTATAAATTGACATGCATAACAAAAATTTTTATTTTCTAAGTTTTTCACTTGTTAAAAAGCACTATTCAAGTCTTCATCAAATTAAAAAAAAAAAGAGTTTTTGAAAGCTAGTCATTTAAGAAAATTTGATTGTTGTTTTTTTTTGTTTTAATTTCCCATCATCCATGTCGTGAGGTTTATACAAGTGGGATCCTTATGGTAGGTGATACCCACAAGACCGTACCTATGTTTTTACCACTTATATGTCATCCCAAAGAACAAGAAAGTTTGATTATTAATCTTGTCTATATACCTAACCATATATATGCCAACTTAGAACATAATTCAATAGRTATTGATGTCCGATCAAGAGGTCGTAAGTTCGAATTTCCATCCCACCGAATCTAAAAAAGTAAAAAACTAACAATATATTATAATTTTTTGAAAACAAAATCGTCATGCAAACATTCCATTTACAAAATTCAACTAAATACCTAAAGACATTAAATTTTAGATAAAGGATGCAAGAGATAAAGTAGGAGTTAGTTTGTTATACTTCCTAATATATATGTTTTGAGTGCATACCTTTTTTAACAGTTTTTAGGATGAAAAAAACAATATTTTACTATTTTCATGGGTTTTCTTTCCTATTTTTCTGAATACACTATTCATGTTTAAAATCATAATTATAATAATTTAATGACGTTTAAATGAAATATGAAATTGTTCACCGATACTTTTCAGTRGATAAAATGAGATTTAAACTTTATTTTGTTGATTCTTTCACCTCATTAATTTGGGACTATAATATATGTTGAAGCAGAAATTTGATATGACTTGTTGACTAAATATCGCACCATAGCCCATAGAGACTCGACGTTAGCTTGCAAAACAAAGAACATTGAACATTGGTGTGGTGCTAGCCAAGCATACTCCGATGCCTAAGTCGGAATCTGAGATTGAAAGTTGTATAGTAAAGAGTAAGGTCATTTTAGCATACCTCTAGGATTCAGCCTCCCATTCTATTTATAATGTTTAAATCATTACCTTCCCAAGAAATCTAGTTCTCTAGGCTTCAATACATTGTCGTAGGTCAGATATCAGTCGGAAAGGTCATCGTTGCATAGCTTTATCAAGTCAAGATATGGGTTCAGATCCATCTTTGGAAGACGTCAGTTGGCAGCCACCGAAGGTTATGTCGACGGTCCAGAATTGGTTGGCCTCGGTTGACCGTGGGGCTCGGCATCTTGGGTTAGGTCCTTTCGACTGTCGACTGGACTTCTGAATTTGAGTTTATTYTATCATGAGCTCGTCTTGCATCTATTCCGTATCCTCGTCAGACCTGACTTCATCTACCCGACAACATATTTATCAAAAATGCCTAAACCTTTTCATACTTTGAAAAGGCAAATTTTGACAACTGACTAGGATATTTGTGGGTGAGGCTAAGGGCCTCGACAAGTGRAGATTTTGAGTGGCCAAGAAAAGAGTTGGTAGAATTGTCAATCATTTTCACTTCGTGTTTCATGCTAAAACTTAGGCTTTAATTTGGTCTACAGAGTGAAGTAAATGTGATCTTTCCAACGGTCGGCTGTGTGGATTTTGATATATTTTCTATGAGAGAAAAAAATGGTATAAACCATTGAATTTTCACTTTACTTTGTGGTTGGATATCTATACAAGTAGACCATGGGGATGTCGATTGAGTGGAGTGGCCATATTTATTTTATTTAAAAAATTAGTTTGTGTTATTCTTTTTTTCCAATAGGGTGGACATTCGAACCTTTCGAAAGATTATGAGATCACGAAGTTGGTGCCTCTTTTGGGTTTAYTCATCTTAATTGGATCCAATTTTTAAATCGGATGCTCGTTTAAGCTTTTGGACTCTAATACCATATTAATATCCACGAGGTTCTATCTTAAAATCATTGGCATTGAGAGGGGTAGCTCGTTTATTTTGTAAATCTTTGTTAGATTCCATATGAGATCCTTAACAAAGAATATAGGCTTGAATTAGTGGAATTTTGTTCAAGTTGCCAAAAATTAATTTGTGTCATATGGTGTGTATATATAGTTTAAATATTGAATCTTTTAGTCAAATCTTCAAGAGACGGAAAAGATTTTTGTTGTGTRTTCTAGGTTCAATGGTTTTGTTTTAAAATATTAAGTTGATAGAAAAATATTTGTATATATATTTTTTTAGGTTTAGTGATGTTTAAAATAGATGTATAATGTCTTAGTTGAACTATATTTAGGTTGGTAATAGACAAGACAACATTAAAGATTATGAAAAATCAAAAGTTATAATTATAATCCAAGCTTCATATTTGTTTCATCACAAAAACGATCAAGCTTGATCACGAAGATTATACTTTTGTTACCGACATACGAAAGATCTGCAAAGCAGAGTTAGCACTCTGACGTTTAAGTTAGTACATTATTTGATCAATATTCGAGAGAGAATATCGTTTTGCATACCTGCACGAGAGGAGAAATTCTATATTTATAGAGGTAGCTCTTGACAGAGTTTGTAACAGCCTATAATCATGGTGCCTTGTCAAAGAACGTGTATGTCGCTTTTGCGCCTACAGACGATGCTCTTCAAGATCGACTCGCRTGTAGCTGGTAAGGATCGGTTGACAGATAGGATATGGCTTGGCTCGACTTTAACGGCGCCGAGCTGCATGAACTTGTTCACATGAATCTCTTCATTTGATTCTTTTGATCATCATAGTAGTTGATGATCCTGATGTCCGACACACTTGACTGTGATAATTCACCTCCAACCATATTATTTGTTAAATTATATAGCATGRTAGCATATAACTAGCTAGCTAGATCTCTGTCCCGACACATAAAGGAAAAGGGCCCTTTTAGAAAGAACGATAGATATTGTTATTAWTTTGGACGGAATAGAAAGATTGTTGATGACATATTTGATGATGTTTTTCACCTGCATAAATATTAAATGAAAAAAAGAAGAAGAAATAAAAAAAAAAAAGAGAGAGGTTTTTATGGATGAGAATTGAATATATAATGTCAGTGGTATATTGCTTGGTTTAGGTATACTTTCTTGTTTTATACCATTTATTGCAGACCCTCTTAACACATGATTGAACACATTTTGGTATAGTCAAAATTATTTTTTTTTTCATTTTTTAAAATCATGCGTAAATCCTCGTAAAATATTACTATTTTAGATATAAATGATTTTAACACTGACAAAAATAATTTTGTTCCAGTTAAAACCACTTCTAATACATACGATAATATTTTACAGTGATATACAAATGATTTAAAATATAACAAAAATAGTATTACAACACTCTGAAAACATGATTTAGAAGATGTTGACTATTAATTTATGTGATTTTTTTAATTTGTGTTTCACATGTCTTATATTTCATCTCTTATTTAACAATACATAAGAATATAGAAATTATGGTAGGTTGGAAAAATCTTTTATATATTTAATTTTAAAATATGTTACCTATTTTTTAAATTTTCAAATATAACRCAAATTTTCATTTATTTTGTATAAAATTGTGGAATTAAAATTGGACATTCGATTTTTTTAAATGCTATATTTTAAAAAAATTAAATATAATTTACAAATTTTACTAAATATTTTTGTCATATCTTCAACTACCTTTAAAAATATTTAGTTATCTATAGTGTCAAACTTTGATACAAGAGATTTATACATCAAATGTACATCAGAAATACATCGGATATATATAAGATAAGATATACATAGGTATATCATTACAAATATATTGAGTATATCATTAATTAGAGATACATCAGATGTATATTAGATGTATAATATGTACATTTGATGTATATCAAAGATACATCGGATGTACATCAGACGTAGATTGGAAGTATATCAGAGATACATCGAACGTAGATTATCAGGTTTGCCATTTCCCCCCTCCATATATCCGATTATCTCTTCTGATTCGCTTCCTGTAAAATTTTATCACAAATTCCCAAAACATTGGAGCAACTTTTTCCACTTCCTCTTGCTTTTTCCCACACCAAAACTTACATTTCTTTGGCTTCTTTCTGCCCCATTCCCTATAAGAAAAACAAGAAACAAGACAATCTTTTTGTTTTTCCTTGTGGGTTTCCCATTTCTCATGTAAAACAGAGATATTTGAGAGCTGAGATTTTGGAAAACAGAGATGGATTTGGGGGTTGGCAGTGGCAGCTCGTTTAGGAGCAATGGAAGTGTGGATTTCTTTTCGAGACCATCTGTACATGAGGAGGACGAGGAGGCTCTGAAATGGGCAGCCATTGAAAAGCTTCCAACTTTCCGGCGCTTGAGGAAAGGTTTGGTGACAACGTTGGAGGGTGAAGCTAATGAAGTTGATGTCCCAAATCTTGGGTTTCAACACAGGAAGATTTTGATTGAGAGGCTTATAAGAGTTGCTGAACAGGACAATGAGAAGTTCTTGTTGAAGCTCCACGATCGTCTTGATAGGTAAATTTTTGTCATTTTATATGGGTTGTGTAAATAATTGCATAAGGCCGAACAAGTGTAAATCACTATAAATGAGGAGGAAACAATCCGACTAGGGTTCGAACACAGGACTTCCCACTCTACTCCGACATGAATAAACCACTACTTAACCTAAAAGCTTAAGTTGATGGTCTGGGTAAATGAATATCTCTAACAAAATATATTTCATTTTGCTTGAGTTGATGGTCTGGGTAAATGAATATCTCTAACAAAATATATTTCATTTTGCTTGAGAAATTATTTAAGGTAGGGAATGACGTTGCTGGTAATGAGTTTGACTGAATGTTCGTTTTAAGCTTGTTGGACTTTAATATTATATCCATGTTCRCAAAATAAAGTCAAATTAAGAGGGGAGCTTTCTTTACTTTATCTTTGCGCTTTCTTGTGGCAGTYATATTGAATAATTTTTTATATTTTTTCGGTCTTTTCTTAAATTTTCAGAGTTGGAATCGAACTTCCGACCATTGAAGTTCKGTTCGAGCATTTGAATGTGGAGGCAGATGCTTATGTTGGAAGTAGAGCTCTTCCTACGGTTCTCAATTTCACACTTAATATGGTGGAGGTAACATCATTTTAACTGATGAATTGTTGAATTAAAATCTTACAAGATTTTATGTTAATTCTTTCTTTTGCTGATGGATTTGGTTTTGATTTCCAAAGGGTTTGTTGGGTTGCCTTCATATGTTTTCCAGTAGAAAGAAGCAGTTTAAAATCCTTCATAATATCAGTGGAATCGTCAAGCCTGGAAGGTAGGAAGAGCAAATAAAWAGTTCCAAAATTTCTAGTTATTTATTTATTATTTTAGCAGTTTGAAAATGATTTTTGTTTTTAGTTTTTTAAAAATCAAACATATAATATCTCCTAAAACTATACTAAATTCGAAGCATCATAAACAGGTATTTTGGAAACTAGTTTTTTGGGCTATGATTTCAAAAATAATTTTGAAGCTAAATCAGCAAAAGACAAAAAGTTGATAAATAAACACAAATTTTTGAAATAGAAAATAAAATATAAAAATATTACCGTCAGTAACTTTTATTTATTGCGTTTGTTTTTGAGAAATATAGAATAGAAAAAATAGTTAGAAACTAAAAGATAAGAATTTTGTTCAATATTTCAAGAAATTAAAGTAAAAGGAAACAAACTTAGAAAATTTCAGTTGATGATTCTTCTCTAGGAATAAAAACATTATTATTCAATTTTTTAGAAAAWTTTATATGATATTTTTTAGAAATATAAATTTTTGGTCATTTTTTTTAATGTTTTAATCTCTTTAATTCTTTTGGCAGAATGACACTGCTGTTGGGTCCTCCAAGCTCCGGAAAAACCACTCTCTTATTAGCACTTGCAGGAAAGCTTGATCCTTATCTAAAAGTATACATCACTTTTCAATTCTTTGATCTTTAATTTTTCACAATAAAGTAACAATAAAGGTTTAAACATAATGTTTGAAAGTTGAGATACGAAAGAGAATATTTAGAAAAAAAATGAAATTAGTATAAAAGTAGTTCAGGGACCAAAAAGTAGGATTCAAACCTTGACAAGATTATTTATCTAAAATTTTACTGTCTGCTCTGAAATACGTATTGGATTTAGGCATCTGGAAGGGTGGCTTACAATGGCCATGGCATGAATGAGTTTGTACCTCAGAGGACTGCAGCCTACATCAGTCAATATGATCTTCATATTGGAGAAATGACTGTTAGGGAAACTCTAGCTTTCGCTGCACGATGCCAGGGCGTTGGCTCGCGCTATGGTTAGCTTAAAGATGACATACATTCATGTATTGGTTTTGGTTCATATTATCTAGCTTGTTCAAGTTTTTAGCTTCTAACATGACATACTTTTGCAGACATGCTAGCAGAACTCTCAAGAAGAGAGTTTGCAGCCAATATAAAGCCCGATCCTAATATCGATATGTTCATGAAGGTAATACATGATTAGTTTGAATCAAATAAGTTTTCCTTACTCTCGTAAGGCTAAATATATATTTTAATCCTTAATGTTTGGGTGGTTTTCAATTTAGGCCCTTAGAAATTTGGGTGTAACTAGAAACTTTCCTCTCTTAGTTTGATTTAATTCTCCCTCTAAATATCTCTCACTCACTAAGTATCAATGACATTAAGTTTATTCATCACTCCATTTTAGCATTTGCCAAAAAAAGAAAAAAGTATAATTAAAAAACATCACAATGCAAAGGACTAAATTGAAACACTTTAAATTGAAACACTTTAAATTACAAGGACTAAATAAAAAAAATACTCAAACATTAAGTACTAAAAAATATATTTTTCCATCTCATTACCCTACCTTAGAAAGAAAAATTGCTGGTGGAGTTGAGTTCATGAACAACATCAGAGTTACTATAACAAAAATTAGATTCAAAAAAGAAAAAGAATGGTTTAATTTTCTTTGGCTGATTGATTGAAAATATCAGTGACACTTATTCACTTAAGATTCYCATTCTCGTTGGCGTTTAATTTCTAGGCAGCTGSAACAGAAGGCCAAGAGGAAAGTGTGGTGACAGATTATATCTTGAAGGTAACATACYAACCGTTAAATTACCAATCAATTCAAAAGCTTAAACGGATGGATTATGATAAATTAAATCTTTTATAGATACGTTAACACTRACTGCATTAAAATCATTTAGATTTTGGGATTGGAAGCGTGTGCTGATGTAATGGTTGGGGATGAAATGGTAAGGGGCRTCTCTGGAGGACAAAGGAAGAGAGTTACTACAGGTAAATTGGTTTATACAAACCACATATATATGCTGTATTTTTTCTCTTTCACCAATCACATTAGATAACTAAAGCTTCCATTAAACTGAAGTACAGGGGAGATGTTAGTCGGCCCAGCGAGGGCACTGTTCATGGAYGAAATTTCTACGGGTTTGGAKAGCTCCACAACCTTTCAGATTGTGAATTCTTTGAAGCAATGTGTTCACATTCTTAAAGCAACTGCTGTCATTTCACTTCTCCAGCCAGCACCAGAAACTTRTGACCTTTTTGATGACATTATTCTCCTATCTGATGGTCGAATTGTTTATCAGGGTCCTCGCGATGAGGTGCTTGAGTTCTTTGAATCTATGGGATTTGTATGTCCAGAGAGAAAGGGAGTCGCTGATTTTCTTCAAGAGGCAAGTTTAGACTGTCTCCTTTTACATGTATCGTAATCTATAAGCATTGTAATCTATAAGCTTAAGCACACGGTTTATTACTAAGTATAACCTTTTATAGGTGACATCAAGGAAAGATCAAGAGCAGTACTGGAAGAACAAAGATGAGCCTTACAGCTTTATTACGGCCCAAGAATTTTCTGAAGCATTTCAATCGTTCCATGTTGGCCGAAAGCTCGGAGACGAACTTGCCATGCCTTTTGATAAGTCTAAGAGCCATAGAGCAGCTTTGACGATACAAAGGTATGGCGTCGGAAAGAGAGAACTGTTAAAAAGCTTGTTTCTCTAGAGAGATCCTCCTTATGAAGAGGAACTCATTCGTCTACATATTCAAACTCTTTCAGGTAGGTTTTAAATATAATTTTGTTTCTAGAGTATCTTCTTAAAGTATGAATCGAAAAAAAATTAAACTTACTGTAATCCATTACTTTAATCTCCTGTCTTAAGTTTTTGGATTTAACGGTCCTTTAACATAGCATGTTAAGCGGTAACTAACACAATTACTTTTTGGGGCTTTTCAGCTAATGGTAATGGCTTTAATTACGATGAGCGTATTCCTAAGAACTGAGATGCACCACRATTCTATTGTTGATGGAGGAATATATACTGGTGCTTTGTTCTTCACAGTTATTATGGTTATGTTTAATGGATTGTCAGAGCTCTCAATGACCACAGTTAAGCTTCCAAATTTCTACAAGCAAAGGGACCTCCTATTCTACCCTTCATGGTCTTATTCTCTTCCCAATTGGATCCTCAAGATTCCTATTACTTTTGYGGAAGTTGCTCTGTGGGTTGCCATCACCTACTATGGCATTGGCTTTGATCCAAATATTGAAAGGCAAGCAAAAAAAAAGTACTCTGTTCATGTTCATTCTGTTCCTATCATTTGATGTGATTATGAAGGCTTTTCTCCCCCTYTTTTTTTATTTTGCCTTTTGATGTGAATGTGAATTGGAAACACAAATGCTGCAGGTTTTTCAAACAATTCCTGGTGCTTCTACTAGTAAACCAGATGGCTTCTGCTCTTTTTCGATTCATTGCTGCATTATGTAGAAACATGGTTGTTGCAAACAYGGTCGGTTCTTTTGCACTTCTGACCCTCTATGCACTTGGCGGTTTTGTCCTATCTAGAGGTACGTCATTGCTACGTTTAAATTATAAGTTTGATTCTTGAACGTTATGAATTGAGTCTAATACGTTCCTGAACTTTGAAAAAACGTCTAATAAGTCCATAAACAAGTCWTTGAACTTTAAATGATATCTAATAGACTACTGAATATTCAATTTTATTTCTAACAGTTTAGTAACTCAYTAGACACAAAATTGAAAGTCTGAGCTTATTAGATGCTATTTAAAGTTTTAAGATCAAAATTGTAACTTGAAGAAAACCCTTTTGCAAATTATGCTCGCAATCTAAGAAGCACGGATACGGACATGAGACAAAAATATTATACAACATGSACACAGTGACATGTCATTTTCTAAACATCTAGGATATAGATACGTCAAGGACACATTTTTTATACATTTTTTTTATGTATATATCATTTTTATACCGGAAGGAAATCCAAAGTCAAGTTTTTGCATTTTCATACTTTAAAAAATTAGTTTGATGTATTTTACTCTCAAAATTTATTATTTTGTYCTATGTTACTATTTATGTCTATTTCTTATACTTAACAAGTGTTYGATGCGTGCCTACCATAAATGTCAAATCCATATTCACTTTATACAACTAGTATGTGACACAGATCTAGTGAGCTAACAAGTGTCCAACACGTGTTCAATAAGTGTTCGACATGTACTCGAAACGGACACGTTATCTAGATTGAAGTGTCCGTGCTTCTTAATTCGTAATTAACGGTTTTATCTTATTTACTTGTTGTATGCAGAGGACATTAAGAAATGGTGGACATGGGGCTACTGGATTTCGCCAATAATGTATGCCCAGAATGCCGTAGTTGTAAATGAGTTCCTTGGAAAGAGCTGGGCACATGTAGGTTCTTAATTCTCTTCTTGAATAATTTGTTGCTTCTCACTTTTGGATGATGTTTTACTAAAATACCTTTGTTTTTCCATTCAGAAAATTCTCTCAAACTCAAAGGAAACTCTAGGAATCACAGTTTTGAAGTCCCGAGCATTCTTCCCGAATGCATGCTGGTACTGGATTGGTGCAGCAGCTTTGCTTGGTTATGTATTTTTGTTCAACTTCCTTTTCACTTTGGCGCTGTCGTTCCTCAACCGTAATTATCTCGACCTTATCTGACTTCATAAAACATACCTGAATAAGAAAGAACTTTGGATCAACCATCTTACTTTTGATTGTGTAGCATTTGGGAAGGCTCAAACTGTTAAATCAGGGGAACCAGAAAGTAGTCACAATGGTGACAAAAGAGGTATATCAAGTTGTAACTTGTGATTGATAACTTAGAATGTGTCAAAAGAATATGAATGAATGATTTAAATATACCGTAACCTATCAACTTAACATTTTGAGTTTAGTGTTATGTATTCGAACTGTTGTATTGTAATGTTTTTCCTCCCCAATTAATTTTTATAGTCATCTGTTGGGCGTGTGACGATGATAACGCTGGGAGAAATATGATTTCAGGGGCTCTGGATTCAAGTACAGCAACTAATTTTCAAGGCTATGCCAAAAAGAGAACAGGAATGATTCTTCCATTTGAGCAACATTCAATTGTCTTTGAAGATATCACATACTCTGTTGACATGCCGCAGGTACTTCAAATCCAAATGAGACTGTTCTGACTAGTGAAAAATGCTTGATATCTAAAACTTAGAAATGTAGATCTTATGGTATTTGTTTTTAATCCTAATCATCTGAGATGGGCTTCCTCCAGGAGATGAAAAATCAAGGTTTTCTTGATGATAAGTTGGTACTASTGAAGGGTATAAGTGGCGTTTTCAGGCCTGGTGTTTTAACAGCTCTTATGGAAGTGAGTGGTGCTGGTAAAACGACACTAATGGATGTGCTTGCCGGTAGAAAAACAGGTGGTTACATTGAAGGAAACATCAAAATATCCGGTTATCCAAAGAAGCAAGAAACATTTGCCAGGATCTCGGGTTACTGCGAGCAAAATGACATCCACTCTCCTCATGTTACCGTGTACGAGTCCTTGCTCTACTCAGCATGGCTCCGTTTGCCTCGTGAAGTCGATTCCGAAACTAGAAAGGTAAACGAAACCAATACCAATCTATCAAGGTTAATGTTGTACCAAGTCTTGTAGATAATGATCATGATGAATGGGAAGCGCAAACGGTTAGGTTAAAGGCCTAGTTGTTCTTCTTTGAACTATTAGTACTTGTATTGGTGTTATGGTTGACAATTTGATTGCAATGAATGATAACAGATGTTCATTGAAGAGGTGATGGAACTTGTGGAATTGAAGACATTGAGGCATGCTCTAGTTGGGTTGCCYGGTGAAAACGGTCTCTCAACCGAGCAGCGCAAGCGACTAACAATTGCAGTGGAGCTCGTTGCAAATCCATCTATAATATTCATGGATGAGCCAACCTCAGGCCTAGATGCTAGAGCTGCAGCAATCGTCATGCGAACAGTTYGGAACACTGTGGACACAGGAAGAACTGTCGTGTGCACCATTCACCAACCAMGCATCGACATCTTTGAAGCTTTTGACGAGGTGAGAAACACAAAAAAATACGGATACTCACGGGCYTGTTTGGTAACAAGAAACATGAAACAAAAAATGGAAACTTCCAAAGGGGCCCTACCTCAATGAATTCAATAACAGCACAATAGAAAGAGCATGATATATTAAAACCTTGGAATGTTGCCTTGCTTTTGCTTGTAGCTCTTCTTGATGAAGCCGGGGGGCCAAGAAATCTACGTCGGTCCATTGGGTCACCATTCCTTTCATCTAATAAAGTATTTTGAGGTAGGAATAGGATGATTAAATGTCAATGCAACAAGTCTACAAGAGTTAACATCCATATAATTTAATTAAACTAATGCATCTTTGTTCTTCAGGAAATTAAAGGAGTTGATAAAATAAAGGACTGCCACAACCCGGCCACATGGATGTTGGAAGTAACTTCCCCAGCACAGGAATCAGCTTTGGGAGTTGATTTCACAGATTTGTACAAAAATTCAGAACTATATAGGTAATTCAACTATACCATATAGTATCACGCTTAAGGAATTAATTGTTGAAAAAATGCAACTTTGTTATGGATGTTTTTGAAAATGTGGAACAGGAGAAACAAGATGCTAATTGAAGAATTGAGTAGTCCAGCTCCGGGTTCGAAAGACTTATATTTCCCAACACAGTACTTGCGATCGCTTTACACACAATGCGTGGCTTGTTTATGGAAACAACATTGGTGTAACTGGCGCAATCCTTCATATTCTGCAGTGAGATTACTCTTTACAATCGTCATTGCCTTATGTTTGGCACAATGTTCTGGGACCTTGGTACCAAAAGGTAAGCACATCGTTCTAACTTTCATGGTTGTATTTTTTTAGTCTCTGTACTTTAAAAAGTTTCATATAAGTTTACTTGYCCAATGAAGGAAAAGGCAACAAGATCTATTCAATTCTATGGGTTCAATGTACACTGCTACTCTCTTCTTRGGAGTCCAAAATGCTTTCTCTGTGCAACCGGTGGTCGCTGTAGAACGAACTGCCTTTTATCGTGAAAGAGCTGCTGGGATGTACTCGGTTATACCATATGCATTTTCAATGGTAATAATGCTTTTCCATGTCAGAATCTTTATCCATGTCTAACATGAGAAATATGTTTAGCCATTGAAATAATAATCCCATCTCATCTTTCAGGTGCTGATTGAACTCCCATATGTTCTGGTTCAAGCAGTGGTTTACACTCTCATCGTGTACTCGATGATCGGATTCGAATGGACCGTTGCTAAATTCATGTGGTATCTCTTCATCATGTACTTCACTTTGCTATACTTCACATTCTATGGGATGGCAGTCGCAATGACACCAAATCATCACATTGCTTCCATTCTCTCATTTGCATTCTTTGCATTGTGGAACCTCTTTTCTGGATTTGTCGTCCCAAAATCCGTAAGTTTCGATTCTTATAGGTCAATTTCTATTGCATTTAATAGATAAGTAGACCGCACTAATATTTATTTAAACCATGTTTTTTTTTGGCATCCAAACTGACAGAGGATTCCAATTTGGTGGGTATGGTACTACTGGATTTGCCCTGTGGGTTGGACCTTATATGGATTGGTTGCCTCTCAATTTGGAGATGTGAAAGATGTGCTGCTTGATGTTGATCAAACTGTGGAACAATTTGTGAGACACTACTTTGGTTTCAGACATGATTTTCTGGGAGTTTCTGCTTCCGTGGTTGTTGGATTTGCTCTTCTTTTTGCTTCCATGTTTGCCATCTCTATTAAAAATTTTAATTTCCAAAGAAGATGATAGTTATAATTATTATTATTTATGGGGGATTGTATAGTGTTCTACAAGTATAAAAGTACTTGGAGGGAGTTCATTGTAAAAGTTGTTGTTATTAATTACTTTACTTTGTAATGTGCTTGTAGAGAGCCAAAGGAAAGGGAAAATTATAAATATATGAATAATCTTTGTATTTTATGTTCATCAAAATTAAAATACAAAGATTGTTCTTATATTTATAATTTTGTTAAATTAGATATATATTTTTGATGGGGTAATAAGCTGTGGGATAAGACTGAATACTATTTTTCCTAAATTTAAATTTAAAAAAGGTAACTCAAATAAAATTTTGCCAGTGCAGATTCATTAATATATTTATTATTTTCTATGTTTAGAATCCATCGTTAAACCAATCAATAAATATAGATTGGAAAGAACTCCTACATTATTATCAAGTTTTCCTAAAACACATTGGTTTAGACAAATTAATAAACCAAACATATAATTTGTAGATTCAAAGATGTTTAAGCTTCATTTTCTTGTTCTTCCTCTCTTATTGCAACTTTGGCTTGCTTATCTTTTTCGACAAAAGCAAATGTCTCGTATGATTCAAATGTCATAATTATCAACGGTGAACGACACATTATCTTCTAAGGTTCAATCCCTTATCCATGCAGTCCTATAGATATGTGGTTTGATCTTATTCAAAAGGCTAAAGATGATGGTCTTGATTGTATCAAATATATACATTTTTTGGGATTGTCATGAATCTCACCAGCGATTTTTTAAATTTTTCCAAGATGTTGGATTTTACATTGTCATGAGGATTGGTCTTTGTGTATGTGTCGAATAGAACTATGGCGGCTTCTGCAACGTGGCTGCACAATATATTGGAGAATCCAACTACGAATTGACAATCAAATCTACAGAAATAAAATTAAAATTCTTCCGACAAAAATAGTGAATGTGTAAACAAGACAATCTCTTGAGGACCAATAACAGTGAGCTCAAATAGAGAATGAGTATAACAATGTGATTGCAGAAAAAGTCTATATTAATTGGTGCACCAAAATAGCCTAGAATCTCAAATATTAGCTTTCTATAGATCATGTGCCAATAGAACGATGCTCCACGAACTTATAATTAATACATGTATCATATTTAACGACTATTACATGTGTCATGGAAGTACCAATTTTGAAAGAACATCAAGAAGGCCATTTATCACTATAGTTACAATGCGGCAACATTGGGACGGAACAATTCCATGTTAGGTTGGGAGCCAAAATTCATGGGCCAGGCCCAAACCTAACTTTTAGGTTTTATGTCGAATTAATGTCTTCGAGGGACTGCTTTAAAAATTTATTTTTCCAAATGTATAAAGTTTTCTAATTTTCCCTTTTAGATTTCTGCCTGTATGATTTTTTATAATATCGATTTTACCCTTATTTATTGGATTTATATTTATTATAGTTAATTTTTTTTTAAATCTAAAAGATTTAAACTCCTAAATTATAGACATAATCCTTTAATTATTGTGGACCCCATACCAATTTTTCCTTAATCCCTTAATTCACTCATTCATAAGATTAGTACATGAATAATCTATATTAATTACAAAAAGATTATCATGATTTCAATTTCTAAATTAATTAATGTGTAGATTTACCCATGATTTCAAATTCAAAATAGTTGAAAAATATACCCACGATTTAATGATATTATGAAGTATAACATTAAAAGTTTTCGGCAGCAATAAAAAGCAACTGGATTGTAACTTGCAATTTGATATTTAATAATAGATATAAAATATATCCGGATATAATCTTTAACTATTGAAGTCCTAATCTCATATAAAATTATATAGTGTAGATATATATTATATTGCATATAACCATTAACCTATACTATCAATTTAGACACCCTAGCACATGCTTCATTATTATGAATTGCTCTTATTAACATTAACCTAGCAAATGCAATCGAATACAATTACAAGATAAACCTATATGATAAAAATAAAATATATCCGACTATTGAGTTCCTATAACTACCAAAATGGTACTTAGTTATATCCGCATGTTCGGGATAAGGGGACGGCTCGAACGATCGATAGGCGACAAGCGATGAAGAAGAAGCTACGATCTGTTATTGGACTTCCGGTCGGCGACTAAAGATGCACGGTCGGCGACCAAACCTCGTGATAAACGGACGGAAACAATGGACGGCGGCCGGAGACGAAAGAGAAGCTAGACCGGTGTGCTCTGACGAAGAAGAAGAAGCAGCTCGAACGAACGGAAACAATGGCTAAAGGAATGATTTGTGGAAGGAAATCGAATAGAATAAGAAAGGTGGGAAGGAGGTTTTCGAAAATTTTGAATAATGGAGGATTTTGTGGATTTGGATAGTATTTTGGAGATTTGGAAATTTTTATTTTTGGAAAGAATAATTAGGCAAAAATTAAGGGATTTAAAATGTAACGTTCCAAATAACAAATTTTGGATTTCAAAAAATAATTAATATTTAGGTGTAGGTACAAAAGGATATAATGGTAAATTTGTGGTGGGTACCATCTTAAATTGGATTGTTTCATGTACATTGAATTCTTTTATGTAATTATAATATTTAAATAGCCTATCAATGTACTAATCTCATTTTCTGGCGTCTACTCATATATATATATATATATGAGTTGCTTTATGTGGTGTGCTGTAGCCATGGAACAAAAGGGATTTGTAGTAGTAGTCAATTGTGTTAGATCGCTTAGAAGCTAAGGGGGCTTTTGTTGAAGCTAGGAGCTTTTGTTGAGACCTCTAGAGATATTTGTGAGGAGAGTTTATTGTATCCAATTCTTGACAATAGTGGAAGACTGAACGTAGCTCTTAGTGATGAACTAGTATAATTTGCTGTGTCGTTTATTCTTGTGTTTACAGTTTGGTGTGTGTTTGATATTTCTGTAAAAGGGGAAATTATTCAGGACTATTAATTTCCCAACATTCTAGTGGTTAGATTCAGTTTGCAGACAATGAAGTTGAAGACGACGCTTCGAACAAAGCTCGTAAAATTCTGCCATGGCGTAATCTGTTGCGTTTACGAGAATTACCAACAAGGTCTCACATTGATTAGGAAAGGAAGTGATACATAGATGAAACAATTATCTCTAGGTATGAGGCATTTTGGTGAGACAAAAATAAAGCTGCAAAGATTATGTCAAAACGATAAATATCCTATACTTTGAGACTTGGGAGTAGGTCGGGTTGTCCTCGACATATTACTTGGTTTGAAGAAGAAATTAATAAACTGAATTTTAAATTTGCATGAATGGCGACTGTTCATGCGGATGACGAGCATAGGGATTCCAATGCGGTGGGAATTCTTTAGGACAACCAAATATCTTATCTTACGGAAAAAGACCTATGAGAGGAGAGAGAGTTAAGAAAAAAAAAAGTTTTGTCTTTTATCCATATAAATTATTATATTTTATATTTGAATCCTATTTTCTATAAGCTCCTACTTTATCAAAAATATTTCTTTGAAAGAAATTGAACCATCGACTTTTGAAATGACAAATAGACGAGTTATTGAGACGGATGAAGATGGTATATATGGTATATCCTTGTCTCTCCGTCCTCATTTCATTTCCTATAGGAAATTTGAGACTATGATGATCCTTCGTCAAATTGGACTCCACGAGAGAATGTTCTATTTATAATTTATTTTATTAAACTTGTTTATTAATTTTTAATACAACACCAATGATTATTGTCTTTGATTAAATTCTAAATTAAATGTTAATTCTCTATTAGGATCCTCATTTAAGTGGTAATTAAATTACGAGAGAAATTCTTAAATTTTATAAGAAAATGTCTCATAATTCATTAAAATATAAATTTAAAATTTAAAATCTACAATTCAAATTATCAATATGATAAGTTTCAAAAGGTGTGCATCACAATCTTAACAATGTCTTGTAAATTAAACAATATATAATAAATTTTACATCAAAATATTTAAGTTTAGGGTTTTAATTATTTTATTTTAATATCTGATCAATTTTACATAAAATGATTTTCACATTTAATTTTTCTTTAGCTATGTGAAATATTGCTAAACATATTAGTTTTGTGATATTCAATAATTTCTCAATTCAATCTCTAATTTCTCGATTTTCTTTCAAATAAAATCATATTGTCACAAAACATTAAAATAATTGATACAATCATGAAGTGTCAAAAGTACCCTTTATTAATTGAGATATTAAAGAAAAAAAGAGATTTTATTTTTATTAATTTAGTTGAAAAATCAATGTAATGTTAATTATTAAAATAAGTATACGCACCCATAAATATTCATATTGATGCTTACAAGTTACAACCAATTAAATTCGACCATATTGACAAAACTAGCAAAATTTTAAACTTTCAATTTCAATTTATTTTATTTTGTTATTTCTTAAAACTATTTATAATTTGATGTTTAACCCCCTCAATTCGTGGTCTCCAATTTATATAATTTAAGTTTAAATATAATTTTAGTCCTTTTGTATTTTTAAAATGGCCATTTTAATAGTACTCGAAAAAAAAAAAGGTTATTTTGGTATATGGACTTTCAACAAAAACCCTAAAATTGATCACTTTCCAAAAAGTACAAGAAATAAAATAAACGTTTTGAAAATACAGTAACTGCAATGAAATTTTTTATTTTTATTTCATTTATTTTGATTCAAATTTTACCACGCAACTTCACTCGTAAATTTGTATTAAATAATTTTCATTATGTCTAAAATGAGTTAATTTTGCAAATATGGACCAAAATGACAAGGAGTGAAACAAACATTTCAAAAGTATAGGAATTAAAATGAACAAAAATTAAAAATAAGAACTAAAATAGATGTTTTAAAAGGAACCCCAACCAAATTATTATTTAAACCTATAATTTACTATTATATTATATATATATATATTTTTCTGATACATACTATTATATATTATTTGATTTTAATGTGAAGTAATTTCTCAATAAAAATATTGTCTCTTTTTTTGCCAAAGCCAACTTTTGCATAAGGGAGCAATTGCAAGCTGTGAAATACTCAATTTGGACCAAATAATCAAGGGAGGTTAATGGTGGAAAGATGCATGTAACTGCCACAATTTTATTTCCATTACTGAAAAAAAAAAGTTCATTTATGAAGAAACTAACATAGGAATCTTTTTCTGTTCAAATCCATTTATGTCATTTAAGAATTCAAAATTTAAATACTATTTTAGGAATACTTTCAACTTTCTGATTTGGTTCATTTTTGTCATTTGGTATATTTTGCTGTACCTTCAATTTTATTTTATTTCAATACATATGCTTTCAAAACGTCAGGTTTGATAATTTCTCAAAAAAAAAGAAAAAAGTCAAATCCTGTACTTTTAAAAAGGGATAAATTTGAAAAATTAAATACAATTTATATATCACGAAAGTTCTTTAATACATCTCAAGAAATTTAGAAAATTTCAATAAATGAGATAAAAATTAAAATACACAAACCAAAATCGTTAAAAAAGTAACAAAAACCAACACTTTATTGCTAACTTGATTTGGTGAATTTTTTATTTTATCTTACACTGAAGCATGGGCCTTTCGGACTAGGATTCTTCAAACTTGCGCGCCAAATAAAACGTGTAAAATAATACAGAAATTCAATTCCAACAATAGCACGTCCCCCATTTCCCCCCTACATATATCCGATTATCTCTTCTGATTCGCTTCCTGCAAAATTTTATCACAAATTCCCAAACATCGGGACAACTTTTCCACTTCCTCTTGCTTTTTCCCACCCCAAAAATTCTATTTGTTTGGCTTGTTTCTGCCCGATTCCCCATAAGAAAAAACAAGAAACAAGACAATCATTTTGTTTTGCGTTGTGGGTTTCTCATGGGAAGTGATTCCAGTGCCCCATTTTGGGCACAGAGATATTGAGAGCTCAGATTTTGGAAAACAGAGATGGATTTGGGGGCTGGCAGTGGCAGCTCGTTTTGGAACAGTGGAAGTGTGGATTTCTTTTCGAGACCATCTGTACATGAGGAGGACGAGGAGGCTCTGAAATGGGCAGCCATTGAAAGGCTTCCAACTTTGCGGCGTTTGAGGAAAGGTTTGGTGACAACGCTGGAGGGTGAAACTGATGAAGTTGATGTCCCAAATCTTGGGTTTCAACAGAGGAGGAATTTGATTGAGAGGCTTATAGGAGTTGCTGAAGAGGGCAATGAGAAGTTCTTGTTGAAGCTCCACAATCGTCTTGATAGGTAACTTTTGATCATATTGATGCATCTTTTTCTTGAAATGTGTTTCGTCTTGGTCGAGAAATTATTTGAGGGGCTGGAATAACGTGGCTAGTAGTTCTATACATTAACATATGCTGGGTTAAAGGGAGGAAATAAAAATACAGGGGTTTGGAAATACGATCTCTTGCTCTGATACTATTTGAAATATGATATCTAACACATACCCGTGGCTTTTTTGGGCTCACAAGTCCTTGGTCGAATCTCGTTGAACCGGATGCTCATTTGCATTTGAGGCTCTCATAATATCTCAATATTAATGGGGTTACATCTCAAAATCAATTGACAATTAGAAGTAACTCTACATTTTATAGATCTAGTATTTTATTTCTCGACGTGATTCTTAACACATATTTATATATATAATCTTTCAAAAATTTACGCTTTACTGTAGTTCTTTAAACTAATTTTTTAAACTAAGTGAAATTAAGAGGGGAGCTTTCTTTACTCTACCTTTGTTGTTTCTTGGAGAGTTATTAGGATAGTTATTCTGTAGCGGTCACATTATATAATTTTTTATATGTTTTCAGTCACTTTCTTACACGTTTTCTTAACTTTTCAGAGTTGGAATCGAACTTCCGACGATCGAAGTTCGGTTCGAGCATTTGAATGTGGAAGCAGATGCTTATGTTGGAAGTAGAGCTCTTCCGACGGTTCTCAATTTCACACTCAGTATGGTGGAGGTAACATCATTTTAACTGATGAATTGTTGAATTAAAATCTTACAAGATTTTATGTTAATTCTTTCTTTTGCTGATGGATTTGGTTTTGATTTCCAAAGGGTTTGTTGGGTTGCCTTCATATGTTTTCCAGTAGAAAGAAGCAGTTTAAAATCCTTCATAATATCAGTGGAATCGTCAAGCCTGGAAGGTAGGAAGAGCAAATAAAAAGTTCCAAGCTTTCTCGTTATTTGTTATTTATTATTTTAGCCGTTTGATAATTTGATTTTATAATATCTACTAAAACTAAGTTTTTTTTGTTTACTTTTTAAAAGCACGTTTGAGGAATCAAAAACAGGTTTTTCGGAAACTAGTTTTTTGGGCTATGATTTAAAAAATAATTTTGAAACTAGATCAGTAAAAGAGAAAAAGTTGATAAATAAACACAATTTTTTGAAATTGAAAATAAAATGTAAAAATATTACTCTCAGTAACTTTTGTTTACTGCGTTTGTTTTTGAGAGAGAAGGAAAAAAAAAAAAAGTTAAAAACTAAAGGGTAAGATTCAAGAAATTGAAGTAAAAGGAAACAAACTTAATTATAAATTTTCAGTTGATGATTCTTCTCTAGGAATAAAAACATTATTATTTACTTTTTAGAAAATTTTATGATATTTTTTTAGCAATATAAATGTTTGGTAAATTTTTTTTTGATGTCGAGATCTCTTTAATTCTTTTGGCAGAATGACACTGCTGTTGGGTCCTCCAAGCTCTGGAAAAACCACTCTCTTATTAGCACTTGCAGGAAAGCTTGATCCTCATCTAAAAGTATATATACCCACATCACTTTTCAATTCCTTGATAATTTTTCATGATTATTTTACTTTGGTTCCTAAACTTTAGAATATTTTTCTTTAGTCCTTGAACTTTGGATAAGAAACTATTTTAGTTTAAAACTATTTTAGTTTTTACTAATGTTTATTAGAACAGGTATAGATTCTTGTTAAATAGTTAATAGAGAATTAACGATAAAGGGTTAAAATTATTTGTCCAAAATTTTATTGTCTGATCTGAAATACATATTGCATTTAGGCATCTGGAAGGGTGAGTTACAATGGCCATGACATGAATGAGTTTGTACCTCAGAGGAGTGCTGCCTACATTAGTCAATATGATCTTCATATTGGAGAAATGACTGTTAGGGAAACTCTAGCTTTCGCTGCACGATGTCAGGGCGTCGGCTCGCGCTATGGTTAGCTTAAGAATGACATACATTCACGTATTGGTTTTGGTTCATATTCTCTAGCTTGTTCAAGTTTTTTAGCTTCTAAAATGGCATACTTTTGCAGACATGCTAGCAGAACTCTCAAGAAGAGAGTTTGCAGCCAATATAAAGCCCGATCCTAATATCGATACCTTCATGAAGGTAATACATGATTAGTTTGAATCAAATAAGTTTTCCTTATTCTTGTAAGGCTAAATATTTTTTTTAATCCTTAATGTTTGGGTGTTTTTCAATTTAGGCCCTTAGAAGTTTGGGGTGTAACTAGAAACTTTCCTCTCTTGGTTTAATTCTCCCTCTAAATATTTCTCACTCACTGAGTATTATGCCATTAAGTTTATTCATCAGCCAATTTTAATATTCACCGAAAAAAAAAAGTATAATTGAAAAACATCAAAATGCAAGGAACTAAATTGAAACAATTTAAATTATAGGGACTAAATTATATATAAAAAATAATACTCAAACATTAGGTACTAAAATGCATATTTTTCCATCTCATTAGTTATACCCTACCATAGAAAGAAAAATTGCTGGAGTTGAGTTCATGAACAACAGAATTACTATACCAAAAGTTAGAGTCAAAATAGACAAAAAAAGGATGCATTTTCTCTGGCTAATTGATTGAAGGTATCAGTGACAGTTTTTTACTTAAGTGTCCCATTTTCTTTGGTTTTTAATGTCTAGGCAGCTGCAACAGAAGGCCAAGAGGAAAATGTGGTGACAGATTATATCTTGAAGGTAACATACTAACCAATAGACTACTTTAAATTCTTCTGATTTCTAATTGTTAAATGACCGAAGCTTAATCTGTTGGGTTAGGCAAATTTAACCTTTTATAAATACCTTAGCGCTAACTACGTTAAAATCATATAGATTTTGGGATTGGAAGCGTGTGCTGATGCAATGGTTGGGGATGAAATGATAAGGGGTATCTCTGGAGGAGAAAGGAAGAGAGTTACTACAGGTATAGTTTTTACAAACCACCACTGAAGCTATTTTTTTCTCTTTCACCGATCACATTGGATAACTAAAGCTTCCATTAAATTGGAGTACAGGTGAAATGTTAGTCGGCCCGGCGAGGGCGCTGTTCATGGACGAAATTTCAACGGGTTTGGATAGCTCCACAACTTTTCAGATTGTGAATTCTTTGAAGCAATGTGTTCACATTCTTAAAGCAACTGCGGTCATTTCACTTCTCCAGCCAGCACCAGAGACTTATGACCTTTTTGATGACATTATTCTCCTATCTGATGGTCGAATTGTTTATCAGGGTCCTCGTGATGAGGTGCTTGAGTTTTTTGAATCTATGGGATTTGTATGTCCAGAGAGAAAGGGAGTGGCTGATTTTCTTCAAGAGGCATGTTTAGACTGCCTACTTTTACATGTATTCTAACCTCTAAGCTTAAGCACATGGTTTTTTACCAAGTATAACCTTTTATAGGTGACATCAAGGAAAGATCAAGAGCAGTACTGGAAGAACAAAGATGAGCCTTACAGCTTCATTACCGCCCAAGAATTTTCTCAAGCGTTTCATTCGTTCCATGTTGGCCAAAAGCTCGGAGACAAACTTGCCATGTCTTTTGATAAGTCTAAGAGCCACAAAGCAGCTTTGACGATGCAACGGTATGGCGTCGGAAAGAGAGAATTGTTAAAAGCTTGTTTCTCTAGAGAGATTCTCCTTATGAAGAGGAATTCATTCGTCTACATCTTCAAACTCTTTCAGGTAGGTGTTAAATATTCATTTTGTTTCTAGAGTATCTGGTTAAAGTATGAATAAAGAATTAAATTTACCGTAATCCATTAGCTTAAACTTTTGAGTTTAGTAGTGATTAAACATGGTATGAGAATAGGATCTCCAGTCTTAAGTTTTTGATTTGACGGTCATTTAACATATCATGTTAAACTGTAACTAACACAATTACGTTTTGGGGCTTTTCAGCTAATGGTTATGGCTTTAATTACAATGAGCGTATTCCTAAGAACTGAGATGCACCGCGATTCTATTGTCGATGGAGGAATATATGCTGGTGCTTTGTTCTTCACAGTTATTATGGTTATGTTTAATGGATTGTCAGAGCTCTCGATGACCACAGTTAAGCTTCCCAATTTCTACAAGCAAAGGGACCTCCTATTCTATCCTCCATGGTCTTATTCTATTCCCAATTGGATCCTCAAGATTCCTATTACTTTTGTAGAAGTTGCCCTGTGGGTTGCCATCACCTACTATGGTATTGGCTTTGATCCAAATATTGAAAGGCAAGCAAAAAAAAGTACTCTGTTCATGTTCATTCGGTTCCTATCATTTGATGTGCTTGTGAAGGTTTCTCTCCCCTTGTTTTTTTAAAAATCTTTTATTATTTTATTTTTATTTTGATGTAAATGTGAATTGGAAACACAAATGCTGCAGGTTTTTCAAACAATTCTTGGTGCTTCTACTAGTAAACCAGATGGCTTCTGCACTTTTTCGATTCATTGCTGCATTATGTAGAAACATGGTTGTTGCAAACACGGTCGGTTCTTTTGCACTTCTGACCCTCTATGCACTTGGCGGGTTTGTCCTGTCTAGAGGTATGACATGGTTGCCAAGATTAAATGAGATGGTTAAATTATTAGTTTGGTTCTTAAACATTATGGATTGTGTCGGCTCCTAAACTTTAAAAAGTATCTAATAAGTCCCTAAATACCCTCGCAATTAACGCTTTTATCTTATTTCCTTGATGTATGTAGACGACATTAAGAAATGGTGGACGTGGGGCTACTGGATTTCACCAATAATGTATGCCCAGAATGCTGTAGTTGCAAATGAGTTCCTTGGAAAGAGTTGGGCACATGTAGGTTCTTGAATTCTCTTCTTGAATAATTTGTTACTTCTTTCTTAAAATACCGTTGTTTTTCTATTCAGAAAATTCTCTCAAAGGAAACTCTAGGAATCAGGGTTTTGAAGTCCCGAGCATTCTTCCCGAATGCATACTGGTATTGGATTGGTGCAGGAGCTTTGCTTGGTTATGTATTTTTGTTCAACTTCCTTTTCACTTTGGCGCTGGCGTTCCTCAACCGTAATTATCTTGACCTTATCTGACTTCTTAAAACATACCTGAACAAGAAAGAACTTTGGATCAACCATCTTACTTTTGATTGTGTAGCATTTGGGAAGGCTCATGCTGTTAAATCAGGGGAACCAGAAAGCAGTGACAATGGTGACAAAAGAGGTATATCAAGTTGTAACTTGATAACTTAGAAAGTGTCAAAAAGAATATGAATAAATTATTAAACTTAACCTTTTGAGTTTACTGCTATGTGTCCGAACCGTTGTATTGTAATGTTTTTTTCTCCCCATTTAATTTTGATAGTAATTTGTTGGGCATGTGACGATGATAATGCTAGGAGAAATATGATTTCAGGGGCTTTGGATTCAAGTACAGAAACTAATTTCCAAGCCAATGCCAAAAAGAGAACAGGAATGATTCTTCCATTTGAGCAACATTCAATTGCCTTTGAAGATATCACGTACTCTGTTGACATTCCGCAGGTAGTTTGAGTCCAAATGAGACTGTTCTGACTAGTGAAATGTGGTTGATATCTAAAACTTAGAAATGTGTGGATCATATGGTATTTGTTTTTAATCCTAATCATCTGAGATGGGCTTCCTCCAGGAGATGAAAAATCAAGGTTTTCTTGATCATAAGTTGGTGCTACTGAAGGGTATAAGTGGCGTTTTCAGGCCTGGTGTTTTAACAGCTCTTATGGRAGTGAGTGGTGCTGGTAAAACGACACTAATGGATGTGCTTGCCGGTAGAAAAACAGGTGGTTACATTGAAGGAAACATCAAAATATCCGGTTATCCAAAGAAGCAAGAAACATTTGCCAGAATCTCGGGTTACTGCGAGCAAAACGACATCCACTCTCCTCATGTTACTGTGTACGAGTCCTTGCTCTACTCAGCATGGCTTCGTTTGCCTCGTGAAGTCGATTCCAAAACTAGAAAGGTAAACTAAGGCAAATACTAATCTATCAAGGTTAATGTTGTAACAAGTCTTGTAGACTAGTAATAATGATCATGATGAATGGGAAGTGCAAACAGTTACGTTAAAGGTCTAGTTTTTCTTTGAACTTTTAGTACTTGTATTGGTGTTATGGTTGACAATTTGATTGCAATGAATGATAACAGATGTTCATTGAAGAAGTGATGGAAGTCGTGGAATTGAAGACATTGAGGCATGCTCTAGTTGGGTTGCCTGGTGAAAATGGTCTCTCAACCGAGCAACGCAAGAGATTAACGATAGCAGTGGAGCTCGTAGCAAATCCATCCATAATATTCATGGATGAGCCAACCTCAGGGCTAGATGCTAGAGCTGCAGCAATCATCATGCGAACAGTTAGAAACACCGTGGATACTGGAAGAACTGTAGTCTGCACCATTCACCAACCGAGCATTGATATCTTCGAAGCTTTCGACGAGGTAAGAAACACCAAGAAATGGACACTAACGGCCTGTTTGGAAGAAACAATAAATAGGAACGTAATCAAACAGGCCCTACTAAATGAATTTCTATAACAACAGAACAGAAAGAGTATGATATATTAAAACCTTGGAATGTTGCTTTGCTTGTAGCTCTTCTTGATGAAGCCAGGAGGCCAAGAAATCTACGTCGGTCCATTGGGTCACCATTCTTTTCATCTAATAAAGTACTTTGAGGTAGGAATGGGATGATTAAGTGTCAATGCAACAAGTCTACGAGAGTTAACATCCATATAATTTAATTAAACTAATGCAATATCTTTGTTCTTCAGGAAATTAAAGGAGTTGATAAAATAAAGGACTGCTACAACCCAGCCACATGGATGTTGGAAGTAACTTCCCCAACACAGGAATCAGCATTGGGGGTTGACTTCACTGATTTGTACAAAAATTCAGAACTATATAGGTAACTCAATTATACCATATAGTATCACGCTTAAGAAATTAATTGTTGAAAAAATGCAACCTTGTTATGAATGTTTTTGAAAATGTCGAACAGGAGAAACAAGATGCTTATCAATGAATTGAGTAGCCCAACTCCGGGTTCGAAAGACCTATACTTCACAATGCAGTACTCGAGATCACTTTACACACAATGCGTGGCTTGTTTATGGAAACAACATTGGTCTAACTGGCGCAATCCTTCATACTCTGCGGTGAGATTACTCTTTACTGTCGTCATTGCGCTTATGCTTGGCACGATGTTTTGGGATCTTGGTACCAAAAGGTAAGCACGATATTCTAACTTTCACGCATTTTTTTAGTCTCGGTACTTTAAAAAGTTTCATATATTTTTACTTGTCCAATGAAGGAAAAGACAACAAGATCTATTCAATTCTATGGGTTCGATGTACACTGCTAATCTCTTCTTGGGAGTCCAAAATGCTTTCTCTGTGCAACCGGTGGTCGCTGTAGAACGAACTGTCTTTTATCGCGAAAGAGCTGCTAGGATGTACTCGGTTATACCATATGCATTTTCAATGGTAATAATGCTGTTCCATGTCAGAATCTTTATCCATGTCTAACATGWGAAATATGTTTAGCCATTGAAATAATAATCCCATCTCATCTTTCAGGTGCTGATTGAACTCCCATATGTTCTGGTTCAAGCAGTGGTTTACACTCTCATAGTGTACTCGATGATCGGATTCGAGTGGACCGTGGCTAAATTCATGTGGTATCTCTTCATCATGTACTTCACTTTGCTATACTTCACATTCTATGGGATGGCAGTCGCAATGACACCAAATCATCACATTGCTTCCATTCTCTCATTTGCATTCTTTGCATTGTGGAACCTCTTTTCTGGATTTGTCGTCCCAAAATCCGTAAGTTTCGATTCTTATAGGTCAATTTCTATTGCATTTAATAGATAAGTAGACCGCACTAATATTTAAACCATGTTTTTTTTTTTGGCATCCAAACTGACAGAGGATTCCAATTTGGTGGGTATGGTACTACTGGATTTGCCCTGTGGGTTGGACCTTATATGGATTGGTTGCCTCTCAATTTGGAGATGTGAAAGATGTGCTGCTTGATGTTGATCAAACTGTGGAACAATTTGTGAGACACTACTTTGGTTTCAGACATGATTTTCTGGGAGTTTCTGCTTCTGTGGTTGTTGGATTTGCTCTTCTTTTTGCTTCCATATTTGCCATCTCTTTAAAAAATTTAAATTTCCAAAGAAGATGATAGTTAATATTATTATTATTATTATTATTTATTTATGGGGAGATTGTATAGTGTTCTATGAGTAAAAGTACTTGGAGGGAGTTCATTGTAAAAGTTGTTGATATTAATTGCTTTTCTTTGTAATGTGCTTGTAGAGAGTCAAAGGAAAGGGAAAATTATAAATATATGAATAATCTTTGTATTTTATGTTCATCAAAATTAATCAAAGGGTTGGGAAAATTATAAATATATGAACAATATTTTTATTGTAATTTTTTTAGAAACTTTGTTTACATATTAAAATAAGTCAGAACAATAGACCAACCTCCTTAAATAAAACCCACCAAATTTTATGGATACCCTAAAATCTCACAAAACAAATATTCTCATTGCCAGAAAAATACTAACTACAATGGTTATGATCCATTCATGATGTTGAGGGGTTAAATGACCATGTTTTTAAAATCTAAACAAGCACATTTCCAATTAGGTATACATATTTTGGAAAATATTTGACTCCTCAACGAGAGATTGTTCTCCTAACTATTAAAGGTTTGATAATTACGATAGAGAAATACAAAAATATAATTTTTTTTAATACAACATGTGGGGATAAGTATATGTCAATTACAGTTTTTTGACAAAAATATATTTTTTTAAATAATAATAAATTGTCAAATATTTAGCGGTGAGATGTACAAGGGTCTCACAAGGATGAGTTAATGAGTTATGGTGGAATAAGACGGAATACATTTTCCTTTTTTAAGTGTAGAAAATGGTAACTCAAATAAAATTTTGTGAGTGCAAATTCATTAATATATTTATTATTTTCTATGTTTAGAATCCATCAACAAACAAATCTACAAATATAGATGGAAAGAAACTCTTCTACCTTACTATTAAGTTTTCCTATATAAATACATTGGTTCACACAAATTAATAAATCAAATTAATAAACCAAACATATAATTTGTAAATTCAACCTGAACCCAATGTAGTTGCACAAAATGCTGGAATCCAACCACGAACTGACAATCAAGTCTACCAGAATGAAATGCAAACTCRAGAGAGCATAATCTAATATATTAATTTATCCTTGTCGACTACTTCTTTTTATTTTTAGTATTATTAATTTTTTATAATTTGATTCATTTTGATCGGGTTCATTTTGATGTTTTAACAAATTGAGCTGTACTCAAATTGACGGAATAGAATAATTTGTATTGTATAAAAAATTTATATAAATTAAAAGTTTGCAAATACATTCTAAAATTGCTCCGTCTTTTAAAATGAAGAGATCAAGATAATACTAAAACCTTTATCACATTAGACCACTTTCATTTATCGTTTTGTTAGCCATAGTTGGATACGAAACTTCAATAGGATTATTATTGAAGGGAAAAACAAGACAAATGATAACAAGAAACTACCGAGATACTTTATTTCTCTTCTTTTATCAAAACCTATATCTACTGAAATTTTAGTGAAAACATTATTTTGACCTTTTTATCGTGAAAGTGTAAAGTCAAACCTAATTTTTTAGTTAAAGAATATGTCTTTTTTTTTTAAAGGATAAAAAATATATGTCTTAACTAGACGAGGTTAACCTATTTTATTTGAACGTCTTAATAATTTTTGTCATCTGCAAAACAATTTAATTTATCCATATATTTTTTGAGAGGATAATATATATATATATTTTTTATAGGGATGGCCGAGGTTGTAACACTTGATGAATTAAATCTAATAGTTGACTTTTTATATTATATAATTATGTTGATATTAAAAATAAGTAGATGAACGAAAATTAGATTGGTACAATTTTAATCGGCGCTCCTTAAAATCTGCTATAGATATCATCTAAAATAATAAAAGAAGATGTACATGAATTTAAAATAAATACCAACCAACCACCTATGTCAAAATTATAAAAAAAAATAAATAAATAAATAAAAAAGAAAGACTAACCACCGAATGAGAATTAAAGTCAAGAAATTAATAATATCCATCTTAAAATATGGTTAGCACCTTCGATTTAAGCATATAAAAGTTTATTATAAAGTATCAAACTGAACTGAAATTTACATTTGGTATTTTGGYATACTTATTATAAAGCTACAACTTTGCTAATGTTATGAACTCCATACACTATTCTTTCTAATTCATTAACTTTGAAGGGTACAATCTGAATATAGCCTTCTCAACTCCAAAATTTTACAAACTTTACACATTAAAAATATGAGCCAAACATATTATTAGTATGGGTTTGATATGCATTTTAAAAATGTTTATAGTTTGGAAAATTCTAAAAATAGATAAAAAAAAAGACACTTAAAATGCTTTTAAATGTGACATTTAATTAGTATTAGCTCCTTGCTTTCTGATGTGGTTGCTTTCTGATGTGGTATGTTTTTGTTGGCTCAAAAATTTTAATAAAAATATAGAAAATTGTGGTAGGTAGTAAAAATCTTTTATGTATATTTCCAAATATGTCACCTATTTTTTAAATTTTCAAATATAGCAAAAATTTTCACTTATATCAGATAATCATATCAGTAGTATATCATATACTCATATTAATAGTATATTAGATGTATATCGCATACATATTGTCCAAACACTCATATCAGTAAATCAGATGTATATCACATACATATATTTGTAAGTATATCAACCACTCATATCAGTAGTATATCAGATGTATATCACATACATATATTAGTGGTCAGATATATTACAGATATATAACAGATGTATATCATGTGGGTAAAGTTGTCATTTTAAAATTGGACCTCCGTTTTTTCTAAATGTTATATTTGAAAAAACTAAATGGGGTTACTATTTTACTAATTTTACTAAATGTTTTTGTCATATTTGCAACGGCTCTTGAAAATATATCAATAGGTTATATCTCTAAAGACTGGGTTCCATTTTCGGACCAGATGCTCGAAATCTTTTTAGCCTGATACCATATCAATATTCACGAGATTCCATCTAAAAACCAATAAAGAGTAGCTCGTGTTTATTATAAACATTTATTAGGTCATTTATATTTTCAACGTAAAATTCTTAACAAAATACATCACGTCAAAAGTATGAGTTACTATTGACTAATATGTACACAAATGTTGCCTTTCAAAAGTGCTTTACAAAATAAATAATTTACTTAAAAATATTTTTTTTATTAAAGAAGTATGTGTGAAAAACTCACCCTCATTTTTTTTTATTTCACTCGCCCATACAACGTACTCAATAAGGTAGTGTCTATTACCATCTCAAAAGTCGATGCCCTTCGTCCTACTATTATCAAATTTAAAAAAAAAAATTCACTCAGGATATTCCTTTGACAAAACTCCAAATCTATCACAAAACATACAGCCAAAAATTTCCCCAAGATAGGTTTCATCGAAAACTTATTAATTATTAACCCAATTTTCAATCCCTTCAAATCCCCACCACATCTGTTTCATCATTTGCCCCTTTGCAAACTAAAATTAAAGTTATAAATGGCTCAAATATGCAGAGATAAAGAGCTCACACCCCGAAATAATAATATTTTGCTAAGCCAAAGCCATGGAGTTTGAATATTCTTTGGCAAAGGCCAAGCTTCCAGTTATCAACTTGTCCATTGAAAATGTAAGCCCTGAAAGCACCAACTGGCTAGAAATATGCAGCCATTTGAGGGCTGCTCTTGAAGAATATGGATGTTTTTTGGGTGAATTTGGGAGTGCCACACCAGAGCTTGATGATGAAATCTTCAAGGGTTTGGAAGAGCTTTTTGATTTGCCCTTAGAAACTAAAATGAAAAATGTGTCTGATAAGCCTTACCATGGATTTTTGGACCATAGGACTCCTTTCGTTCTGCCTCTCCATCAAAGCTTTGGGATTGAAAATTCAGAAAGTTTTGAAGCTGTACAGTCTTTTGTGAACCTCATGTGGCCATCTGGAAATCGTCGTTTCTGGTAATGTACTTTTTCTACGTGCACTTTTGAAAGAATTACTAATTTAAGGTCCGTTTGGTAATRTTCCCGTTTCTTGTTTCTTGTTTTTTGTTCATGTTTCTTATTTTTTTTTAGAAATAAACATGTCTGAGCCAGTTTGGTATGTAACGTTCTGTTTCTTCATTTTTAATAAAGAAAAATGAATTGCGTGCCCCAATGAAATCAAATATGATAAAACTAATATTAAGATTTGTGTTTTGGAACAAGCTTATTTTAGTCGTTTCTAAAATTTCTTTGCAATTTTTGCGAATGTTCTAAAAAAGGATAAACAAGAAATATAATTAGTTGCAAAATGCTTATATTTCTTAAGAAAATTAAAAACGAGAGAAACGAGAAATGAGAACATTACTAGAAATGCAAACGCTATTGRATGTTGTTAATTATTTCTTCTCATGACAAGTTTTGAAATTGAAAGAAAGAAAACAGAAATGGTTAATGTCTTTGAAGGATTTCTCACCCTGTGGTGTTTTTTTCTTGACAGTGAAAATGTGTTTTCATACACAAAGATGGTATCAGAGATGGAGAAACTAGTAAAAGTGATGGTTTTTGAGAGCTATGGAGTGAAAAAATACTATGATTCTCACATTGCTTCAACCACTTACCTCTTAAGAACCATGAAATATAGAATCCCAGAGATGGGTGAGGAGAATATTGGAGCAGATGCTCACACAGACAAGAGTTTCTTCACCATTCTTCATCAAAATGAAGTCAATGGCTTGGAAATCAAAACAAAAGATGGCCATTGGCTTGGAGTTGAATTCACTCCAAATTCCTTCTTGGTCATGGCTGGAGATGCTTGTTTGGTATACTTCTTAATTAATTGTGTTTTCTTAGAATATCATATCACACTAATACATCATTAGAGTGTGGTTTGAACGCGTAACTTATTGAAAGAAATAGCRATATCTTAGCTACGTTCAAATATATCTTTTTATAGATTCGAAATCCTATTTTGATATTAATTATGTTTTAGTATACTTGAAAGTTTTAAGAGGCTCTATTTTAATATGCAAACCCCCCTAAGTATTTGTGATCCTTAGATTTTAGTAGTTGTTAATTAAGAGTGCGTAGGTTTGGTTATTGATGATTYGAAAACAAAGAATTTCAATGAAAACCATAATTGTATTTTATTTGTTTTTGTGTGTTTAGCCCTATATTTTAGTTACCAACTAAATATTTAGTTTAATTTAAAATAATATTAATTAATTTATTAACATTTTTGTTTTTTATATAATTATTATTTTACAATGCTATATAATTTATAATATATTATATTCCAYAAGTTTTAAAAAATAAAATGAGTTTATAATATGAAATAATATATTTATTAAAGTTTTTGTCATTTTCTTATATGTAATTCTCCATTTCAAAATTTTAAATTTACAATATTGAAATATTGAAAACACAAAAAATAATCTTCCAGAATTTTCACTATTTTATATAAGAGAATAAGTTGCCAACAAAACACATCCTAAGTCACTTGTTTTTCAATAAATAGAATCCAGATAGCCAACCAAGTACATCCCAAGTCACTTGTTTTTCAACATAAAACAAAATATATATATATATATTATTTTCTTAATTTTCCATATAAGTGATGTACACATCCATATTCATCGTCATATTCATGTCATAAAATTATTAATTAATTGTTAGTGCGTGGTGCACATTATAAGAAAGTCCTATAATCAGCATCCTTTCCATTTTCACTCCTTCAAACCTCCCTATCAACCGTGGAATAAGTAACCTCAATTAGTTTCCCTTTTTCCTAACAATAAAACCGAATGGCATATTTTTTGTTTTCATTATTTCTTGATTCAAAATTCTTATAGTATTAAAACAAATAATGTTATTATTATTGCATGGATAGGCATGGAGCAATGGGAGAATCCACTCAGCCACCCATCGAGTTATGATTGAGGGAACTAAAGAGAGATATTCGACTGCCCTATTTTCATACCACAAAGGAATTATTGAAATTCCATATGAGTTGGTGGATGAGAAACATCCCTTAAGATTTCATCCATTTAACCATTATGGATTACTTGCTTATTTTTCCACACATGACTCTCATAAAATGCCTTCCACTGCCAAAGCTTATTGTGGAGTTTGATATTATTTTGTATTATATGCCCATGTGTCCTTTTGACTTTGGCGATGGTACAGTCGCGAGAGCTTTTGAGTCTTGTAGTATTATCTACCAGTCTTAAATTTAAGTCCCGTGCTAGTCACTATGTTTGTTCAGTCCAAGCAACAACCTCCATTATAGGGATTCACAGCACGATTATGAGAATTTAAAAAAAAAAGTTTATATTTYCGATAGATAAGATCTTTATATTTTAATGTTCATCGACTAAAGCTTTGAGTTTTTTTGTTTTTTACAAATTTACTTGTAAGCGTTCACATTGGATCGAACAAAAAAAAAATGAGCCTAGCGCTACATTACATCTTCAAGGAGTCAAAAGATGGTGTTTTCAAAATCTAAATTGGAGTGGACGATAAAGACCCTTACAGAACTGTAGAAGATGTAGCATTTTTTGTGACAAGATTTTTTTTCAATTAGGTGTTGTGTTTAACAACTGTTGCGCATGTATCATGGAGGCACTAACTTTGAAAGAATATCAGTAGGTCCATTCATCACTACATCTTAGGGTTTCAATGCCCCACTTCAGGAACTACATCTCAGAAAAGAAGAAATTTTACAACCCCATGTTCCAAAAAAAAAAAACAAAAACAAAAACAAAATGGATAGCTTTAAGTCAAAGATCTATTGGAAGGCTGGTGACTTGGTACAAAACTAAGCTTTAAGACCCCTTCAGGAACTGAACCCCGCAGTGTTGGACATACAAGGAATGGGAAAATGCCAAAGTTTGGGTAAATGGGGTAAGCATAGGTCGATTTTGGCCTTCGTTCATTGCTGGCAATGATAGTTGGCATTGTAACTTGTGACTACAGAGGTGCATATGACCCTAAAAAATGTGTTGGAAATGGCGGGAATCCTTCTCAAAGATGATATCATGTTCCAAGATCATTTCTCTCAAYGAACACGTTGATCTTATTTGAAGAAATCGGTGGAAATCCTCACATGTAGAGGTGGGGGTTCGAACTCATGATCTCTTCGTTACTAATAAATGCCTTAACCACTTGAACTATGCTCGATTTAGCGACCATGTTGGCACCATTGCTCCATCTWCGTGGTTAGATTCTTTTTATTTTCGACTTTGGTTCTATCATTATGGTTATTGCAAACATTCATGAGCACATTAATTTTCAAGAAAAAACCATACCAAACCAAACAAAAAATCAAATTCTAGGCATGTTATTATAACCATTTCGTTTTATTTTTTAGTTTTTGATTTTTGAGAAATTGATAACCAATTCAAATTTTTATTAAATGTTTTTGAAATTATAAATAAATTAAAAAAAAAGTTTTTAAAAACATATATCTACAAAATCTCGTTTACTTTCTTCTAATGTTTTTAACTTTTTTTTTCCTTTTATACGTATTTCTCCCTAACAAATATCTTTCTCATTTTAAAACTTATTTCCCTTCTAAATTTTTCACTCTAAAATTTTCATCTCTCAAATATTTACTATTATTTATCTCTCCAAAATTTTCATCTCTATATATTTCTTTGTATTTCTATTTCATTTCCCACCATGTCCTGATCCCGTCTTAGATTTCATTCTTAAATAACCAAAATTTATTTTACTACCCGTTTTATTAAATTATGAATAAAATAATAAATACTTTTTAAAACTAATTATTCATACYGGTAAATAACCATTTTCAGTAAAATAGATATAAATTATATAAATTAATTTATTTTTTATTTTTTAAATTCTAAAAAAACTAAAATTAATTGTAAAATACATTTTTAGTAGCGAGATTTAGACGGATTAATTCGGTCCCTAGTTTCAGAATACAACTTTTTAWTCCCTAACGTTTTGAAAATCGTTATAATGGGTCCTTAGGGAATTGTCATTAGTATTTTAAACAGAAATCTGATGTGTGACAATTTTATGTATATCTATATTACAAATTTTTAAATTTTAAATTATTTTTTATTGCTGACATGAAAAMGAAAACATTATCTTTCTCTGATAACCTATCAATACATTGAAGGTATATTATTTTTACAATATTCTTGGTCGGGTCTTAKTTTTAGATTAATTGCTTGTCTGAACTTACTGTGCTATGATATCATTATAATAATCTCTTAAGAAAATAAGAGAGTTCTCCTCACYAATGAAAGAAGAATTTACGGGCCTATTTAAAGGCCCAAAAATAAAGAAYGGAAAGGAATTGAAGTTACAGCTAGATATAACCGAAGATAACAATATTACTAACTAATTATCGATTAGTTATTAATCATATTAATATTCATCGGATTCCATCTCGAAACCAACTCGTAACAGGAGTAGTCCACTTGCATTATCAACTTTTGTTAAATTTCTTATMTTTTCAGCGTAGAATTAATTAATCCTTAACACAGCTCGCTTATCCAATTGAACTGAGACTGAGGAGAATTCGTTAATATCCAAACCGAGTCCATGGAGTATGGGAAGAGAGCATAATTATCTGGGAAGCTTCGGATGGATGAAGGAGAAAGAATGGAGGAGAACGGGAGGGGGAGAAGAAAGAAGGTTGGGAGAGAAAAAAAATTATATGTTAGTTTGAATAACTTTTTCCATGTCAGAAATAAAAATGGCCAAATATACATGTCAAATTGCCACGTCATAAATTGTTAAAAATTCCAACAACAGTTTAAACTTCAGTAACTATTTATAAMTATTTTCAAAATTTAAGAACTAAACTATCATATATTTTGAAATATAAAGTCCAAATAGAATCCTAACTATAATTTATTTTTTCTAATTAAATAAAGGAAAAAAAAGTCATATATATATATATATATGATGACACACTAATGTTTTTTTTTTTCTTTTTACAACAAGGGTGGAAGATTAAAACCGGTGACCTTTCGGTTAGAGATAAGCGTCAATTACCGATAAGCTAGGTTCATATTAGAAATAAAAAAAAACAAAATTTAAAAGAATAATAATCTGAACGATGATATGATCACTAAAAAGTTTGATTTTAAAAAAATAGGAAACTATTTTTAGGAAGCAGAGGTCCATTAAAGAGAGGAGCATATAGTTTGTAGAGAGAGGCTAAGAGCAGCAGCAGATGCCATCCACACAACACTCACAAGTCTCGTAGCAGCAACAGCAGCAACATAGTGTAAACAAACTGTCAACAAAAATAAGAGAATTAGAAAAAAGAGTAATCAAAAGGTTTTCTAATTAGACAAATCAAAATGAAACTTTGAGAGTATTGACATGGTTTATGAGACTAATTCATTATTCGAAAGTACTTCTAGAGTTAATTTTTTTTGTTAAATAATACTAATAGAAAAAGGTGGTAGGATGAGAATACAAACTGATCRACTCATCAAGAGAAATATGAGACGTGTCTTTGACTGCATGCAATTTGGTTTRTAACGCGGTGAATGTTAAGGATCGTAAGATAAAAGACCTAATAAGAATTTATAATATAAGTGGATTGCTCATTTCATTACCAATTGGTTTTGAGATAAAACTCATGACTATTGATATGATATCAGAGCCTAGAAAAGCTCAAACGAGCATCCGATTCAAAAATAGAATTGGAGCAAGATCGATGAGCCAAAAGAGTCATGATCTTGAGGGGGCATGTTAAGGATTCCACGTTGATAAGATAAGGGATCGTCTAACAAGAATTTATAATATAAGTGGACTGCTCATCTCATCGCCAATTGATTTTAAGATAGAATTTCATGAATATTGATATTGAAAGATGGTGGGGATTCGAACTCACGATCTTTCGATCAGAGATGGATGTCTTGATCAGTTAGTTATATTCAACGAAAATGGCAGCGTAGTTGCATACAAAGGTTAAAATATATGAGTTAATTTTTTTTCTCTCTCAATTRATCCTGAATGAAAAATAACTTTAGGTTTTTAACATTATCTAATGAGAAAATGYTACTGGAAATATAATTTTTGGAAGTAATTAGAGAAAAGCTTGTCCCAAATGCTTCAAAATTTTGGTTTCATCTTTTAATGTTTCAAATTAACAATTATGTCAAATTAATTGACACCATTACATTTAAAAATAGTTTTTTCTATGTGCCAATACTTCTCAAGGTTTTCCTTTCAAAAAAAAAGGAAGGAAGAAAAAAAGAACTTTTTAAGGTTTTAAATATTCACTCTCGCTGTCTGTTATTCAAACCCCAAGGTATCAAATTAAATATTTTATATCTGGCCTTACTCATTTTTTTTCCTTTAACAAAACTTGTTAGTGGTAATATATACAAAATTAAATGTTACTCACCGACACATATATGCTAGAAGAATCAAACAAAACAACATACATATTTTCTTTTGGACATGATGATAGTAAAAATATATATATATCAATCCCAAGTTTTAAAAAAGAAACAGAAATTAAAGGTGAAGAGAAAACATTGGATAAATGAAACCACATACAAAGCATAGAGRCAGCCTTTGTCTTCTCTTCGCTTTTGGACATGATCATAGTACGACATCATCTGTTGTTGAGGTGCAGCTGCTTTTTCTGCCATTGCTAGCTGCAACTATTGATCTCTTCCACTTGCTCTCATTGTTCTGATCTCGTCTTCCTTCGCAGCCAAAAAATGGCTTTTATTTTAGTAGTTATTATCCACATGCTATGGCTGATGGGCCATTTGGCCTTCAATGCCCTCTTTAATGTTCAACCACTAGTTAGTTCAATTAACTATGACCCAACTATATGTTTTCTTTTCACCCTCTCATAAATGTTTGCACCAAAAAGAGAGTTTTCTTATATGGTTCTTTTCTAGGGGTATTCATACAAATCTGATGACTCAAAAAAGGCCGGTGAAACCAAATCCAACCCAATTCATAAGRTTAAGTTGGGTGATAAATGTTGAGGACAACGATATCCCAAGTTTTRCTTTTGGTTTCAAACAAAAGGACCTCATACCAATAGAGATAAACTCTTSGATTGATAATGTTTTATTTATGTCTCATGAATTTGAATAAGATACTAAATAAAGAAATGAGAATATTATCAAGTGGATCTGGGATCTTAAATATGTTGGCCGGGCTCCTTCAATTTCTAGTGGACCACACAAATTCATGTTGCTTCCTTCAAAGGACACCTATCAATGCCCTTGTAAGGTCCCTTTCCTTTTTAATGTRGGTCTTTAACATGTCCCTAAGATCATGGYTCTTTTGACTCATCGATCTTGACCAGATCACATTTRTTGGACTGGATGTTCGTTTGAGCTTTTGGGCTCTGATACCGCATTATTAAGGATGAATAAATTAAACCACCACTCAAAAGCTTAAGTCAATGAATTTGATAAATTTAATTCATATATTGGATTTCTAACACTCCCCCTCACTTGTGGACTTAGATAATTGCACAAATCCTAACAAGTTGAAATCATTATTAAAGTGGGAGGAAGCAACAATGCAAAGGCTCCAACATATGACCTCCTGCTTTGATACCATATTAATGAATTGCTTTGATACCATATTAATATTCATGGTTTCCATCTCAAGACCATTACCAATAAAAGGACTAGCCCACTTATATTATAAACTTTTTTATTGTTCATTTTTTTCTTCAACGTGAGATCCTTAATAATAGTTGTCTTACTGTCAAGTCTATGTGAAAGGTTATCTTGCCGATCATCAAACTGGCAGGGCTGATGCATCCACCGAGTTCTTCGAAAATTTATGGGTTTTAAACGTACCAAAGAAGTGCAAATTTTTTATCTGGTGTTCTTTTCATTGTAGGATAAATACTAGCGAATAAGCTTCAATCAAGACTTCCTGTTAATGCACTAACCCAAACTAGTGTATACTATATGTAAACATTCGAGTGAATCTTGTATGGATCACTTGCTTCTCCACTGTCCATACACTTCTTATATCTACGGTATCAGCTGCTCAATATTTTCAATATCTGTACCTTCCTCCCTGGCCAGATCGAGCTATTTTTTAAAGAAGCCTTTGCATCTCAATCCAACAGCAGTAAAAACATTCTTTGGTGTAATTTCATTGATGCTATTCTGTGGAGTGTATGGCTTGAATGAAATAACCGCCTTTTCTCAGACAGCTACAGATCATCTGTCAACYTTTGGGAAGATATCAAAGTCTCCGTCTCCTCGTAGTCCTCAAAATCTTCCCCATTTTGTAATTATGATATTTCTACTATTTCGCTAAATTGAAACGCTTTCGCTTAGCCTTCTTCTTTCTATGTATACCTCTTCAATGAAATAATTTCTTCTTCTAAAAAAATCAAGTAGATCTGTGATAATGGCTAGCAACAATAATATCACTAAGGCAACCAATCAAATATATATTGACCCAAAATCTTATTAAAACATTGTTGGATTATAGGTAAATATAAAGATTATCATTTTCAATATCACTACTTATATACGTGCATGATTTCTTTATATAATTCCCTTTAAATGAAAAATCATTTTTGTACCATAGGTCTATTACAGCAATCTAATGTCAAAATGAAGGGGTTTTTTTTATATTTTTAGTTTAACMATTTAAAAGTGGTCGAGAATCAAATATTTTAATCTCAAGAAAGACAGGTGTCTGATCCATTAAACTTGGACTCGAATTGCATATATATCATAAAACATGTAAACTTAAGTTGATTTGAAGGTTAGAATCCCTAATTTTTATGCTAACAAGTGTCTATTTCATGGAACGCGTTTGGCTCGAAAGGGACCATCGCTATTTTATGAATAGATCCACACCAACTTTCATCATTCTTTGGGAAGATGTCAAAATCTCTGCGGTATTTTCTTTTGTACAATTGATACTTAATTTCATTGAAAACTTCAAATAACAAGCCTATATTTCATTCCAATATTCATCAAAACCAATACCACTGCTAAAAGGTACTAAATACACATTACAAAGGTAGAATGGTTTGAATAATTAGAGAACATAACCCCTTAATTAGATAGTTTATTTCTGGCAAATGATGAACCAAAAAAAAAATCAATTTAAAACAAGAAAATTAAAAAATTGGATGAAAAGAAAATAATCTAGCTGAGATTCATGAGAATTTGTAATATTCTATGTTCCATAAGCTCCCTTGAAGAAGCTCTCTCTATTGGCTCAATGAGTTCATCTCTGATGATCTCCTGGCTTCTGTTTTCTTCATTATCCTCACTCTCCTGCATGATTCAGTGAACATTCTGCAAATTCATGGTGAAAATTGCTTCACATTAGATCCCAAATTCATCATTAAAATAAATATAATTTCAAATATCAATATATACACAAGAACATGAACTTAATTCTCATTTGGTAATTGATAACGTTTTTATTTCTAATCCTTTTCCTTTTCTTTTGAATTCTTATATCTAAAACTGTTAAAAAATACTCTAATCTAACCGCCCAAACTTTTGAATTTATCATTGAATATTTAACATAATAGAGCACGAGATTTAAAAAAGATCAATTTCTGAAATGTCATTTTGCTTTTTTTACATATTAAGCTTGTTCTCTAACCCTTTTCTTTACTGTGTAATCTGTTTACTACAGCTTTTAGTTAAAGTCTGGCCAAATTTAGAAATCAAACCCCCATTTTGAAAATAATTTCAATTTTAGTTCTTCATCTTTTGAAAAACTTATTAATAAAACCTATAACAAACAAATTAAAGTAAGTTAAATAGTTAAAACATTTCTACTTACTTCCAAGGGACGTCCCCAACCAACATCCAATCTCCATCTCTATCTTCATAAGTAATAGTATATTTAGAGCATCCAATGGAGCAACCAAAGAGCTTCTCCATCGCCCCGCCGAGATCGGCGTACCCCGCCACCGTTACCAAATCAAGTTTCCGAAGAAATGGCACTCCGTCCAAGCTTACTTTCACGTACGACATCTTCGTCGTTGTTTCAGATTCATCCTTCTCCCTAAAACTGTTCCTCCGCCGGTACGAGCGAACCGGTGGCCAACCCACCACCTGGTTCCTCTTCCCGCAGCGTCCTCCGCCACCGTTCTCCTCCTCTTCCATCTCGGAGAAAACCCTTTTCTTCTCCGCCGGAATTGGGCCGCCGCCGGGGAGTCCCAGCCGGAGCTCGGTGATTTCAAGCCCTAATCCCTCAGTTGCCATTGTAGGTCCTTTTTTGTGGATTTTGGTGTTTGGGTTCTGATTTGGTAATGATGATATGTGGAGAAAAATGAGAGGTGATTTATTTATATAATGAGGAATTGGGGAATTGGAGAAGACAGAGAGGAGACAAGAGAAGCAAAAAGTAGGGCCTATTGGTCGGCCGGTACCGGAAGGTGGAGATGTGGGATACATCGGACGGCTGACGATGGTTGTGAGATTTAGGTGGGATTTGATCTCTGCCGTCTGATTGATTGTCTTGCTTTTTGAATGATCCTCCATGTGATTTTGCCTTTGTTGTGTTGGTGCTCTGATTAGGTCTTTGGTACTGTGACACGGTTTACTTTTTTTTTGGTTTTTTTTTTTTTTGTATTCATAATTCATAAACATATCTCTCCTCTTGTTTTTGTTTTGGTTTTCTTTGCATGGAAAATGGACCCTCYTGACAGAGAGGATGAGTTCTCTTGTGCCCAGAATAGGACTTCTATCACATCAAGAAATCGACGTGTCGAAATTTTTACCGAGATTTTTATCTGTCATGATTTGACGAAAATATAAGGTAAATCAACATTTTGAATAGTCTAATGTTCGTCCGAGCTTGTTGAACTTTGATATGATATCAATATTAACGAGTTCTATTTCAAAGTCAGGTATACTATAAATTGACTGAGGATATTTGGATCCGTTAGTAACGTTCTTGTTTCTTGTTTCTATTGCTTTATTTTTAATAAAAAAAAAATGAATTGCATGCCTCCAACGTCCACAAATTTAGGTATGATAAAAATAATTGTGTTTTGGAACAAATTGAAAATGGAACAAGAAAGAASAACTTAATTGTTTTTGTTGTTTCCAAAATTTTTATACAATTTTGATAGAGAAACGAGAAACATAGTTAGTTGCRAAATGTTTAGATTTTTTTTAGAAAAATTAGGAACTAAGGATAAAAAACAGAATATTACCAAATGAGCCATTCACTTCTTATTCATGCAGTTTCCTCTCCAATTAAATTTTTGTTAGTGATTTATCATTGTATAAATAATATATGTATTTTATAATAAATTGTCTTCATTTATTATTGTATATTATATACATGATCACCTAAATCACAAAGGTATCATAGAGATCAGAGAGGCTTAAATTATTAGCTAGCAAGTTTTTTTTTTTTTTTGAGAAAAAAAAATAATAGCAAGTTTAAACGGAAACTGATATCAAAGTTGTTTAATATTACCGGGCCAAAGTTCCTAGAACTGAAGAATCTAAAAATGCCATTTATATATATAATTAGGGTTATTAATCTTAATGCAAATATTCCACAAGCACATGCTAACACATTATAATTAATATCTAAAAATTACAAATGTCGTTGGAAGGAATATCATATAATTAATTACATAGAGAAGATTCTCATGTTGCAAAAAGTGGGTTTTCTTTTTAAGAAGATATTTAATTATCTTTATTGATCCATCAAGATTTCAAATCTAGTTCTAGCATATATCTATTAGAATGAGTTATTTTAATTTCTTTTTTTTTTACCTCTTTAATTCACTGAATTGAAAATAAATTGTCCAAATTTTAAATTGATTAAGCATAGGTTTTAATTAATTTTGAGTAATTTTCTTTTACAAAAATAATAATAGACATCTCCTTGAATCACTACCCTGGATATGAAAGCCATGAATAAGATATGTTTTATGTCTCATCAAGGAGACAGCTGAGATGTAGTCCATTGCTGTAACAAATAGAAAGGGAGATAAAGAATCTTCTTGGCGGATCCCCSAGCAGTAACTTTATTCCTTAGTTTGCCATTCATAGAAGAAATGCAGCCACGAATCCAAGTAATCCATTTTTTGTTAAAGCCTTTGAAAGCAAGGACGTTGAGAAGAAAATTCCAATAGAGTTTGTCAAAAGCTTTCTCTAGATCCAATTTAAGGATTATACCTTTCATCTTAGAGCAGCGCCAAAAATCTATCATCTCATTAGCCATAAGGATTGGATCTATAATTTGATCTTAAAGATGAACAAACAATCATTCAATCCAAAAGTTTAAGTTAAATGAATTTGGGTAAATTAAGCTTAAGTTAATGGGCTTGGGTAAATTTGATTCTTATATTGGATATCTCAACACTCCCCCTCCAACAAGTGAAAATCCTAATAAATGGGGAGGAAACAACAACGCAGGGTTCGATCTAAACAAACGACCATTCAATCTAAGTTAATGGGTTTGGGTAAATTTAATTCATATATTGGATATCTCAACATTTGACGCCGGACAAAAGCCGATTGAGSAAGCGCAATCGTACCGGGCAAAACAGTTTTTAGTCTATCTGAAAGAACCTTAGCCAGAATCTTAAAGATGCTGGTCGTTAAACTGATGCGCCTAAACTCTGTCATGTGTAATGGTCTTGACTTTTTAATAATAAGAGCAATATGAGTTTCATTGAGCACACGATTCACAATTCCCGTTCTGAAAAAATCGTTGAACGACTCCTTGAAATTATCCTTAAAGAATAATTTCCAGTATTTTTTGAAAAATTCACTTACAATTTTTTTTTTTTTTTGGTTGAGAAGGCAAGTTTGAAGAATTGGATGCAAAGAGAGAATCTTTATCATTAATATAGTAGTGAAAATAGTCAAATTAGATCACAAGAACATTAACGTTTCCTCATCAAGTTAGGTTTTTTTTTTAATCAGTGTATATATTATATGTGTATACATTTCCATCAAAGAAACAAAAAAAAAAATTTGTGTAAACTTGATCATCCAATTGAGATCTTCTTCTCCCATCTTTTCACAGTTCCTTGGAAGAACTACTACTTAGGGTTTCTGGGACATGAATCTCAAATCCTTTAGCTTCCGATCTCTTCATTATCCTCAGTCTTTTGCATGATTCAGTAAACATCCTCCATGGTACATCCCCAACGAGCATCCAATCGCCRTCCCGATCTTCGTAGATCGGAACATAATCGGAGCATCCAACACCGCATCCAAAGAGCTTCTCCATCGCCGCGCCGAGATCCGAATATCCCTTGTGCGATCCCAGATCAAGTTTTCTAAGATAAGGTGCGCCATCCATGCTCACTTTCACATACATCTTCTGCGTCTCAAATAGATCCATGTCGTTAACTCTGCTCTTAATTCTCCGGTGGGAGCGGACCGGCGGCCACCCCACAACTTGGTTTTTCCTCGGGTCGCCGCGGTCCGAGCTACTCTTATCTCCATCTCCATTTCCAATCATCTCAGAAAAAACCCTTTTCTTCTCGTTCTTGGTTGCTGAATTTGGGCCACGGCCAGCACTCCCCGGAAGCCCCAATCTGAGCTCAGTGATTTCGAGTTCAAATCCATTGGTTGCCATTTTTTCTCTATCTCTGTGTGTTGTGTGAGTAGTTTTCTTAATGGTCTTAGCAACAAAAATGAGAGCTTTATAAATAGAAGAGAGAGAGGGAATAATAATGGGGGATGATCGGAATTTTTTGGTCGCCGGCCGGTCGGCGACAAGAGAAACAGAAGTGGGGTCTTAATGTTTCATGGGAACAGTTTTTTAAAATTAGATGACAATAATTTTCTAAGGGTGTTGGGTTTGGGTTCTGATTTGGTGGGATTCGCTCACACCCATGTGAATGGCCATATCCTGTCCACTAATTTATGATTCTACTCTTTCAAACCAACTCAACAACAATATGAAATGTTTAATATTTTGTAACTTCTTTTCTTCATCTTTATGTTTTTGCAGACAATATCATTAACTAACTGTGTAGATTTGTATTGGATATTGGTGTACTTTCAACTTCTACACTTGTTTTGTGTCCCTTGTCTTTCAAATTTTGTTTTGGTTAGATTAAAAGGTTTTTTTAGAGGAAACCAAACCATTCATTAGAAAGTATGTGAGAATTATACATTAAAAAAGGAAGGCCTAAAAGAAATTAGTCCTCCAATTTATCGATGAAATATGGCATAGTTACAAAATAAGAGGGATTTGAAAGATCAAGATGAAGCATCCGTTTTGACGACATCGTCCCATAGTTGATATGTGGTTCTATGGATTTTTATAAACAAACGGCTTTTTCTCTCCAACAATACGTCATTAGTTTTTAGTTGAGTGGTTATTAATTTTGACATATATCAAATAAGGATGCTCATACTATATAATAAGAATAATATTTTTTTTTTTTAGGGAGGAACCACTTCATTAAGGTATGTGAGAAACATAATAAAAAAAAAAAAGAGATCTACATGAASGCACTGGAAAGTACATCATAATTACAAAAGAGGGAGATTTTGATGATGAAAGAAGTAGAAATCTTGATATCCTCCCGAAAGATCGATAGTGATTTTATGGAATCTGTCAAGGTTCCGTTGTTTCTCTCCGATCAATTATGCTTAAGAAGAGAAAAAAAATATTGCACCCATAATATATTATGCTGGTTTGTAAGCGGGATGGAGAGATTATATTTCTCTCAAGAAAATGTCTATTTTGTCCAGGGAGTGCGAGAACGGTTTGGAAAATCTCGAAAAGATGACGTCATAGAGCGCTATGAAAAGGCAGTGGAGAAAAAGATGGTTCAATGATTCAGCAGAGAGAAGAGTTGCATATTAAGAATAATACATACTAGTTTATTATAATAGTATAAGACTTACCCTCTTAATCGACCCGCACTAAAAATTTGATGACTATTTATTTATATGTATATATATATATATGGATATGTAGATACATATATATACACACACATACATATACATATATATATATATATATACATCGTTCAACTCTTACTTGCCAAAAGGTGGTTCAACATACATATATATACACACACACACATATACATACATATATATATATATACACACACATCGTTAAACTCTTACTTTCCAAAAGGTGGTTCGAATTAAATATCGACTCATAAAAATAATGATATAAGATTAAATAAGAGTGCGCTGAAAACTAGAACAAAATAAATATGAAAATCTTCAAACTTGAATATGATATTCAAATAAACACCATACAAAAGTTTAATTTTATTACGTCAAATGAAGTTTAATTTTATTACGTCAAATGTTTGTAGAGCTTTTAAGAACAATATTATAATTCGAAGGTGAAAAGAATATTTGAAACCTATGACTTAAGTCTATAAGGAGCTGTTTCATTAACAAAGGTACGAAGTCTTGTGGTATGACTTATTATAAAGTCTTGTATTCAAACTTTTTGGGTGAGCTTAATCTCAAAAATCTTTGATATCTTTCGAGTACGAGTCTTGGGACAGACGCAGGTACCCCAATTACAAAACTTCAACCTTATTGGTGTGTGCGCAGCTTCTTAGSTCTTTGGGTTCAATTCCCCTAATTTTCACCAAATTACTAATTTTTTTTTTCAAGTCTCACCAACTACTAATTATAGCATATCATATATTATAATCAATTAGTATTTTTGGAGATATAAAAGTATAACACTTATCAAATAAATAATGTGTATAAAAATGAAGTGCCTTAATCATACCTTTGTGCTAAAGATTCTAACCCTAAATTAACGTATATATTATATATATCTTTTATATACTTAGGGCTATATCTACATGTTAAATACAAATAATTCAATATTATTCCCTTAATCACATGCTAACCGATTGATCATTTTGACAAATTCTATTAACTGTTTAATATCAAACTTTGGAACAAAATCRAATTAATGATCATCATCAACTTAATTCAGAATAAGATTACAAAAGTGAATCTTTTGAAAGATTTGAAAAATGATATGACTGATCATCATTAATATATATTTCAAGCTTATGCATCTCTCTTTCAAATATTGATACCAATTGGGCAAGATCAAATGGAGTCAATGGAGTGCACCCAAATAGACTACTCACTAACTTTGTTTAACAAAAAAAAAATATTATCATTGAAATGAACTGTATATAATATATGATTAGTTTATAATTATATGGATTCAAATAAATAATTACTTGTCACAATCTCATATGGCACCTAAAATATATGATGATCTTGACTTATAGTTTCTTGGGAGACAGATATCCATTATTAAGCAAGCATTTTGTACTATTTATAATTATTTTTTGTCGACCTATGGATTCAAACTTCCAAAGGTAGTTTGATATTTATCTTTACTATTTCTGCGAGATCAAATAAATATGGAATCAAATTAATTTTGTCCACGTTTCCATTGACAATTCTATATGTCCATGGGTTGGAGATCGATCGGCATGAGGGGTGAATCAACATTTTTATTATATTGCTAAAAAATTCGACAAAATATAGAAAATATGGACATAATGTAAATATTAAAAAAATTAACTCATTTAAATAGTGTGAAATGCTCCTTCGTTAATTTAAATATTTGTTAYGAATTTTTTATTTTTATAATTTTTTCAAAACCATCAACATCTCAACATTTTATCAATATTTTCATTGACATTTTTATAAAATTTGAGATTTTGACGTTTCTATCCACCTCGACATTTAAAACATTTAGCATTTAAATATATATGGTTTGGTCCATAAAATATATACCATTATGTTTTTCATTTTGTATTAGTGTTTTAAAAATTTTGATTTCTCTTTTCCTTATGCCATAAAATTTTTCAATTCACCTACTAATAATGTTGTTAAAATTGAATGAAAAATTATAATATCACGTTTAAAATGATTTTATGTAAAGTCTACTCTCGATCCTAGCCAGTRTTGTTGAGCTAAATTTATGTTGGCTAATTACATATTATTTTACACTACAATATTTCAAATATCATGTCACATCATCATTTTACATCACATATGAGAACAAACTCGACCTCTTTTTCTCTCCCTTCCATTAYGAAATATACACATACGTACACGAACATATATATCGTTTTAATTTATACGTGCGAGCGAGCTATGTTGATGACTGATCTTTAAACTAAAGGTGAAAAGAAAATGTTTGTTCCCAACCCAACACATGGTTTGATTAGTTTGAAAAAGTGCAATAGAAAATGGGGACAAATAGACATGTCAAAGTCCAAGGCTCACGTGGTAGATTTTTGTTTGAGAACAGACCATGGGGACGTTCCTTGTCTTTTGGGGACAAAATTCTACTAAGTACTTTGAACAGATTGGCAAACCAAATTCACAGAGACCCATTTCTCAAGCCTTTGGAGTCGGTGGACCTCTCTTCCTCTCTGTGTTTGTTTGAACCCAATGGGGCATTTTTTGGTTTCTAAGTCTCTTCAATTTTTATCATTTGGTTTTGTCAGTGAGATTCTCTATATTTATTATTGCTGGTTAGTTTTCAAATTCTTAATCTTTCAAAAAAAAAATAACAAAGAGTTCAATTATTGGATTCCTCTTTCTAAACCCCATCTTGTAAGAACTCTCATAACATGTCTAAATTTAGACATCATTATCTTGAGGAAGATTTATAGTGATGAAGATTTGGGCTCTTGATATGACCATTTCTCCCTCCAAATCTTCCTAACATTTATTGATATCTTGAGGAAGTTTGTAAATCGAGTTAATCGAGGATCATCAAATATTTGGTTTGCGGAGACACTTAATAAATTCGCGTGTCGATGAACTCAAAAAATAATAAAACAATAATAAATGGAAAATGACTATAGAATGAGCTAGGACAAGAAAATAATCAGGTAGTGGTACATTTAACTTCAAAATTTTCTCTATGTCATATATATTGAATTATATCTCCATAGACGTACGTAATTTAAAGTTTAAGCTATTAAGTTGGTGTGTATTAGTGTAAATATTGATGAAAATTTTTTTAACCTAGTGATAATTTAACATAGTATCAAATTACGTGTAGGAACTCATAAAGATTGAATTTTGCAAAATTTATGTTTGAATTGTATAAATAAATAGATTATACAAATCTAGGTCGCACACATCATCTGTATTTGGTTTACAAATTCACGATTTATAAAAATACGAATTYCATCAACCAAATTTAGAATAGCTCAACTTCTTATTCAGAGATTACAAGAGTCTCACTTACGAACGGAACATAAACATTCATCTTCTGTCAAATGACAATCAAGCAACACCAAACAAACCAATCTTTGAAGAAAATTTTGATCAATCAAAACTGATCAAACCTATCTTTTAATATCTTAATTATTGAAAACAGTCTCTTAAGATTTGATGAGTATTCTCTCTCTTTTGATCTCTTTTGCCCATCATTTCATTTCAATAAATATTTGAGTTCAGTCAGTCACATGTGGGATGTGTCAAATCATATATATGTTGACACATATGACATTAGGGGACATACCATCACGTGAACAAAACATGGACTCCCATATTTTGAAGTGTCGACAAGACAATAAAGCATGATTTTGCAGAGCTTTGTACAAGAAGTTGGCTTTCTGAAAAATTATATGAGAGAAACAGAAACTCCTTCGCCATACCTAAAAATGATCGAGTCCACACACAATTTCCCTCCATGAACAAGCCCATCAACAGGGGTGTTATGCCACTCTCCACATGGGCCTAATTATTTGCTATCAACAGATCAGAAAGAAGAAATAGATGGTAAATAATAGGAGGGAAATTTGGGTTGGTGGCTACATTTACTAGGAGTGTAAGGAAACCGAACAGAATGAAAAAACGAACCGAACCGATTTACTTCGGTCAGCCTTTCCAATTTCAACTCACTCACTAGCTTCCCCCATTTTCTTCCATACTTCCCTTCTAGAAGCTCYCTACCTGAGCAGTGTCAGATAAGTAAATGACAGTAAGACACATCAGTGAGAAACTCGGTAGAAAATCAGTTAAAAAAAACGACTGAAGCTGTAAACAAGCTCCCAGCTTGCTATGCAAATCCAAATAGAAACAACAATCTTTGGACCAATCAAAGAGATGATTATGCTATATATTCTTCAGAGTAAATTCAACAATGGCCAATGAGTAGCTCGAATTCTTCAATTTTACAAGCAATGAAAGAATAAGATCTCAAATCCTAGATGGAAGTTACTTTGTTCTCATACACTTGACAATGACCTCTACGAATTTTTTGTACATGTGCCGCTTTAAGTACATTTTCTTTACCTTCTTTCTTCCTTCAGCGCCCATTTGCTCCCTTACCTGTGGGTTTTTTAGCAGAAACTGCAAGTTCTGGGCAAGGACTTGAGTGCCTGGATGCCCCAAAGGATGAAGAAGACCTGTCACATTGTGCTCAACAATCTCCTTTGTTCCTCCAGCATCGGTTCCGAGTACCTGCCCCCATTGAGTGATCATGTCATTAGATTAGGAATTTTGTCTTATAATCTCCAATGATAGGTAATCAAAGAACAGTAACAAGTTCTCTGGAACAAGACCTCTAAGACATGGCAACAAATTCAACATTATCCCAAACCTTCTAAGTCAAAAAGTTCCACTAAATCTTAATGAAGGGGCGGTTTCATGAATAGGTGGTGGACAGCATCCTTAGAGAGTGCATTACTAAAACGCTGAACATGAATTTACTGGTCAGTGACCTCCATCATCATTATTTTTTCTAATTTTATTCTGGTTTCGGCCAAGACATGATTAAACACATCCACAATTGGAATGCAATAGAAGACACAGCAGAGAAAAAAATTACTCTCTATGAAGACCGGCATAAATAGAAGAGGCAAGTAAGGTTGAATTTCATACCGGTAGACCAAATGCCATTGCTTCAATAGTTACTCTTCCAAATGTTTCACCTAGTCCCTGTAACAATTTCAAGATCAGTATACAAGAGAGCATACTAGCAATGTGCTTGAATTTGCATATTCCAGAGACTTCTACGTCAAGGAAAGATTCGTTTTAATTTGCCAATAGAGTGAGAAAATTCTGACTAGTATATTTGACCCGCAAAGGATTGTTGTTTGAATTGCCATATAATTAGACTAAAAAGTTATTTACATGCACTATCTTTCATAGAGTGATAATTTCCAAACCTTCTAGGTCATCACAGTTTAATTTTACTGAACTATATGGATAATGCAAGTTCTACAGCTTTCACATGATTAAGTCTTCAAAGATAAATCTAACCTGGGAATTTATAACGTAAATGTCTGCAGCAGAGTAAAGTGAGGCAACACGAGTAGTTGCTGGAGTCCACAGCACTGACTTTGACAAGTTTGAATGTTGTGCCAAAAACCTTAGAAGTCTTTTGACATAAATCACCTTGTTGCTTTTGGATCCAACAGACCCGATTACAAGTTTGAAAGGCATTTCCTGCCTTCCTACACTATCAACCAGCAGTCTCCTTCCCGTTGCACTGGCCATTTCATTCACAGGGCTATGTGGATAAAGGTTTTGAATGCTATTTTTTCTCGACACATTCAACCTATTAAATGTCTCGTTAAATATAGGCAGTTCTTTCAAGGATAATCCATTATCACTCAACTTTTGAAGCAAAGCTCTCATGTAACGCCTTCTGACCAAGTTGGATCGCACTGGACTTGTATCATCTGGATTCATAATCTTAGAATTATCTTGCTTTGATCCAGGGTCGATCAACAAGTTAGTTGATTCAAGAAGCAAGAAATGGCCCTTTCCAGGATTTATGCTGCTTAGGGTCATTACTACTACATCGCTATCGGCAACTCCCATCTCCTTTCGAACTGTACTACGTAATAACTGTTTCCTTTCAGCCATCTTCTCAGAGCTGGAAGACTCAGTATTGAGAGAACATGGAATGCCAGCGGTAAAAGCTAGTTCATCATTAACAGAGAGTGGTACAATTGCAGGTTGAGATCTCAGTTTTATATTTTCATCTTGACACCAATTCAACCACTGCTTTGATTGTAACTCTGATATGAAAATTAGCATTTTGACTCTGTCAAGGACAACTTTAGACCGATTAAAGTACTCTCTACGATTTTCCATGATCCACCAAGCAACTTGACTTGCACCAGCTGGAAAATGCTCAATATAGCTATCTGAAGAAAAAAAAATGTGAGCATCTTATACATGCTTATCTTGAAAGATAGAAACAAAAGTCATCAGCATACGTTCAAAAAGAGAGCCAGATTTAGAGTAACTTTAATCTCTATGATAATCTTCAAGTTTGACAAGCCTTTCATGAATCATGAGTCAAAGACTTGAAAGAAGCAAGAAAATGAATCATGCAAAAACTCATGGCAAAGATAAATTCTTACTCTTTCATTCTTCTGATAAAAATGTGGTGCTAATTGTTTTTGGAAAAAAGAATATCAGTCACAATTCCTTCCAGGCGTTACAGCAATAAATTTCTTGTAAGGTACTGTGCCACTAATCAGAATTAGGTTTGCAACGCAATCAAAATGGATATATATGGGAATGAGAATAATATCTTTAATTTGATGTTACTAAAATAATCTTAGTATAGGAATCAGGATTAGAGTATGTCATCATCATTTTGTTTATAGACATTAATAAAATAAATTTTATTTAAATTTGGTACTAGACCCACCACAAAAGTAAATATGAAAAGAAAATGTTAAAAAAGGAAGATAATGAGGGGAAAGGGGCAATGGAAATCCCTATTCCTTCATCGCTTCTCCCAAAATTAAGAACCATCTTTTATTTTAGGTCAAATCCACCTCTGAACAATAATTTCCATATTTTGATAAGGCATTACGAAAGCAAATAAAAGAGAGATTTTCATATTCTCATTCTCATTCTCATTCCAGACTAGTAAACGGGGCCAACACCAACCATATTTCATAAACAATGCACCGAAAATTGTTAAAAGGCTCTTACCAATCCATGATGCACACACTGCAGATCCAGCAATCACAAGATCCGACTTCATGGCTGTTTTAAAGCTGAGGTCAGCTTTGTCATCAAGCACTTTGATCCTTCGTCTTGAAAGCTCTGACATTAATCCACCCTTCTTGCTAAGAGCTACAGCAGAAACTGAGGCCCCACAACTCAAGAGCTCCGTTGCCAACTCCATCATTGAAATAGGAGCTCCAGTCATTGACAGCTCATGAAATATCAACACAAATCTTCTAGACCAGACAAGACGTGCAAAATCCCCTTTCCTATCACAAGTGCCAGAACGCTTCTCAGGACTCCACTCCAAAATTCTATCCTCTGTTGAACCAAATGGGCCAACGAGCAATCCATAAGAAGAATTTTTCAAAGGAATTTCTGGCTCCTGCTCCTCTATGTCATGACTTGTGACTTCTGCAGTCATTTTCCCCCTACCACGCACTTTACCACGCTTTGATTTCTTATTTCTCTTCCTTGATTTTGTTTTTTTAGAAGCAGAAACACCATTCCCCTTTCTAGCTAAAACCACATTGACCATGCCTCCATCACTCCCATTATTCTCTCCGGGTCTATTTTCAACAACTAAATGGTTTGTAGCAACCAGATTTTGAGACTGATTCTGTTCAGAGTCTAACTTCTGATTACTTTGTTGACTGCCAAATCCCAAAAAGTCTTCCTTATTTTCACCGTGAGCCCACCTTGACTGAACATAAAACCCAAGATAAGCCCACAGAGTAATCAACAATAGCCAAAACAAGACTTTATTACTTCGAATCCAATGCAAACCATATCCAGAACTTCTAGCTTCTCTTCTTGGTGTTCGACTTGAATGTAATCTCCTAAATGAAGGGGAACCTCTAGGCGTTGATTTTCCAGACAATGCTGACTTAAAACTGCCACTTGACCTTAAAGAAGACTGTTTTACTACATTTCCTAGAAAATCTCCTCTGTTGTTCCCTTCCATCTGTTCCTTCAACTTTCTACATTACCAAGGACCACTGTCCTTAAGGTTTGAATGGCACTGACAACTTAAACGAGCAGTGTTTGGACCTTGGACCACTCACGAACAGTCAAATATTATAAGCAAGATCCTTCGCGGCAGTTTGATATGGCTTCTACACAAAAACAAGAAGATCACTAATCTCACTTTAATCTAATTTACAAATAAATGAAATTTTTATCGCTGAAGTTGACTGCTATTTGGAAATAAAAAGAAATATGCATTCTCAAGTTCTCAACTAAGTGAGAGTAGATAGCAAACGGCTAAATTCTCGAGTTCCACTTCTCTTGCCTAGTCAAAAAAGTTCAAGAGCAAGAAATGATTTACACAAGTACCAAGCTCAATAAAATAAAAACAAATGACATTTCAAACTCGATTATTCGTTTTCCCAAGTAACCAGTGAGCCAGTGACTAAAATTCAAAACTCTGGCTTCTTTTCTTTGCCTAAAATAACCAAGGACCATTCAGTAAAGAGGAAGTCAAACATTTCCTAGTCTCTGAAGTCATTTTTTCCCGAGGTAAGGTAACCAAGAACCATGCAATAAACAGTACGGCAAACATTTCCTAGTCAATATACGTCACCGAGTAAAAGCCCGTATTTCTGCAAATATCATAAAATACATTAGCTAAATTCCCCCGATCAACAACAATCACACTCTTACAAATATCCCAAAATCTTTATTTATCCATTCATACATAATCTCATCCAAGAATGTGAAATGCGGCATAGTTATCCCCTCTCCTGAGGATCAAGCGCAAACTTTCATATCAAGCGTCAAAAATCAACCAACAAAAGAAGCAAGATTACGGAAACAGAAAGCGTTTCCTCGTTTCTGAAAGATTATAGTTCAAAAACAATGAGCTTAGAGATTATAGAGTGTGAAGAAGAATTGCTACATGGATCTTCTTCAGAGAGGAAGTTCAATCGAGATCCGAGCTTCGAGTTTCTTGAATGCGCGATTCCAAGCTCAAGCACAGTAGACGAACTCCGTCGAATCGCTCTGATCTGGTTCTTTGAAGAAATTGGATGAGAGAGAAGTAGAGCTTTAGAGAGAGAGCGCGCGGTGGAGGAAGCTTTGCATACAGTAGCAGCGGAGAATTCGGGAGAAAGAGAGAGCTCTGTGAGTGAATGAAGCGGGGAGTGAAAATTCAACGGAAATGATCGCACGTGCAGCAATTGGCGCGTGAAACTACTGGTGTAGAAAAAATGTGATTTGGTGAGCCGATCCTATTCTCCACATCGTAGACCCTCGATTTCCACCCGTCCGATTTGTAGGTCTTCTTTATGATTATCGTTTAAAAAACACTCTTCCGACTAAACTTTAAAAAAAGTAACGATTTAATACCTATATTTTCAAATTAGTAATAATTTAATTCTTAAAATTTAACCGATAATAATTGAGTTCTTGAAGTTCAAAGTTTTTAACTATTTAATCCTTATTGTAAAATATGATAGAAATTGACGTTTAGTTTTGATGAGAGTTTTCACGGTAGGAACTAAATTGATTCAAATTTTAAAATTTAAAATATGGAGATTAAATTATTACATATAAAATTTAATGACTAAATTGTTACTAAAATAAAAATACAGAGACTAAATCATCAAATTTCAGAAACTAAATTATTATTCTAATGAAAGCACATAAATCAAATGGGTTTTTAAAACTTATTTTTAAAGTTTAAATTAAAATAAGTTTTAAAACCCCTTTGGAATAAATAATCCATAAAGCCACTTTAAATAAATAATTTATATCTCAAGTCCCGTAAGATTCTTTCTTACCAACCAATACATTAAATATTAAGTAAAGTTTTGGTACTACCATTGCTCTCATTTATTGTAGTTATATTATTATCAGTTAAAATAATGTTGAGTCCATAACAAGAAAGTGATAGTAATTACATATGTTCAATGCTAATATAGTACAAACATCAATATTATCAACCTGGTGAAGAAAATAAAGATCTATGCCAAAGGATTGAGTGGGAATCTCTTCTTCAATTTTGAGTGATAAGAAAAGCTAAAACAACAAACAATCACGAGCTAAAAATAGCAAAAAATTCACAAAACTTCTCATTTCAACAATGTCCGGAGCAAAATGTTTACAAAACTTCACAGAGGAAAGAAAGAAACTTCTTCACTTCAGTGCCGATGATGCACAAGACAATCCCTAGAGAAAAAGGCCAGATGATGACAATGAATCTAGTAAACTAACGTAATTAAACAACATGATTTAAGGGCACATCTAAATCACAATAATATATGAAGTTGAAGTTGTTTGCAAAGAATGTCAAGGGCTTTTGGGATGCCGTTTCCCGACACGGTGAAAGGAATCTCTGTGCCCTCCATTTGCCGTTTATCATGGCGCCAAAGCTCCCCTCCTCATGCCAAATACTTCTACTCCTTCCCTCATCTCAGGTTGGGTGTTTCCAATCAGCAGCCAGGAACCAATCATCTTACACGACCTAGTTATGTGCCGTAGTCACTGCAATGAAAATGATGACCAACCAAAGTTACAAACCGACTCGAATACAAATATTCTTCATTTGCTCGATCATCTAGGGGAAAAAATCATCTGCACATAATGAGAAGTTTCAAGATTTGACGAAATATATCACAGGAATGAAGAGGACTGGAGGAGCATATTAGCTCTCTCCCTCATATCCCTTCATGATCAGACATATAAAGCTTACAAGCATAGTTAATTTAGTGGTAAATGTTGCACTTATATGTATTAGAAACAGGAACAGTAGTCGACCAGATTCACAGATGGTAAAAATATATAGGTCACGGAAATGAAGTTCTAAATTGCATTTTGGAATCAACTAATCACCAGAGACAAAATTGGATTTCGCACTCGCCCGACCAATTGCTTCTAGGTTGATGGGGCATTTGTACTCATACTTCATCAGCCTCACTACCATTAACGAGAACTGCACCATCGGTAGAATCACCATCAACCACAACACCCTCCTCTTGGCTCTCGTCTCCATAATGTTCTGCAATATCCTTGTCTTGTCCATCTCCATTCTGTTCAGTACCCTGTCATAGAACAGTTGAAAGGGTGAAGAAAAAAGAAAGTGAGAAAGTGATCACAACAATATAATAAAAGATACCAGATTTCATAACAGTGAACTATGGATGAGACGTGACTGAAGATTAAATTAATCATGGAGCTCCAAATTTCGGATTATGCTATCTTCTATAAATATTGGCATCATATTCATTGGGTACAGATGAAAGTCTCCTACCACTTGGAATAGGCAAACACTTCCTTCGAATTATGCTCTTCTTAGTACCAACTAGTTCGTGGCTGACATTCACACCCATAAATAACAGGACCAAAAACAGCATTTCCAACTATGATGCTATTTAACTTCCACTCAAGCAAGTCCCATACCTCGTAATCCACGTCTCCATTTTCAAGATGCCCTTCTATTTGCATACTCCTAAATGCCTCCACAAGTGTCGTGTATGGCTTATCAGCATGATTGGCATACTCCTCTGCAGGGGTAAAAACTCCCCTGTAACACATTCCAAAATAAATTCTTAGTAGACATTGGGTAGCAGCTACCATACATAGGGGTACCGGAAACAGAACAGCCTTGTAATGTAAACTTCCATTCCCAGTTAATGGAGAGAAGACCATGAGCACAGCAGAATTTTAAAGAAGAATAGGTTATAACAAGAGTGGAAGCCCACATAGATATACAGTAAATTATAAATTTGCAATTATGCACATGCTTTAGTGCACTTCATTCGACGCATGCACCAAAACATGTGTAAATAGAACCATCAGCAGGAGAAAACAACAGAACTTTTACCTGTTCTGTGCGGCTCTAGATTCAACCGATAATGCCACTTGCCAGTCATCAAACAAGTTGGGATACTCCTCAGGATCAGCCAATGATTCAGCAGCTTTTGGGTTAACCTGAATTAAGGCCAAATTTTATCAAGATGTTCCAGATGGTCCAGAAAAGCTCATATAACCATTAAATGCAGTCTCTCTCTACATATTAGCTACATAACTACATGGGCATAATGAGACAACAAATTTCTGCATGCGATAGTACATATCTATCTTTACATTTCACAATTTTGAAAAATGTACCATGCATAAATTTATTAACTATGTCCACTTTAAAATTAATATACGAATTATGAAATACACCAATGTTAATACAAGACATTTTCAAAGATGTTCTTTCACCTGTTCATTTAAATAGCTAGATCATCAACAGAAAGGTAACCATTTAGTTTACCTTATTCAGGTCTTTCCTCCAAATTGCGACTATCTCTGATACCTTGCTTGGAAGATATGATCGAGCCATCAATGCAGCTTCTGGAATCCGATTACTGGAAAATAATATTTATATACATAAATAATATAAGATCAATTATTATCCAACATCAGAAGGGTGTGGCAGAAGATTAACTTTTTTACCTTTCTACCAACAACTGAAGGCAGTCTTCCAATCTACCTAACATAAATAAACAAAGGAATGCAACGTTGTTCTTTCCTTGCTCCTTGGCGAGGGTTGCAAGTTGTGATATCCCTTGAGCATCTCCTAGGGAAGAATACAGCAGTAACAAACCACTAAAATCCACAGCATACTTCAAGCATTCCTCGGCCATGTCTAACTGCAACAATACAAGGGACGAAATAAAGGGAAAAAATGTTTATCAATGTACATAAGAGACGAACGCAGCAACAGTTTAAAATGAGGGGGGAAAACCTTTCCAATGGACATAGCCAGTTCACCAAGCTGCTTCCACTTGGACTCACTCTGGACTTCTACCGCAATTTCCTGCAAGTAGACAATTGAAATTTCAATGGGCATGAGAAGAAATAACCCAGTGCTTTATACTATTGCTAAGGGAAATAAGGAGAGAGAGAGAGAGGACAATTTTAATAGATTTTTACACTAAGGAATCTCACAGTAAACTAAAATGAGTAAATCATACCTTTGCAATCCTTAATCTACCAAGCTGTATCGCAAGATCAAATCTATAATCCAGATCAGTAGCTACTTCCAGAGCTTCCTCTATCATACCTCGTGATTCCAAGAAACGAGCCACGCTGGAAGGGAACAGGGTCTACTATCATACACTATAAAATTTACTAGCAAGACAATAATATAAAGTTGATAACACTTACGCACAGCCACAAGTAAACAAACTTCGGCTTCAAGATAATAGAATATTCATACCATGTGAAAGATTTGCCTTATAATGCCCAACTGAAATTCGTATCAATGAAAATCTTCATTTCTTTGTTAAATAAAAAATGCTCAAGTGAAATACATATCAAAACATTCGAACAAGAACCAAAACCAAATTTCCATAAATTCCATTCAAAGAAACAAAACAGACAAATGGGAGGAAGAAAGAAAACCCAAGAAATTCAGGTGGAGCCCTTGGATTCAAAATGTTTGATCAGGTACAGAAATCCCAAGCACCCCATAAGTTTCCATATGATTAAATACTGTAAGATTGGGCAGAGCTCAATTTCAAACCTCGTGAAAGTTAATAAAATGTCAGGTTTTGAAGTAAAAATTTCAGGAAAAACAGCTGAAGAAACAAAACAGACGAAGAAGGGAAAAAGAGAAGAAGTTGAATCTCAGATCAGATAAGAAGATGTAGGAATCATCTACAAAACATGACGTAACCAAACAAACCCAGCATATTAGGTACAAGCTTTAACATAACTGAGGCAAATTTTAGAAGGCTAGAAACCAAATATAATTGAACTTAAAACGATTTATTCAACTATTACCTGTTACGGTGCTCCTTGGGAATGGAAGGCAAGACTTCATTGGCTCTTTCATAGTCCCCACGCATTACAAGGGTCTTGTACTCGATCAAGCTAAGAAGCAATGTGTATCCAACAACACTGCATCACAATAAATAGCATCAAAATTCTGAATGCAGTTCATTTCCAACTAACATTCCATGTTTCCAAGGAAAGGAGTAAAAGTTGCCATACTTAAACTCTTTGTCTATCAAATAGACCCGACTTTGGCTGGCAAGATACCCGAGCAAATACATGGGCCGATCCAAATGAAACATGGTGGTCACCTGCAATTATGAGGTTATGTATCAAGTTAGCTTCATTGTGGCCAGTAGATGGGGATATCTGCATGTTAACAAATGTCAAAAAACCAAGGATGTTGATCATTCACAGTACCTCACCACCAACACAGTAGTTCAGTCTCCAGGAAGAGTTATTGTAAATGAAGCAATCCCCAACCCAAAGGCCAGTCCTCACACGTTCGTTCACTTCATGCAGGAGCTCAAATGCATCTTCAACCCCTTGTTCATCAACAGGCCTTCCACTATCTAAATAGGAAGACACAGCATCACGCTGCAATATTTGCATACATACTTTCGTTAGATGAGAAACAACTTCTCCAGCAAAGCACCAAACTATGCATAGACAAAAATATGTCAAAACAATAATGCAGTGAAAAGCACAATTCAGATTCATATTGTGTCGGGACTTTCAACTTCATGAGAACATAACAAGGATTCTTACATTGTACTTCAGGATATAAAATGATGTATCACTTGCTATTGCCACCAAATCACCACTATCAGCCCAATACAAGTTCTGGAAAGAACCAAATAATCAAAAATGGAATTAGAACCACATTACCAGAGAAATAGAAAAACAGCTAACAAGTGCAAGTTTGTACCCACCTTCACATTTACATCAATTCGTCGTATTAATCTGCACTCTGCCCAATCATAGAAACAAATAAAATCGTTTGAGCACATGGCTAATAGAGTTCCTCCATATATGTGCTCAGCTGAAAAGGTGGGCCGGATACTCTTCTTCTCCTGAGAAGTTAGTTCTAATTAACTCCATTTTCTAACAATGGAACAACATAGAATAATCATATTTTAAAAAAACCTAAAAAAAAAAAACAAAAATCACAATTGATGGCCAAAGTTCAAACAATTGAAAATACAAAAGGATGTACTTATTTTTACTGAATAATCTAATATCCGTGTACTTGAATATAATCATCACAGTTGTTGCAGTCAAACTCTATAATGGATTTCTAACTACATGCTTCTACCCTAACTGTACATATCCACACATGAGGCAATTGTAAACATCAAAGTTCAAACAAATCCTTCAAAGCACTTAGTTGGATTTGAAACACTAATTATGATCTCTACTCCACAACTGTGCTCTTCATCACTTAAAAATTGGATGCATGTGCATGCTTGCAACAAAAAAAGATTAGAAAAGCTGTGGTCCAAAAATGAAATCACATTAATTTCTTTCACCACTAAAGCAACAAATACAAAAGTACTATAATAAGAAGAATAAACATAAACCTGGAAATTTTTACTGAAAATTTTGATCTTTGATGTACTTTCTCTCACAGAATATTCTCCATCCGCTGACCAAACAAACTCCAATGCTGAACCAAATGACCTGTTTCTCCATGCGAGAGCAGTATATATAATATATTCACCATCTCCACAGACAACAACAAACCTCCCGTTGGGATTGTGCTTCAAGCTCTGTAAGATATGAAGCATAGGGTTTTAAAAATCAAAAACAAGACTCTAACAAAACAACACAACCTAAATGAAAAAGGTTGTTATTTTCTTTAAACAATATTTTAACTGAATTACACCTAAAACAAATGGGATCCAATATAAAATATGCTCAAGCATGGTAACTTATAAATAGTTATGCAATACTGCAATCAAAAGCCCTCACCAGAATGCCAAAGCGAGCATAGCTCAACGGTAATTGACATATATCTCTAATCTAACCAAGAGGTTATGAGTTTGGTCCCCCACCCCAACATCCCCACCACAATTTAAGACAAAACTTAAGATAAATATTGTACTTGGAATTTGAACAACTTGAATATCATACTTGGATTTTGATTACTATCAATTATCAAGTAACTACGAGGAACTATAATTGGATCTGAACTCACACAGACTGAGATGAAGAAAAAAAAACCTATGAAGAGTTCTCACTAGGTTCTGAACTAAAATTCAGCTAACACGCAGGTTAAGTCCACAAATGATGCTTAGAAGACTACAGTTAATGGAATGCATGTCTCTAGCTATAAACGACAGTATATTACCAGAATAAGTGTGCAGAAGTGCAGACATAACTAGAGGCTACAATCAAAGATTTTTCATAAGATAAATTAACAGCCAATCCATGACAAGATACACAGAGAATTTAAATGCAGATGTAAGGTAACTTACTTGAGGGTAAAGATCACAAGTTCCCATCTCCTTAACAGCTAAAGGCAATCTGTCGCCATCAGTAACCTAACAAGCAAAAAAAGCTAGTACCACATCTGAAAAAAAGTAATGATCAATACAAAGTTGCAAATAAAAACCATTCCTGACCTCAAAGTCTGCTCCGACACTCTTGATGTTCACTGTTTGAATTTCGTTATGCTTAGCCCATATAATCTTTCCACTGTTGTCCATACTAGCAATAGGTTCCTCCCGACCAAGTTTTACCATAATGGTTCCTTCATCATAGCCAATAACAACCCTGTAGGAAGAAGTAGTATTTCAACCAGTTGAATTCATGGGAAAGAGAAAAGATTAAGGAAAATTTTGGTAGAAACCGTGGTGCAATTCTTCTTGATCCATCATGAAATTTAACCATTTTCATTGCGATGGTAGCGATCTCAAGTTAATATCTTAAATAAAGATAAAAACTATAAGTATAACATTAAAAGATCCTACATCAAAGTATAGTGACAGTAGTAATAATATAACTAAAACTTTAACGTGCATGAGGAACTTGAAAATTGATAAACTTACCGGCGTGAGCTCTTCATGTATCCGATGGCCCAAACTCGTTCAAGGCCATAATTTAATGTATTTTCAAGCCTGCAAATCAACAAGAAAAAGATTAAAACTAGTGGAAATAGCAATGTAGCAGATACCACAAAATATAGATTACAAAAAGTTAAAAAATATGTGAACGAAAAACTAAAAATCCAGAACAAACCAGGGTACATCATTATACTCTCTCTTTCTTTTAAGAAACTATTCCATTGAAGACATGAAATAAACAAAAGAGGAAAAGTCTCAACCCAAGATAAGAAAGTTACAGGAAAACCTTTCAATTAGTGCAAAGAGAAGGAAACCCATAATTACAAATAGATTTGGACAATTCCAACCAAGAAAGAGCCAAAAGAACAGTATGATCCCGCAAAAGAATAAACAATCTCTCATCTCCCTGAAAAATTCTATGGTTCCTAATCAACCCAAGAAGTCCAAAGGAGAGATCCAATGAGATTCATGCAAATATTATTGGCCTTAATTAACGTTGAAACACTGATCATCAAAACAGACATGCAGCAGGCTAATGATATTACTGACAAGAACAATGTCCCAGATGAAAAAATCAAAAAGGGTATTTCAAAATCAAGTAAAAGTTAGATGAAAGGATATCCAATTTCCAATTTATGGCTAAAAAGGAAGCTCGGGGAGAAGACTGCCAAATGACACTTAAAATAACCAAATTAAAACTAGATCTAAAGCCTTTTACATGGCTAAGTATTTGAAGGCTCAGGTGAAAAAAACAAAAGGTTCTGAACTCTAGAATTCATGTGTATGATGAATGTAACAGACTAAAAGAAAAAAACTTCTGGAGGGTAAAACAGAAACTCCTAAACAATGCACAACTAATGTGTTCTCTAAATTTACTCCAATAATACTATTAGGAAGAGTGCATCATATAAGCATTGATCCAAGCAAGTCCTTCACATATCATACTATTATCACATTGTTTCAATGGCAAAAATTACCTATAAGTCGTCGAATGCCATATGCGAACTGTTCCATCTTCGGAACCTGTAATTATAATAGGAAGGTCCGGATGAAAACAGACTGCAGAGACATTGTGAGTGTGACCTTCAAGTGTCTGAACACAACTCTTGGTTTGGTAGTCCCATACCTGTGTCAATAAGATTACATTCATAAGCTATTCCATACTATCATTTACCCGTTAAATACAACTACCCTTGAGGAACTGGTTAGCCAATAAAGACCTTAGCAGTGTGGTCGTCAGAACCAGTAATGAGGTAAGGTTTGTCACCTCCAGTGAAGTAATCAACACAATTCACTCCTTTCTGATGGGCATCTAATGTAAAATTGGGATCAGGGGATCCAAGATTCCAAATCTGCAAAGTGGACGCCAGTGAATTACCAGAGAATAGTTAGAATAAGTAAAGAAAATCGGACAATATGCTCCCAGACAGTGATTATTGTACCTTTATTGTCCGATCGAGGGATGCACTTGCAAAGGTGTTAGTGTCTTTGGGATTAAATGTCACTTGCATCACATAATGAGAATGCCCCTCAAAAATCTGAGTGCACACCCAACCCTTATCCCAATCCCATAGCTTTATAAGCATATCATCAGATGAAGACAGTACGTAAGGAAGGGTAGGATGAACAGCCACGCATCTAATGTAGTCTGTGTGTGCCTCAAAAACTTTTATCTTGTCCATTGTATTATAGTTGTATACACGAATAAACATGTCATCAGCTCCAGCAACAACCCACTGCCTTCGTGCAATAAATTTGGCCGACCTGACTGCAAGCATAGCATTAACATTGAAGAGTAAAATATGGCCCGATCAGAAAATAGTGAGAGATAATTACTGTTCACGTTTCATTCCCATTAAGTAAAAAGGGGGGAAACAAACAAACATAAACAGACCACAGGGAAGGCATATCTATTACCTGGTAACTCAGTGACCTCAAAAGATTTAACCATGATCTGAAAGATCATTAAAAGGCAAGAGTTAACTTTAAATGTCTAAATATAGGGACAAGGGACTAAATCAAAATTAATAATGACCTCCAATCAACAGATTATAATACCTGAGACTGGTAGTTCCAGATACAAACGGTTCCTGAATACAGACTTGCCAGTATCCTGCAGTAATGATAAAAATGTCAATAATTCATCTTCCTTTCCATTGTCCTCTTTCTCAATAACAAATTAAATTTTCGTTTAGGTAATTTCAGCTCGGGAGCACTATCATCTTTTCATTTACCCAAAAACCTAGAATTGCCATAATCCAAAACAATTACCATCTTCAATTAAACTGCCAAAACTTTTGTACCCTATCCAACTGAAACAGATTCCTTTCAGTAACATATTTTAGAAGCTGTTCCAAGCAGTTGCTAAAATATCAGACTCCTAAAAGTGTATCAACACACACAAACGGAACTTACCATGGTTCCGTTGGGTGCAAGTCCACAGATTTTACTCTTTCTGACCTTTGAGCAAGTTTCCTCTAAACAGAAAAGAAAATAAAAGTATTCAATCATAATTGCATATATACCCAATAAGAAATCTGATTAATTTAAGAATAGTTGGTAAACGTACCTTGATTGCAAGTCTGAGAGGCTGCGGACACGTAAGAAAATAAAACAAAACCAATTAATCTTCATAGTAGATCCCGTGTACAAACAAGAAATTATCAATTTAGTTGTCTAAAAACCCAAAAAGAAATAAAAAATAATAAGAATAAGAATTAATAAAGAAAATCATAGACAGTGAATGACGATCAGGTATCTCAAACAAAAAAGCCCAAGTGCTACTAGTTCGCTTCCGTTCTATCCCCATTCGCAGCCTCAAAAGTAGATAGAGGAGATATATTTCAACTAGTGCCACCTAATCCATGATAAACCCCTCCTCAACTGTTACGAATCAAGAACCAAATCCCAGGAAATTCGAGTAATGATTTCACCATAGTACAACAGAACAAAATTCTAAACCAATTGCCACACTGGACTAATTGGATTCAAAATTCAGACTAGAAAGTAAAGCAAGTTTCCGGAATTAAAATTGAGCAGAAGAAACTACAAACCACGCAAACAATACAACAGGAAATGCCAAACTGAAGCAGATTTCAGTCAGATCTAAGCTTCACTAGCACGCTGAAACGTTAATTGGAAATGATGCAAGATCGTAGACTCACCATTTTTCGCTCACTAGAAGCTGTCTAAGAGATTCGAATACTGCAGCCGTAACGATCCAGACGATTCGTACAGGGAGAGAGAGAAAAGAAACGGGATGGGATTCGAACCTTGGGTATTGTCTAGGAGATCCTTCTGCGGAAATATGGAAACCGAGGAGATCGATGGTTTGCAGTTCGTAAAGAATTACAAAATTGCCACTGGCTAGAGTACGATATGTCGGCGAGGGAGGGACGTATGCCGCGACTCCGGACGATGAGTCTCACAATTTAAAATTATATAATTAGGTATTAGAAAGCAACRAAAAATCATCAATTGACCGCATAGCGCAGTGGATTAGCGCGTTTGACTTCGGATCAAAAGGTCGTGGGTTCGACTCCCACTGTGGTCGTATGTAATTTTTTTTTCCTTTTTGTATTTTAGTTATTTAATTTTAAATGTTTTAATTAAACACCAAATAAAATAATGCTTAATCAACGTTATTTGACCGTAGCAGTGGATTGGCGCGTTCGTTCGATTAAACTGTTTTAAATTGTTAGACTCGTTAATGATTTAGTTAAATGTAAGTTTTTTCTTCAAAAATATGACATTAAAATTGGCACGGCTTTTTTTTTCTTTTTTACCAAAATAAATAAACTGGTTTCAATTTTCAAATTGTTAATTAAATAACGTCAATTAATTGGAAAATTTTGATATAAATTTGATAAAATAACCCATCTGCATTAGTGTGAAGAAAAAAACAAATATAATGAAATTATTTAGAGATTAACTGAAATCAACAAAAATTAATCCAGGGATTTGAATCTCCAATATTTATAGGAACAAGAATGTTTATTTGAAATTTGTTTACAACTACGAGACGTTTTATTTTTAAAAAAAACAAATTTATTTAGTCTAGTTCATGCCTCATGGTTAGATATTGCTACCTCCCGTGGAGAAAGTAATATATTTGACTTTTCAAACGTGGTGTTTTTTTTTTTTTGTCAGTTAAAAAACATATGAGTGCGTTTGAACATTTTACCTTTTTTACTTGAAGATATATGTCTCGATTAATTTAACTATATTAAAATTGGCATATTTGTGAATTCATCCAAGAGATAATTCAAACTAAAAGAAATTTAACGCAATTAAATATATAATTGTTTTAATTGAAATATACTAATTTTTTTTTTTTGAATAGGTTAAAGATGTTATTTATAATTGAGATTTTTAACTTTTCCATCATCTAAAAATTTATTGACGGAAATTGAGCAAAATTTAACTTTTCCTCGCAATTTAATTTGATCTGTGTAATTGATGATCATTTGATATTATATTAAAAGTATAAAATAATTATTTGACAGAATCTTCACAACTTGACCTCATAGTGGCAGTGGATTAGCGCATTTAACTTCGGATCAGAAGGCCACTGTGGAAGAATTTATTTAATTAATCAATTAAGTAAATAAAAATATCATGTCAAAAAATACATAGCGCAGTGGATTGGTGCTTTTAGTTTTGACTCCACATCAAAAGGTTCGACTCCCACTGTAAACTTTAATATTTCAATTTTCACTTTAGTTTTTGTTTATTTATTATTATTTCTTTAATAATCCACCTAATTATTCTAAGAACCAAAAACCCGAAATCTTCTTAATTTTGGAGGGTACGCCTGACCTAGTAATAAAAAGGGACATAAAAATAGTATAAAATAAATAAAGGCATATACCATATCAATAAAATCAAAATGATATATAATTTACTTTCATTTTCTATTAATAGTATGTTTGGTCTATCACTAATATATCATATAAATAAAATTAAAATAGTATATCAATAATAATAAATATTCTTTTTATTGCAAAGATTCATTTGTGTAACAAATCAGCAAATATAACGACCAATTTTATCACCCATTAAAATTTCTCAAATAAACATATATKTGAAGATATAGCATGAAATTTAAATTTTACAAAAACAATATAATTTAAATCAAACTCAAATATTAAGAAACTATCTATACTATATTAAAAGATAGGAGATAGGAGGTAGGAAAAACATTTTTGGACACGTTTGCCCTTTAATAAATATTATTACAAATATTAAATTAATTATTAATTATCCATACTATAAATGCATGGAATATAAAAGGTTAGAATGAGTTTTCCAACAACATAAAATTAATTTTTTCTTTAATTAAAATTCATACTAGAATTTCAAGAGTTTTAGAATTTGAAAGGCTTTTGTAACGTTTTATCATCTACTACTATAAAAATAGGCTTTCTTCTACATGTTTTTCACAAGTTTCAATACTTTTTTATTCTTAGTTACTTCAAACATCTCTCAAAGATGATTCAATCATGAAAACATCCCAAGATATTTGTGACATATTCATCAAGTTGCAAGAGAGGCATATGTTGAATGTACGTATCTCGAATACTAGGTTTGTGACATTACCATTCCACAATTTTACAAAGTTGAATAATAGTATATGTCAAGCAATCTTCAAGAATGAACATATTTACTCTAAAAGATGAGTGTATAGTAAGTATTTGGATTTTTTTTTTGTGTGACATTACCATTCCACAATTTTACAAAGTTGAATAATAGTATATGTCAAGCAATCTTCAAGAATGAACATATTTACTCTAAAAGATGAGTGTATAGTAAGTATTTGGATTTTTTTTTGTTACTATTGTTATTTTTCTAATTAGTGTGTTATTTGGAATGTTTCTTTTTTTTAGCAATTTTATTTAGTTTAGGATTTGGATTTTTCTTTTTGTTACTAATGTTTTTTTATTGTTCAAATGTACTTTTTTTATTTGGAATGTTTCTTTTTTGAGCAATTTTATTTAGAATATTTRTTTAAAATATAGATAATTACAAGCTCCTGTTTTTATTGTTGAAAAAAAAAACAATCATAGAAGTCAATACATAAAAAAATGTTTATGTATTGCACGTGCATTGCACGTGGTAATACACTAGTAAAAGATAAAGAGTTTAGATATTATTTAAAAAGACCTTTAATTTGGTATTATAATATTGTAAAAATAAAATAATGAAGATGAGAGAGAATCTCATTCCTCATCCAAGCACATATATAGAACTGAGAATAAAGCAAGAATCCTTAAAACATAGTTCCAATCAAGAGACATGTCTTACTACCATTGAAAGTGAAATGTTTGAATTTCCAATGTCATTCAAAAAAGATAGGAGAATATAATAATATATTATTATGTTTCCATCTCAAATACCAAACTATCCATAACTTTTCTAAAAACTGTTTGCAAAAACCTTTTTTTTTTTTTCAAGTCAACAAAGTCTTTGAGATACAGCAAAATGATCTCCAGTTAACAAAGTTGAACCAAAATCTTCAATGAACAAGCAAAACAGATATAACATCATATCTATGCTCTGCCTGAGGGAGGAGGGGAAGCAAAAACTCATCTTTCTTCTCTACTCGAGACTCACCAACACCATGAAAGCACAAAATGGGGGGAAAAACTATAAACTCTGCGATCATCCATGGCTGCACACTGATTTACACAGACAGCTCTTAGTAAACAGATGATCCTCCTCTTCCTGTCGTGTCGTCTCACCGAACACGGCTGTGGGAGGGCGTGAAAATAAACTATAACTCATTGTCATAAAGCAAAGGGAGCCCCATGATGAAGAGATCTTCATGGTAGCTTGACACTGCAGAGCTTTCACTTTCATCTTTTGAAGTCTTCTCAATCTTATCTTCTGCAAAATTCTCCTCAGAGTAGCACTGAGAACTGCAAAAAGCTTTGWCATCCCTGCTAGAGTAAGAGGAAAAAACACACAATCAATTTAAAATTTGGCGTTGGAGTTCATAAGTTAAGAAATGCTGAAAATCAGACGGACCTGCATAAATAAATATCATGTTCTTCTTTCGATTTCAAAACTKTCTTGCATGAGTAACAGATTTGCGAATCAGCATCCGCAGCTCCATGGACCAAACCTTCTGGGCAACTTCCCAATGGAGACGACTCGATATCTGGATTTTCCATCTTACTGGAATCAATATTTTCGTCTGTGTGACATTCCAAAATACAGTCACCAAAAATGCGTGTTGTCTTTGGGTTTGGACCATGAGAAATTATGCAGGTATAGTCTTCAGAAAGTTCTATTTCTCTAGCAGTAAGAGAGCCTACATATGCATGGCTTGAGCCAATAGTGATTGGCAATGAACTGGATTTGATGGGCAATGAATTTTCCCTTTGGGGGCTATTGTTAATCACTGGAAAGATAGTGTTGTTACTTTCCAATGGAAAATTTTCAGCACTTGGATCAGAATTTTGAGTCGAGTCATTACCAAGGGAGGAAAAGCYGCCAGCATTTGACAAAAATGATGCATTGCTTTCAAAGGGTACAGATTCTAAAGCAGAAAATTCTCCATTGCCAGAGASRCCATTTATGGCTCCAGAGTTGGAGCTTGGAATTTTGGTTAAGGAAAGTGATGAGATTGTATAATTGGTTGGCAAAGAATAAGATTTCAAAGTAGAACCAAAGGATTTGATATAATGGTTTGACGATTTAGAGATTTTAGTTTTGATCTGTGGTCCAAAAATCACATTCTTCCTTCGAGTTGAATCGAGAACTTCACTGGCTGGTCCATAGTCATCAACAACAATAGAATTTATGATGCCAAGACCTACCTCACTAGAAATAAACTTCTTTTGGCGACCGCTTTCAGTTTCTGCCGATGATGTGGATCTAAAACCAAATGGGTTGCTAAGATTGGAAAAAAGCCTGAAATCCAACGGCGATGTAGGACTTCTAAGTGAGTCRCTATCTACCGAACCTTTCGACCCAAACCCGGAAAAGAATCCAGGAATACCGAACAGTGAACTGCTTATATGTTTGCCCAGTGATCCAGCTTGTAAGTAGGAGTCTGAAGCAGAATTAGCCATCAAACTACCATCAAATGCTCTCTCTCTCTCTCAGAACTACTTCTCTTCCTTAGTCTTATTCAGAACCATTGTTTTGTTCTTAACAACAAGGATCAGCTAACTTCATCAAGTAACTGCCAAAAAGCAATACAAATTACAATCTTCTTTGAGTAAAGCAGCAAATGTATCTCAGTAGCAACAGGGATTAAAACAATAAGAATGAGGAAATATGGGATAAAAATGAAGGGAAGTTGAATACATAATCCAAACAATTAAAAAGTGAGTTTCAAACATCCTGTTTTTATCCTTGAACTTTACATAAAAGTCTATTTTGGTCTTTGCCATTATGTCCCAATTATACATTTAACAAAAATCTTATCTGGTACTACCTAAATTTGTAGTTTAAGTTTGGTGGCAATAAGTTCGGAAATGGAGGCCTAAAATTCATGTCAAATGCAACAGAAAAAGTTYAACAAAAATAGATTTTTATGGAAGCTAAGGAACGAAGTAACATAACCAGGACAGACGTTTTACCGAGATCTTTGATCAAACTTGTCTCAAAGAAGCATTAAATACTTTTTAAGAGTTTCAACAAAAAGCTCGCAGCGTAAAACGGAGAGCTTCGGTTCTAGAACCATCGAAGATTCAAATTTCTGGAGAAATCCCTAATAACCCGGGGGGTTGTTACGAAGGTTTCCGAAAACGAACCAAAACTTATTAGCAAGGAAACAAGTAGAAGAATCAAAGAGTCAAAGTTTTCCCAAAATGATCATTAATCCCAAAATCGAAGTAAGATAGCACGAGATTTAAAAGCACATATAGAAACCGATACATAAAGAGCTTCAAATTCTCCGAGATTCTAATTGATGCTCGGAATTAACAGCTCCTGATTAACAACAGGAGTTCAAAAATACGTCTAAACCCAAATCGGAARTAGGAAAATGKAAGTGAAAGAAAACTTATGCGTGGGTACTTCAAAACTCGTTAAACATTTCTTCATCGGAACGATTCCTAAAAATTAGAATGAGAACGAAACAAAATCTTCCAGCCTCCGCGAAGGCGAGAGACGAACTTCAAAAGGGCATAAAAATGCACAAAACAAAAAGATCACCAATAATGCGAAGCATGGATGATGGATCAGTAATGCAGATTATAGGGGAATGGGCAAAACTTGGGGGAAAAAAGTTGAAAAGAAAGGTGAAAATGGAAGGAGAGAGCACCTGGTTTTGCTTGAAAACCGTCGAAGAATGAGAGTTCGAAACGCGGAGAAAAAACTCCAAATCGCAATCGGAGTTATCCCTTAAGAAACAGTGCCAAAAAGTGGCCAAATTTTCCAAATCCTTTGAAGTAAATCCTTCACTCACAAGCTTCTATCCTCCATTTTTGGCCTCTCGAACGTATCAAAATCAGAGCAGCAATAAAAACCATCACTCAGCCTTGAAATACCGCCCTCTCTCTCTCCTCTCTCTCTCTCTCTCTCTCTCTCTCTGGAGAATAACTACGTATTCTACGCCAGTTTGTATAGAAATACGTATATTCCTCGATGAGAGAGAGAAAATATATAAAATAAAAATAAAAAATGGTTTTTTTTAAAGGAAAAATGGGTTTCTTTTACGTGTTAAACACTCACACCAAAGATAAGATGTGCACGAGAAAATCCTTTCTTGTGTTACTTCACTAGGGTAAGATATCAAGATCATTAATAAACCAAAATCATTAACAAACAAAAATATAATGAAATAGTTTTAAAATTTAACCTAAAAAGTGGTTTGGGTAATTTTAGTTATGGTTAATAGCACAAGGATGAAGAGTAAATTGAAACTTACGTTTTTTGGACGAGGATTGAACTTCTAAATTCTATCTCTTAATAAATATCTTAAGGTTTGAAATTCGACGCCGAGAAACAACCTTAACATTTTTTATCTCGTTTGAAATGTAAGAAATTTTTCAAAAAGAAAAAACAAGTACTTATTATATAAATATAATGTAACTAAATTTAGTAATACATGTTTCATGGAAACGTTATTTGAAAATTATCTTATAATTTATAAACAGCTTTTCAATGGATAAACATTTTTTAGTATAACATGTACGGTGGGGATTAAACTCACAACTTCATATGCACTTCTAAGCTATACTTACTTTAGCGGTTTTGAATAAACTTATTTAATCGTTTTATTTGTAATCTTTATAAACAATGTATAAATAACAAACTTTAGATCTTAGTTTAATTTTTGTTGGTATGAAATATGTACTTTTTTTCATACTCCATATCATCTTATCTATATTAAAAAAAAAAAAGATCTTAACCTTATCTATTTGATAAAAGATCTCAATATTTATTATATCTTGGACAAGACAACATGGCACAGTTGAGATTTCTTGCCATAATATATTAATACGGCTCTTAATCAATTATTGATATGGTTGGTATTAATTTATACAAAGTGCAGGCCAAACCATATACATGAATTTTCAATTATAATAATATAACTATTATTTATACTTTTTACTATTATTTCATTAATTTGTTTATTGTTATATATCCTCTTCTTTCCCTCAAAACAATCAATATTCATCCAAAAGTTTAAAAAACAATAAAAGTCATAGAGTCTTACATTTAGAGAATATTATAAATTGCAAGGTTAATACCTTTTTATTTTTTATTTTTTAGTTCAAAAATCAAACACGTAGGAGGGAATTGAGTTGTATTGGTACTAAAAATAAATAAATAAATTGAGTTATATTAAGTTGGCGGTATAATACATTTATAAATTATCATCTACCTTATATTTAGTTTGAAAATATTGTATAGAAAATCAGACGTAGAAAGTTATTTTTAAGAATATAATATTGTAAATATAAGGTGAAAATTAAAATATTTGACCTACAAGTAAGTTTATCGATAATCACAAATTTTATCAGGTTAACTCAATCGATTAAAATACATCTTCAACTAAAGATCGTGAGTTCGAATCTCCATTTCCGATTACTTGTTCCACAAATATTTTTTTGCTTTGACTTTAGAGTTTAGAGCATCTTTTTATAGGGAAAAAATAATTGTGTATTTTTTAGTTGAATTTTGATTGGCTCACAATCAGCACAATTGAAGATTTTTTCTTTATTAAAAAAACACTTTTCAAAGGGTTTCTCTCTTTGTATTGGCAGAAAAAGACAAAGGTAGTGGTGGGACAGAGCAATTGAAGATTAATTGACCATTATCTACAAATCTACCCTCAATTAATTTCTCCTCTGTATGTTTCTTCTACTGTTCATATTTTTCCAAAATTATTGGTATTTATTGTTAAATATTCATATTTTTGTTTTATAAAATTTATATATTGATATTAAGTTTAATACACTTTGATGTCTAAAATTAGACAAATGGTTCACTTGAGAAACAAAAAGTAAGATAATTTAGGACCTTTCCACCCTTATTTGTTGTACCAAAAAAATATCAATAATTTTTGCTCACGTCGAAGTGATTATAAAAAAAAAATCATATTATTGGTTTTAGTTTTTTTAGTACAACACGTACCTCTTGATTTAAGATATATGCCAATTATCACTGGACTATACTCGTTTTGACATTATTGGGTTTTAGTTGAGAAAGAAGTCATAAAAAATACCACAAATATTTTTTTTTGCTTTGACAGGATTTTTTTTAGAACAAATATTTGTGTATTTTTAAGTTTATAATGGTTTAGTTATTATATTTTTAATGTCAAAACAATTTAGTATTCTAAACTTTAATATGTAATAATTTAATATTGTAATTTAAAATTTAACAACTTAATTCTTATTTTGAAAAACAACGTTAAGATTTAATATAATTTCTTACCTAGGTAGATTGATAAACCAACAAAAAATAATAACTGTATTTATTAATCATAAAAACTAAAGTTATGAAATTTTTTAAATACGAAACTATTTATTATAAATTAAATAATTAAAAATTATTATAACTTTAAAAGCACAGGTATTAAAGTGTTATAAAATATAAACTAAAATTTAATCGTGTGGTCAAAAAGAGTTTTTAGAGAGAAAAAATGTTTTCTAGCAAATATTTAAATAGACAGAGGAGCAGATGGGCGCCGTGAAGTAACGGCGTTTGGACCCATTGATTAATGATATAATGGGTCCCACATAAGAATTGCAGAGGCCGCCTGCGTAATCATTTCTTCTTCTGCCGCTTATTCCTTTCCTTTTTAATTATATTTTTGAAAGCTTCGTTTCGTCGCTTTTCGGAAACCCAACTTATTATTTTATTTTTGGTTTTACATTCGACATTTTATTTTATTTTCCTTTATTGTGATTTATTTTATTCCAATTTAGAGTGAAATATGGTATCATCACTACTATAATAATATATCTAAATTACATTTCACTCAAATTTCAAAAGATTTATTCTAACATCCAAACTTTCAACTAAAACTTTAAAATATTAGCTTATGAACTTAAAATAGCTACTTTCTTAATCATTGTTATTTATTTTTCTAATTTAACAAATAAGAAGTGGACATGTGAGCATATATTAGAACATTATAGATCGAATGAAACCTATAAAATGATTTTTTTTATTTAGGGAATAAATTCAAAATTTTTATTTATACATGGTTTCACCCACATTTTTTATTAACATGATTCGTAATCATTTAAAAGCTTTAAAATAAACTTTCTAAAAAAAAAAAAAACATACTCAATCTATTTATTTATTACTGTTATTTAATTTAAAAAATAAGTTCAGCGGTAATCTCCCATCCCACATGTTGTATTATAAAATAAACATTTTTTAATGTTCGAAAATTATATATATATATTCTTATTCTTTTAGCTTTTAATTGTGCCAAAAGAGACCTAGCCAAATGATTATGTTTTCTTCCTTTCATATTCTTACTCATTGTTATATTACTTTAGATCTATTTTTCACTTGACATTTTTCTTTTATATTTAATATCAATTTTATAATTCCTTTGTTTAAATAATTGAAATACAATAAATTACTTTTGAAAAGAGAAAAGGTTGATTTTTCGACAATTTATCGTATCATTCCTTTTGTTATAGGTTTTTAAATTTAGAAAATAATTGAAAACAACACCCAAATTGCCCTTTTTTTTATACATAACTTATATCTCTTCAATTTTTTAAAAGTTGTCTAAACTCTCCATTTGATAATATTCTTTTTTTTTTCAATTTTTTATATGTTTGATAATTACTTTTAATCTTTTAATATACTTTTTAAAATCATCCTAAAATAAAAAAATATTGATTTATTTGTGAAATTTAGCAAAAAGAAAAAGAAAGAAAAAAGTATTATCTAATTGACCAACCTCTCAGTATATGTATAGAACAACTAGTAAGAGCATTATACTATCAATCAAAAAGTATCGAGTTTCAATCCTGCGTATTTTTTAACTAAAATAACTATAATTTTCAATTTTTAAATCTACACTGTTCTTACCCAAGACTCAATAGCAATCAACATTAATTTTCTGCCCATTTAGTCGTCTTTCTTGAGTAAAAAATCTTATCTCTACAGTAAAGAGAGAGTTTCAATTGAAAAATAATATTTTATAAAGCTGTTGGAAGTGTTGACATATCACTCATTTGTTCTTCAACACATACTTTTTGTTCAATACAATCCCTAGGTTTAGCAACAAGCATTCAAGTAGATTTTTAGGTACAATCTAAAAACTAGGATTTGAAAGTATAAAGATTTTTTAAAAGATAATAAAAGTTCGATTAAAATAAGATTGAAATCGTAGTTCTTTTTCTCTTTTCAAATGAGGAATGTTATATGATTTTGAAATTTGAAGAGATTGTTCTATATGATAAGGTTGTCTCTCTAAGAAATGATAATTTAATTGTTTCTTACTTAAAGGCTATGTGGCATTTCATCTGATCATCAATAAAATTTATTTTCAATAAGGAATAAAAAATGTTGTTTAGGTAAGTCAAACCAACGTTATTGGACATGTTAAGAAATTAGATAAGCATAAGAAAGTTTTATCATCTTATGCTTCCAAACTATTGGTTGATATGTAGGGTGGTGGTTCAACTTACATGGAAGATGAAAGTGCGTAATGTCAATGCTTATCAATTATATTTTCAAAACTTCAAACCATCGATTCACGATGTTCATGTTTTTACACTACACCAGGTAGTTTCGATAGTCACGCCAAACATGCTTTAATTTTAGAGAAAAAGAAAGTACACTTTGTTGGTAGAAGTAATTACTTTTACTATAAATTATGTTAAAACGTTCTTAATTACTTAGATGTAGTATTTGTTCGTTCATGCACCTCTCCTATACTCGAGTGTCACATAATTACTACTAAATGGACAATTCTTGATGCTTGATTTTTTTAAACATTCGATAAGATGAACAACTTTAAAAGTTTGAAATAAAATACGAAAAAACATGGAAACTTTAGTTATATTATATCAAATTAAGCTCCTCTTTAAATTCTTTGAGAATTTCTAATCTCATCCATACCCCATTCTCCAAAGCTGGAATATTGAATAGGTTTGAAAAATTGCCCAACAAGAGACTGGGCATCAATAATTGCCCATTAATGGAGGATCCATGAAGTCCTTCATCTAATGCCAATAGCCAAAATATGAAATGGATCCATGGAGAATGTCACTCATAAACTTGATCAATATTCTTCACTTCAAACAACAGAGTCCTAATCTGCCTTCTCAAACATTGCTGGCTTGCCACCAGGAAAAGTTATAAAAAGCATAGATATATCAATTTCCATAGATTACAATAGGGGAACTTTGTTAGAATCCTCAAGGCACTTCAACTTTTGAATGGTTAAATTAAATGCAATCTTCTCACAGTCACAAACATTTGACTTTTATCTAGCTTGCTGCTAGCCATGAACTCTGTATTAGCATTACTCAAATAAAATTGTTTCTGTATATTCAAGGTGCTTTTAGAAGTAACATGGCAATTTTGCATATAATAAGTTTACTTATAAAGCCTAAAAGAACCCAACCTTTACAATGTGAATGAAGTAACTGGACTGCGATCCTCATCGACCTTACCAACTGCTTCGAGGATTGATGAGTATGTGATGGGATCGTACTCGAATCCTTTCGACTTCATCTCTCTCATTAACTTTGCAGCCTCCTCAAACATACCAGCTCGGCTGAGACAGCTGAGTACAGTGTTATAAGAAACTGCATCTGGTGTGATCTTCGAATGTTTCATCTTTGTAAACATTTCGATTGCCCGCTTGGGGCCACCGGTCCTAGCTAAGCCGTTCAGTATAATGTTGTGTGAGTTTATGTCGGGTGTGCAACCATTCTCTCCCATAGTTCTCAGCAAGGAATGAGCCTCGTCGATCATTCCGGCCCTTACCATCCCTGACATGAGTGCATTATAAGCATAAGCATCAGGGCTACATCCAAGTTTCTTCATCTCATTAAAGAGATCAACAGCATCACTGAGACGTCCACACTTGCCAAAGTGTTTTATCATCACAGCATATACCCGAGCACTGGAGCGTCCACAGTTTTCTTTTAGTTCTTGAAATAGCTCATTTGCAGCTTCATATCGTTTCGCCTGTCCAAGACTGTTGATCAGGCTGCAGTAAGCAGCTGGACAGGGAGGAAACCCCTTTTCATCCATTTCTTCAAGAAGCAATAAGGCCTTCTCAACTCTATTTGTCTTGCAGAAACCATCAATAAGAATTGCGTACGTGAACGAGCTGGGAGCGATGCCATTCGCCTTCATCTTCTCAAACCACAAAGCAGCCTCAGAAGCTGGAGCTTTTGATTCAAACATAGATTTTATCACAGTATTGTAAGTAACCACATTGGGTGTACACTGTAAAGAATCCATTTTATCAAAAAGCTTTAGAGCATCTTCCAAACGGTCCGCCCTGCCTAATATATTGATCAAATTGTTTAGAAGTACAACATCAGGCTTGCAACCGTCCTTCGACATATTAAAAAACAAATCATAGGCATCATCCACCCTTCCAGCTTTCCCAAGCCCCTTTATTAATTCAGTGTAAGTGAAGACAGTTGGAGCACAGCCATTCCCTTTCATCTCCTCAACCAAACCCAAAGCTGCCTCAACCTTATTCAATTTAAAATACATTCCCAATATGGTAGTATAGATCTTTGCAGTTGGTTGTAAGCCATTCTCCTTCATCTCGTCGAACAACCGAAATGCAAAATCGTAACGCTCTAGTTTTCCAAACGCGGAGATAAGTGCACTATATGTGATTGTATCAGGGGTGCAGTTACCCTCACTGCATATCTCATTGTAGAGCTCATGGATCTTTTCATGGTGGCCTTCTTGCATAAGCATCAGGATCAAGGTGTTGTGAGTGGCTGCTGTTGGTTTACATTTGCGACCTTTAATCTGGTAAAACACAGATAATGCCTTGTTCACCATTTTTGCCTTCCCCAAGATCCTAAGGATTTCAGACAATTCAGCTGGATCAATAGAACATGGACTGCGAACCATGTCTTGGATTGTCTTCCACATTTCACCAACAAGTCCAGATTCCTCCAAGCATCGAATTAAAGCCATATATGTAGTGGAATCGTGCTCGAAATTCCTTCTCTTTCCAGCCCATTTGAAGAACTGAATTTTAACCCTAATCTCTACATCAATTTGCAAAACTTGACGAACTAACCTGTGATCAACTTTGAGCTTCAGCACTTCTATCGCCTTCTCTGCATCAGACCCCCATTTGAATACTTTCAAAATCCTGGTGAACCTCTCGTCCAGAGTCCGAACAGAAGGATCCCTACGCGATACCCTTCGATTGATGGGGAAGTTGGAAGCTTCGTCCCTTGGACTGGGCACTCGAAACATTTGGACAATTTCATTTTCTACATAAGAAGCAGAACATAAACACTAATTGAGTAAAAATTGGAATTTATACGCAACAAAACCGGAGCAATAGAACGTGAAACACGTGGATTTTCAAAGTTATTACAGATTCTTCTGGGTCGCCATTGAAGCAGATGAAAGTGAAGCTCACCTGTTTGCTTTATTCTCGCAGAGAGACAGGGCAGGGAAGAGATGGTCCGCTTTGAAGCAAGTGATGCGAAATTCATTTCTGCTACAATGCCATGGGGAGAATCAAGAAACACTGAATCAAACCACAGAGAAAAATTGCAGCGAGTTGAGAGGAGGAAAGTAGGGGAAAACTGGTGTTAATGTTCGATAAATCATTTTGGGCTGCCCCAGGGATTAAACTTTTGGTTTTTAATTACGAATTGTTCGGTTTTCTCCGATCAAGAATCAAATAGCCTAATTTTTAAGGGGGAAAAAATCGACTGTTTCTTGTAAGTTTTAATTCTGATTCTTGTTGTTTTATTATAAAACTTTTTTTTTTTTGGTTTCAAATGAAATAAATAATCTCATCATTGAAAAAATAAGTCCAACTAGGCTACTAAGTAGTGATTAGAAAAAAAAAATGATTTTGATTAAATAAAATCAAAGAGGAACTTTATTTTTATTTGTATATAGATGTAATTTTATTGATATTATATGGTACAAATTTAATGAAATTCCAAATAAATACGATTAAAAGTTAGATTTTTGTTGAAGCTCGAGTTTTGAGATGTTGAGTGTAAAAATTAAGCAAAAAACGTGTGAGTCTCGAGTGACGACAACTGGCAATGGGAACTGAACCCTCTACGAACTTAGGACCAATGGAGGAACGACATTGGTTTTGGTAGAGACATACGGGCTGAACACGACACATCCTACTGTAGGACCTCTATAGTAGGTCATGGTAGCATGTGATACAGGTGCAATCATGCGTCAAGAATGTCCTCTAATAACCCATAAGTGGACCATCTACACGACAAACGTCTTCCTTAATAAGCTCCAACACCTATTAGAGGGACGGAACACCCTGACCATATGGTAAGTGAAAAATGTGTCGCTAATTTATTAAGGTGCTTACCGTTTCTCTGTTTTTCCGATTTCTAACTCAATCGTCAAACAACATTAGACAGAGTATCGTATCAGTGTCGAGACTCGTTGTTGTAGGTTCATTCGTTCAATGGCCACTCATTCGAAAGACACATAGACCCCTCCAAAATTCAACATCAACATGCGATATTTATTTAATGGTTGATTTCGTACCAAATTTGATTAATGAGTGAGTTTTGGAAAATCTTTAAATTGTTTTTTTTATTTAAAATTAATACATGAATGTAGTTCAATATAATTTGCTAAAAAGTAAAAATTACTGCATTTGACTGGGTCTAAAGTTCTAAGTTGAAAACTTGATACTTGATATATAAGTAGGAGAAATTGAATATAGCTCAATTAGATAAGGAATATAGCTGAGTAAGGTGGTGAAATTTCTCATCTAACTAAACCGGTCGGTTTGGACTTGTTTGATTCGGTTGTTCGGTCCAATCGGTTTTCTTATCCCCTCTTTGACTAAAAAGAAGATTTTACCCTTGGCAATGGCATTTCCTTCTTTCCTGCAAATTTAGCGCGCTTTTTCATTCATCCGTATCGTCACCACCGCCATCGGAGACGAAGAACAGGACTTCCATGGACGACGGAGTCTCGGACGAGGAGTTGGTGATGAGTGAGGTTCATCTTGGCTGTCCATCTGGTCTCTCCGGGCCGTACGTTTCACACTTCACCATTTCCATTCCTTCCGGTTCGTAATTCCATGTTTCCTTTAATTCATCTCTTCCATGTTTGCTACGGAGATCCATAGACCGTTCCATTATCTAGGCTTGATTCTGCCAATGGCGATTACTTTTATAATTTCAGTTCCGAAATTAATGGCGGATAAGATTATTGACACAGATATAGGTTTTATTGATTTAGATACTGAAACCAGAAGATACGTCGGTGATTTACCGTCCAGAAAGCAACTCATCAGCTTTGACGAAGATGGAGATCTTGTTTTACCCAGACGCATGAGTAATGGTGAGTACCAACTCATCGGGCTTTAACAATACCAGGAGTACCCATATTTTTGTATCAAGAGTAATTGCGTTTGAATTTTAACAGAGACGGAAATTAAGTTAGATACCTAAAAACTTTATGAATTGGAAATAAGAGCGTTTGAACGCTTAGTATCTATCAGCTTTTTAAGATGTTGTGACATTTCTGTATCGAAAACAGATGTAGAAGTAGAACCTTCAGTTCGTAGTTATATTGTGAAGATCCAACATAATATTATGTCAACGATCCCAAGTGTTGGTTTGCAGGTAATTGTTTCTCATGAATTTTGATTTTATACATATAATTTTTTTAGCTACATTCGTTATATGAGTTAGTATCTTTCCTCTTTCAGGTGTGGAAAGCAGAACTGGCATTATCTGATTTTGTTTTGCATAAGATGATAACTTCATCTGAGCTTGATGGAACTGTTGCTTTAGAACTTGGAGCTGGAACAGGTGTTTTAGCGAAATGCTTTCTTGATATTTATTTTCACACATTTGTTATTGTCCTGATTCTGACCATCTTTTTGTATTATTGTACCATTAGCTGAAACAGATTTTTGAAAAACCACTGTTGACTATATTACTATTTCAATGACAGGGTCTTATCTTATTGCTCTTGCCAGGACTGGTGGGAATATTGCTTGCACGGGTTGCTAAAACAGTATTTCTAACTGGTACAGCAATCATAATTGATTTTGATTTTTGTGATTCCTTGTATTCCCATTTTGGAAATGAAATAATCAGATGCAGATCTTCAAATTGTCAATCATGGACTTGATGAATTTCTCTTATTAGTTTGATCTGGTTCTGATAGATTGATGAATTTGTGAGTGTGCACACATTTTTTCCTAAAGTAAAAACGAAAATAACTCACTGGATGGTTTAATCTTGTAATATTTGGCAAATATTTCTGAAGCGAGTATGTGTTCTTAATGATTGACAGATAAAGGTGACCATGTTCTTGAAAACTGTGCCAAAAACATTGGTCTTAATTCTGGAGGGTTTAATGCTGGAGTTCAAGTGCATGTAAGGGAACTCGATTGGACAGAACCTTGGCCTCCTAAGCAAACCCAAGGAGAATGCCCCCGAAATAACAGGTGACTAGAGTTTTGCGATTCACTTTATTTGAAAAGTGTTCAGTGTACACCCTGAATGGTTCAATTTTTCCCCAATTGAGTGTGTTTGGTAGGAATATTAAAGTGGCCATAAATTACTAAAAGTATTTTTTTATTTCCCAAAAATTTGCTATTATTTGTGGTTAAAATTTTAAAGACTAGTAAAAATTTAAGTGCTTTCAGATGAAATATTTAACTCATCTTCTTTCAAAAGTACTAATTATATACTTCACTTTAAAATAATTTTCTAAAAGGCACGCCAAACATGCACTAAACAGTCCATACTTGAGCTCGTGGGTGTGGGTGGAGGCTTTGTGAATAAGACCTTTTATGATATTTGGACTTGTAAAATATGAAGCAAAAGTGATGTTTCTATTGCGGTGACTTCATTGTCATCCAGGTTTTCCTGGGCCTTATCAGAGGTTGAAGAAGCACAGGGAGCCTCGTTGCTTGTAGCTGCTGATGTTATCTATAGTGATGACTTGACTGATGCATTTTTTAATATCTTGGAAAAGTTTATGTCTCAAGGCTCAGAAAAGGTATGCATTCACATGCAATCATTATTTTATGTTTTTAATTGATGGGTTAGGTTAGAAACAGATAATGAAATGTGCCTCACATCCTATTTTGATATGGGAAAAAATGCTGATCATTGACCATGTGTAAAAGGACAAACGATAAGCATACATTTGCTTAAAATAATGCATTATTAGGCAAGGGGCATAAAACACGTACATGTATGTGAGACTTATATTCTTTCCTATTTTCTCCTTGATCCTCTTTTGAGGAGAGGAGGCCATTGGGGCGTCGACACGAAAACACTAATTGATCCTTGGAGCTAATTAAGTTAGGCACCATGGAGTTGTGAGGTAACTTGCTGCCTTACTTATGGTTGGTCTTTGTTCAACAAGACCATTTACATGTTTTTCCTTGGAATTAAACTGTAACCTCCATGATGTAAGATATTAATTTTCAATCCTATTTCCCTTTTATGATCACAGTTGACAACTAGATCAAGATAAGCAATTCTGGATAATTATTAGAATTTAACCTATTAAAATACTCCTAAGATTTCTTGTTACTGAGATCTAAGTAGACAGACGAGTTTGGAGATGTGTAGTCTAAAAATTTTTGTTGACAAAAAGTTTAAATAGAGATACTAAATTGAAAAAAGTAGAAGTGGTAGGCGTTGTATTGGCAATCATGCATATAACTAGTTGTGCATTACAAAAGATGGGAATCCTATCCAAGGGAGCTACATAAAATCTTTTCAATGGATAATAGGATGAGCAGAAACCACTGAGATGAGTAGCTACTACATTATGTTATTTTGTCACTGGTCACAACATATCTCTCTTTTCTGTAAACTTGCTAAATATTTTTTTATTGAACTTTAGGTACTGTACTTGGCTCTGGAAAAGCGGTATAACTTCACACTAGATGACTTTGACATTGCAGTGAATGGCTATTATCATTTCCTAAGTTACTTGAAACTTGAAGAGGGTAAGTAAGTCAACACTAACATTCAACAAGTATCTCCATCTTCGACATTTGTACCTTTAGCTCATGTTTTGCTTGTGGATTCACTACAGATGATGCAGAAAATGGTAGTCTAGAGTACAAATCAAAGCCGTATTTTGTAGGCAACCGCATGGATCTCTCAAACATCCCGCAGTATGCCATCAACTACGAGAGAGGAAAAGATGTCGAAATTTGGCAGATAAAGTATTATAGAAAAGAGTCATAAGTTTAGAGAAGAGCAGTGAACATCAGCTGTAGAAGTCAGAGCTCATTAACCTGCCTTCAGAACTCTGTTGAGTTTTCCATCCAATCTATGGTGCAATGTTAGAACTTTACCAAGAAAATGCTTGGTATCACAGCACATGGATTGGGAATTTCTTACTTCTGTAACCCATAAACCGTCCCAATTTCAGTTCTAATTCTATATGTTTGTTGAAGTTTTTTGTTTTTGTTTTTTTTTTCATTCCAAAATCTTCATCAAACTGTGCTCCATCTAAAGATTGAAAATATTTATGGAGTTATTAAGGATATGGCAGAATGTGCCTTTTTAAGGATTGATTTTGCATATATAAAATGGCTATTTATAGATCTCAATGCGTAGGAAACATCTCAAGGTTATATATAGTGGTGTTTTAAATTGAATAAAAATAAGTCTCATGTACTTTACTTCTCTTAATGGTTTTGAATTTTTCCAAATTTGACTTTTGACTTATTGACATCGAACTATTATTTTAAATAAAAATATCAATCAAATTGGCTAGAATTAATTGTTTATGAAAGTAACACTTTTCGGGTGGTATGTTTGAGGATGTTTCTTTCTGATTCGTCATGTGAAAAGTACCTGCAATAAAATTTAGCTATTGAAAATATAATTCGTAATGGGAACTAATGTAGCTGATTTAGTTATTCTGAAGATTTAGGTCTAGAAGTTCTTGTTTAGTTGCTTGGAGAGGGAACCTCAAACCAAATTCTAATAAAGGGTAAAACTTAAAATCACTTAGATTAGAAATTTAATGTAAAAAGAAATTGATTTTTATCCCAAAAGAAAATAAGGATATGTTTAGGAGTATCATATAACATAACGAGTGAATTTAGAAAGAAAAAATCACTTAAAAGTAATTTTATATATATTTTTTAAATCAATTTTATCAATCCATTAAAGATGGTAAAATCACTCCCAAACGTAAATAAGCTTTTCTCTGCTTGTTGGCTCATTTCATTTCTGTTCCTTTGCCGGAGTGAGCTAATATTTGGCAGTTTTTGGATCTCTCCCCAATCATGTAAAATGAACAGCTCTAGTACATGCAAGCAGAATCAAACACCGCATGACAAAACAATGTACACATCCAATCCCACAAAAAAGGCTCTGCAAATTAACTTAATCAAGAATGGCCTCCTAATTCTATCGAATACTGTTTGTTGATACTCTACTGACTTGGTGACAGGGTCTACATATAATAGCAATGCTCAGGCAGAATTGGCATCTAATAGCAATGCTGAATGGCATCGTGCGAAATAATAGCAATGCTCAGGCAGAATTGGCATCTAATTTGACGTTTGATTGCCATCCAGAAGCTCATTTACACAAAATTGATGTAAATTGTCGTACATTTTTCTCCAGTGCTGTAGCATTTGCATGGATTTTCCATAATCGCGCTTTAGTCTTTCCAACTCTATTCCCGTGGCAGCAGAACCCTGTTGCTGAAGTAGAGAAACCACATGTTAATACACGTTTTAGAAGCCACAAAATGATATGTATGCCAGCAAAAATAAGGAATACAGTATTATTAACATTATTGAGTCCTGGCACCTGAAGTTCTGCGATTTGGTTCTCCATCACATGACAAGTAAGGGGGGAAGAACCCATAAATTCTCCTGATAGACCAATGATAACACCAGTGTCTTCATCCTCGTCCTTCGAATTTTCAAATTTTGCAAGGGAGGGAGGTAATAGCGAACGATGCTTTCTCAAGGAACCTTGGGAAGTAGAATTTATCTGCGATTTAGGGAGGAGCTGTTGTCTAACGATAAGTATATTATTTACGGGACCTGCACAATAATAGAATGGAGCAATAGTGCATTTGCATTCAGATTATAACATAAAAATTCAGGTCCTGGACATAGTAATCGAAAGCTGAATACAGTAGCTAGGGATATTAAAATGCAGTATATCATATAAATGAATGTACTAGGAAACAAGATTATCAAATGAAGTTCATAAAATTGGATACAAGTAAAAAAACAAGACGAAGAAAGGGTACTATAGCTTCATAACATATTTTATCTTATTTTAATAGTTCTCCAATCTCTTACGGCTAGAACTACAAAACAAAGCAGAAGACAAATTTGGCACGAGCAACAAAAGATATATCATATATGCAAAGCTTCAGCCAAGTATAAAATTGATTTGCAGCAAAAATATTCCTCACATATCCATCAAAGAAATGCTGATAATACCCGTTTTATAAAAGAAACAAAGTGAAACTTAAAATATATTTATTCAAGAAATAACATGAATGCTAATACAGGATATATAGTGCAACAAAACAGATATTTGTGCATGAAATAACATTTTGATGAGTTGGAACCTTTTGAATGTTTAAGAACACGAATAATATTATTCGTACTGGTATCCCAAACTTTGATTGTTCAGTCCTCAGATCCAGATATCAACAAATTTCCACTTGCGCAGTAAGCCAAAGAAGTAACAGATTTGCTAGTCAAAATACAGAAGTACACTTAGTTGGAGGACAGAGCAATAAAGAAAAATAATATCCTGCTCTAAACACTAGAAAACATATTATACATGTTCTGTTTATCTAAAGTACAGAAACCAAAAGGCAGCTTTTTTAGTAATGTTAGACATATTATCAACATGGAAATAGAATCCTGGTTCCCATCTAAAGAAATCAAGACACCGTTAAAAAAATCAAGATGTCATTAAAATATCCCGGAGTGCAAGTAAACAACTAATAGCAACGCGAAATTCCTCAACAATTGTATTGCATAATTATATCACTAGTTAAACATCTGAATTTCAAAGAACACAAATAACATTCTAAAAATTGGAACGTGCTCAAAATTTTTGAGGACGCCTTAATCTTCTCGACAAGTGTGAGATCTAATAATGAAACTTGACAAGATAAATGGTTTACACAATAAAAATCTGTACACAGATACAGACCTCTGATTTGATAATGAACCGAGAATGTGCAATCCATAATCACTACTAGATGAGCTTTTAGCATTGAGTGCAGCAGTGTATATCTTTCCATCCCTACCACCACCATAGAATACATGTTCACCAGGATCCAGAGCAATTGCATCAATGATTGAAGGAAATATGATATCTCTTAACAATTTCCCGTTAGATAAGCTCCACACCTAAAAAATCCAAGTTAACATAAAACATACAACATTCAACATATATGGTATAATGAGAAGAAATTATAAATAACAAAAATAAGGGCAGGAAAGTAGTCATTACTCGTTGATAAATCATAAACAATTCAAAAACTTCCTTGAACATTTAGAATTGGAACATAACTGCGTCCTAAAACTTCTTGCATAGAAGTTGATGTTTAGCATGCAGTTTCAGCAACGGCTCTTTTTTAGCACACGTAAGGAGTTCTCAACTTGCTAATCTTTGAAAAGTTGCAAGAGAAAGGTTTTATACTCACAATAGTTTCAGAACTGCTAAATGCTAATCAAATAGGTTCTCTTAAACTGTCTCAGAAAATTTTAGGGGGAAAGGTGACACTGTTGCCTAATTACAACAGAGTATAGAAAAAAATTCTCAAATCTTTCTCCAATGACCATCACTATGTCAAGCACAAAAATTTTAGTAGCTCAACACGTCTAATTATCATTTAGATCATAATAAAGCACACTTACACCATCTGTTTTTTTTATACTTTTTTTTTTAATTAACTTGTGTTTGCATGTTTGGAATAATTGTGTTTGTAGATGTTTCATATGTCCCACATTTCTATTAAAAATATTAAAATCTAAGGACAATTCACCAAATGCAAAGTTTATGTACTTTTACTATCACATGGAAATCAAATAATCAAATAAATTAAAATCCAGAGAGATTTTAAAACTAATTAATTTGATATTCTAAGATCCATAAAGAAACCCACATATACAATGGTAGGAACACGCTCCTCAAAACTATGGTTTCATTTCACACAGCCAAATCATCATAAAATTATTTATATTATCAACATAGAAAATCCTTTAGAGTACCAAACCTTACAAGTCCGATCCACGGAGGAAGAGATTATAATAGCATTGGATCCCCCCATAACCTACAGCAACATCAGTAATAGGTATATTGTGCCCAGTGAAACTATGTTCATATAAATGTTTTGCTTCCCTTTGCCACCCATCATCAAATACCCTGTTATACACATAGTCGTAAGAATAATTTCAATTAGTGACAATAAACTCTAAACAAATACACATGACTGAAAGGATGAAATTTTTTACGTTAGAAGGGACCAAACTCTAACACAGCCATCTTCAGAACCGGAAATTAACAGGGAGTCGTCTTCAGAGAATACAAGGCAAGTAACTGCCCTATAATGAGCATGCCATTTCTTAAGCAATCGACCGCTCAAAACCTGCAACAATGAGCATGCCAGCTGAGGAAACTAAAATTATGGAATGACGAGTAGACTTTTACATGGTTTTTTTAAAAGTAAAACAAACTATACCTCCCACAAGAAAATATCTCCAAAAGTAAAACAAACTATACCTCCCACAAGTAAATATCTCCAGAGAAACCACCACCAACTATATAGGTACCTTCATTGTTGGCAGCCAAGGGCATCATTGCTTCAGCCGGAAAGCTCTTAACTTCTACTTGAGGCTGCAGAGAATAATTAATCAAGCGCGCTATTGGCAAACAGATGATTGATTTCATTACACTTGCAATAACAAGTACCTTAAACCAAGACCAGTAGAGAATGGAGCGTGCAGTGGCAGCGGGATCACGGAGCTGAGAGCATGTGAGAAACTGTTGGCCAACACACACAAGACCATGTGAAGGAGAAGCAGAAGACTTGTAACGTAGTTGTTCCGCACCCGTGTGGAGGTCCCAGCAACCAATTCCAGAATCAATGGAGGACGAAGCGACCACTAGCACCATTCTCACCGGAGAGAAGATTTAAGTTTCAGTTTTCGTTTGAATGCTTGTGGCAGTGAACAGACTGGGCAGGTTATGAGGTTATGTAAAACTGGAGCGCAACTCTGAGCGTCTTGCTAGGCTTTTAGATTAACCTTCTGAGCCAAGGAATGACAGAAGGATCGAATTAGAGTGGAATTCAACTACGCATCAAAACAAATCGTGCAATCTCTTTTTCCTTTCAGTCAGGTGTGCAATCCATGGCGTGAGAAGCAGCAAAAAAGACGGAGAAAGAAGAAGAAGAAACAGCAGAAGAAGCGGCGGAAGAAGAAAGAGAATAAATCAGGGCGCGGGATGGGTAGGAATTAGCGTGGGATAAATATGTTTAATATATTAATATTTAAAATATATTTACATTAAATATAAATTTATTTATTTATTTATTTAATAGAAATACTTACACTTGTATTATTTTAACAAGATGATTTACATGTTTTTCTTTGGAATTAAACTATAACCTCTATGATGTAAGATATTAATTTCCAATCATATTTCCCTCTCATAATCATAGTGGACAAATAGATCCAGATAAACAATTCTAGATAATTATTATAATTCGACCTATTAAAATACTCCTAAGATTCCTTGTTACTAAGATCTAAGTAGAAAGGCGAGTTTGGAGGTGTGTAGTCTTAAAATTTTTGTGGACAAAAAGTTTAAATAGAGATACTAAATTGAAACAAAGTAGAAGTGGTAGACGTTGTATTGGTAATCACACATATAACTAGTTGTGCATGAGCTGCTATCTCTAGAAAATAAACTTTATTTTTAATAAATATATTCATTGATGATATAAAATTACAAAGGAGAGGAATCCTACCCAAGGAAGTTGCATAAAACCTTTTCAACTGGGTGGGTAATAGAATGAGTATAAACCATTAGGATGAGTAGCTACTACGTTATATTATTTTGTCACTTGTCACAGCATATCTTTAATTCTATGTGGACTTGCTAAATACTATTTTTTATTGAACGTTGGGTACTGTACTTGGATCTGGAGCGCTATAACTTCACACTAGATGGCTTTGACGTTGTAGCGAATAACTATTATCATTTCCTAAGTTACCTGAAACTTGAAGAGGGTAAGTAAGTCGACATTAACATTCAGCATGTATCTCCACCTTCAACGTTTCTATCTCGAGCTCATGTTTTGCTCGTGAATTCACTACAGATGATGCAGAAAATGGTAGCCTAGAGTACAAATCAAAGCCGTATTTTGTAGGCAACAACATCGATCTATCTCTCAAACATCCCAGTATGTCGTCAACTACGAAAGAGGAAAAGATGTCGAAATTTATATATAGTGGTATTTTAAATTGAATAAAATAATCCTCATGCACTCTACTTCTTCTTGATGGTTTTGAATTTTTCTAAACTATTATTTTAAATAAAAATATCAATCAAATTGGCTAGAATTAATTGTTTATGAAAGTAACAGTTTTCGGGTTTTTTGGGGACCAATTTCGTATGTTTGAGGATGTTTCCGATTCGTCATGTGAAAAGTACCTGTAATAAAATTTAGGTATTAAAAATATAATTGGTTAAATAAAATTCGAACTATCAAGAGGATCACACAAATCTTGCCCATTGAAGATGAAAATTATAGCCTGAAGACCATTTTAATTATTTTGGAAAAGTAGAATAGAACTTACTTGCAAATAAAGCACAGAAAGCTACTCTTTGACAAATTTCACGTTTTAAAAAAAAATATTTAACTTTTTTTAAAAATATTTTGAATAAATATAACATAAAAACAATATTTGTAGGGTATGTTTAGTTTTATTGTTTTTAGTTTTTTAATGGATAAAAATGTAACAATGTTGTGCAATTTTTATTTTTTTATGCAAAAGGAAAAAACATGTTTGGTAATAATCTATTATTTCCCGTTTTCTAAAATTTTAAATTAAAAAACTAAATTCTTTTATATGAAAATAAAAAATTTTAATTAAAATTTCGAAATTTCTAATCTTATATTCATTTTTAATATTTATTATACATTTTATAAGTTAAAGAATAATAAAATAATGTATCTACTTATGCAAAATTTTATTTTTTTTTATCTTTAAAATTTTTACATAATTTTAAAAATGTTTCTTAAAAATAAGAAATAAAGAAAAAAATAGTTACCAAATATTTATGTTTCTCGAAAATTAAAAATGAAAAATAAGAAAACAATAAACAAGAGGGTAACCAAACAACAACATCCCTTTAATTTCTCAAATAATAAATCATATTTTCATAAGGGTTAACATTCTCTTTTCTTCTTTTAAGTCATGATCAATTAAAAATAACAAAATGAAAATTTTAAAACATATATGATTGACACATTTTCTTATGAATTTATATTCTGAAAAGTCAAATTCAGCCTTTATACTTGTACATGAATGGAAATTTTTATTTTTGAGAGAAAAGAAATGATGAAAAGAGGTCCCATATATTTTTATAAGTAAATCCTTTGAAAGTGAAATACAGGCGCGGCGCTGTTGTAACGTTCGGTTCGAGCACGGGACCTCGAATGAGCAGAATTTTCATGTTTGTCCGAAAACCCACCAAGAAAATTTTCAAATTCACTCCCGAAATCGAAACCCCTTTCCACTTTCCAAAAACCCAACTCCCCTTTTCCCTAAAATCTGCAGCTTTTTTTTTTTCTG
>NW_019104590.1:343343-364535 GCF_001995035.1 Momordica charantia
TGATCATTTTCTCAAGTCTTCAGAGAGTGCCCATGAAGTGTCCAAGATGCTTGAGGCCACACGATTACACTATCACTCCAATTTTGCTGATAACCAAGGTATGGATCTTGCCGTGAAGTTTAAGCTTTTGATTCTGGGTTCTAGTATTACATTTGCTGAGATTTATGTAATATAACATATTAACATGCTCAAAAGCAGCTGCGGAAGCTTTGGTTTGGAATATTTAATCTTTCCTTGAGATATTTCTTATATTTATACCTTTTCTTGGAAAGAATTTGATGTATCTTGCCCTTTTCTTTAGGTCACATTGACCACTCTGCCAGAGTGATGCGTGTTATTACATGGAACCGATCATTTAGAGGTTTGGCTAATATGGACGATGGAAAAGATGATTTTTATGCAGAAGAGCAAGAAACTCATGCCACCGTGTTAGACAAACTACTGGCATGGGAGAAAAAGCTATATGATGAAGTGAAGGTACATGGAACAGTCTTCTTCCTTTCTCAATCTTTAAGCATCTTATTTGGTTCTTCATTTTCAGAAATATTCGTTGACTTGATATAATTTCAATACTCAATGCCTAACTCCTGATGACGATGGAAGTTCATACCGTTAGAAAGAGTGACATTTTTCAACTATTTTGAGTTGGATTCTGTTCTGCTCCTCTGTATTATGTATTATCTGTACATGTGTCCTTCTAGATTTGTGAGGTCAAATCTCTCGCTGTCGTATGATTTCAATCCTTAATTATGTTTAAAGTTAGAGGGTTTTCTTTTAATAAATTAAATGAGAAATGATTCTAGAAATATAACGATGTGTTACTGCCTTGAGTTTTGCACGCATGAATGTAATGGGATGGGCCTGATTGTAACTTTCTCTTGAGTCTGGATATTTCTCTCCTCCCACTCTCTCTCTGTCTCTTGTTTGTCTCCCAGACACCAAATTTGTTGGTTGGTCAGGTCAGTGTGTGATATAAAGCTTCTCGGCTGGTTTAAGATATTAGATTCCATTTTTGGTCATATAATGATCAGAATATTATGATATTGAGCATTTGGCTTTTCATGAATTTATTTTCCTTATAAATTGCTTCTTGCTGAGGGCTTCCATCACTGTCCTTCTAACCCTTGAGGCCACAACCATGTCCTCTATGAACTATGAAGAGATGGAAAATAGGCTTGGCAGGCACCATATATGTTGAGGTTTACAATTTTAGTTTGTTTGACATTTGACCTTAATCTTAAAGAAATTTGTGTTTCTATGATGGAGGTAGATCCACAATGTGGCTTGAAGGAGGAACTCTTTTTTAACTGAATTTCATTTGTTATAATTACAATTGACAGGCAGGTGAACTCATGAAGTTTGAGTACCAAAAGAAGGTTGCTACATTGAATAGGCTAAAGAAACGAGATTCTAATGCAGAAGCTTTGGAGAAAGCAAAAGCAGCAGTAAGTCATCTGCACACTAGATATATTGTTGACATGCAATCCTTGGATTCAACTATCTCAGAGATTAATCGTCTCCGAGACAAACAGTTATACCCAAAACTTGTTCAGCTTGTTAATGGGTGAGTTGCGTGAGATAGTAATATGTATATGCATATGACCATTGTTTTTCTTTCTTTTTTTTCCTGTAACATTATTGTCACCTTTATTATTGGTAATAATGACTCATGGATATTAACTTTGTCGAACATAAGTTTATTTGACATGTGACGTCTTCTAGTATCTTGCTTGAGATCCTAGAACATATTCTGCTCTGTTTTTAAGGTTGTCGCCACCATGTTGTAGCAAAACCAGAAATAACTTTTGTTGTTCTGCAGGATGGCAACAATGTGGGAAACAATGCGAGTTCACCATGAAGGGCAATTGAAGATTGTAAATGTACTGAGATCGGTGAATCCCTCTCAATTCCCAAAAGAAACTAGTGAGCATCATCATGAGCGCACGGTTCAGCTCTGTGGTGTCGTGGGAGAGTGGCATTCACAGTTTGAAAAACTTGTGCGTCGTCAGAAAGACTACATTAAAGCCTTAAACAGCTGGTTGAAACTGAATCTAGTTCCTATAGAGAGTAGCTTGAAAGAGAAGCTTTCTTCTCCACCAAGGGTTCAAAATCCTCCAATTCAAAAACTCCTCCTTGCTTGGCATGACCAACTCGAGAGACTCCCAGACGAGCATCTCAGAACTGCCATATTCACTTTTGGTGCTGTTATTAATACTATTGTGCTGCAGCAAGATGAAGAGATGAAATTGAGGATAAAGTGGGAGGAGACTGCGAAAGAACTCGAGCGCAAGGAGAGGCATTTCAGTGACTGGCATTACAAATACCAGCAACGAAGAATGCCTGATGAGATGGACCCTGACAAGTCTGAAGAGAACGCTCAGGACACTGCAGTTACAGAGAAGTTAATTATGGTAGAGACGTTGAAAAAGAGATTGGAGGAGGAAAAGGAAACTCATGCGAAGCAATGCCTTCACGTGAGGGAGAAGTCATTGGTAAGCCTTAAGAATCAGTTGCCAGAACTCTTCAGGGCATTGTCACAGTTCTCTTTTGCTAGTTCAGAGATGTACCAGATCTTGAAGTCTATTTGTGAGGTCTAGATTTGAATCCAGAAAACATCCTTGTAAGTTATTGTATAATCTCCTTTGCAATTATTTTTTTTAAATTTAATTTTCAAACCAAAACCGATGGAAGTTTCATGTTTTGCCTATGGAACTTGTGATTATACTATCTTCGATCTTAATTTCTACATAATTTGAATTTAGGATATCTATCTGACGTGTCCAAAAGATGGTGGGTTTCTGTGTCTATGACTGTATAGTCTATATATTGTGAGAATGGCCCTGTTGCCTGTTCGACATTTCCTAAGATATTACTATTATTCTCCTTGGTTTCTCAGTCCAAAGCTTTGTACTTTATTTCTGTTTAGTAATATTTCAACAAAGAATAGTTGGCACTCCCCCCCACCAAGCTTTGCTTCTGTACTTTTTGGTTTGTTTTTGCAGCCATCGATGCTTCGATCGCAGCTGCTGCGGCTGGTTATGGCTATGGCGGTGCAACCGCTTGCCGCCTTCACGACGATGCTGCATTACGGCGGCCTCCTCCCTCGGAGCTTGAGGCTCCAGAGATTTGTTAGACCTGATTTTCTTGACAGCGAGAATCATCTCTTCCATTTTCTTGTCAATGTGATTCGGTGCTTTTGGTAGATTATAATATTATTTAATGTTTGCGTGAGAAAATGGGAAAAAAATTTGTTCTTGACAGGAGAATTCTTTTTCCTCGTTCCCAATTTTATATTCTAACTTTCTATTTGGTTTTGATTTTTTTCATTTATTTATAAATTAACACAGAGCCTTTGTCATTGGTTCAAATTACAAATTTTGTTGATCTAATTTGAAGATTGTATCTACCTAGCTTATGTTTTTTTTAACTTTAAATTGTTCTGTCTGTTCTCCTCGATTTTGAGTTATGTCTGTATCTCTCGTCTTGGTTGTTAATAACAGAACGGTGATATGACATTTTATAAGAGTAAATGTAAAAGAGGTCGTATGATTTGACAGTCTGATGAATTCTACATATTTCCTGACCTTTTTGACCATCACAAATACAATTTAGTTCTAGATTTTGAGTTATGCAAATATTGAATAATATTTCCTAGGAATCTAGACTATTTTGGAAGTACATTGGACCCGTTTAGAAGCACTTTTGGCATTCTTATGATCACATTAATTTTATTTTACTACTACTTCAACTCCAACTCCAACTCTAATTCCATTTAACACTCCAAATCTAACCCTAATTCCATGGTGATTTTATTTTACAACAACTCCAGCTTTATGCGACATTTTTGTAATTTTTGTTTAATCAAATCCATAAAGAAAATATTTTTGTTTAATCGAATCCTGATTACTAAAACGAAGGACAAATTAATTGTTGGAGACGGATTTGTAAATAAAGAAAATTGGGAGGATGGGGCATTTGGGGGAAGACGAATGAGAACTAGGTTTGGTGGAGTGTTAAATGTCGAATTATAGGTCATCAGAAACTGGTGGTAACGACCGGTGGGGACTGACTAACGGCAACCAGTGGTAAGCGGAAGGAGAAGAAGAGAGTGGAAGGAAGCAGATAATTTGACAAAGAAAAAGTCCAATCATTCAAAAAAATATATATATATTAAATTAATATATTTTATCAAATCAGTAAAATATCAATTTAAATGCCATATAATTTTAATATTAGTCTATTATAAATAGTCCGGGGACTATTTAAAAATTCTCAAACTTCAGAGATTAAATAAACATTAACTATAAATTTCATTGATTAAAAGTGTTTATTTTGAAAATTTTAAGAATCTTATCTTAGACTAAAAAATTAAAAAAAAAGTATTTTTTCCCAATTTTGATTTATTTATAAATGTAATTGTTGTAAAAACATATTTTTCCTTCTAACCAAACCGGTCGGATTTGATTTGTTTGATTCGGTTGTTCGGTCCAATCGGTTTTTATCACCTCTTTTCCTAAAAGGAAGATTTTAATTTTTACCCTTGGCAATGGCATTTCCTTCTTTCCTGCAAATTTAGCGCGCTTTTCATACATTCGTATCGTCACCACCGCCATCGGAGACGAAGAACAGGACTTCCATGGACGACGGAGTCTCGGACGAGAAGTTGGTGATGAGCGAGGTTCATCTTGCCTGTCCACCTGGTCTCTCCGGGCCGTACATTTCACACTTCACCATTTCCATTCCTTCCGGTTCGTAATTCCATGTTTCCTTTAATTTATCTCTTCCATGTTTGATATGGAGATCCATAGACCGTTCCATTAGCTAGGCTTGATTCTGCCAATGGCGATTACTTCTATAATTTCAGTTCCGAAATTAATGGCGGATAAGATTATTGACACAGATATAGGTTTTAATGATTTAACAATACTAGGAATAGCCATATTTTTGTATGAAGAGTAATTGCGTTTGAATTTTAACAGAGACGGAAATTAAGTTAAATACCTAAAAACTTTATGAATTGGAAATAAGAGCGTTTGAACGCTTAGTATCTATCAGCTTTTTAATTGCTGAGATGTTGTGACATTTCTGTATCGAAAACAGATGTAGAAGTAGAACCTTAAGTTCGTAGTTATATTGTGAATATCCAACATAATATTATGTCAACGATCCCAATTGTTGGTTTGCAGGTAATTGTTTCTCATGAATTTTGATTTTATATATATAACTTTTTTAGCTACATTCGTTATATGAGTTAGTATCTTTCCTCTTTCAGGTGTGGAAAGCAGAACTGGCATTATCTGATTTTGTTTTGCATAAGATAACTTTATCTGAGCTTGATGGAACTGTTGCTTTAGAACTTGTAGCTGGAACAGGTGTTTTAGCGAAATGCTTTCTTGGTATTTATTTTCACACATTTGTTATTGTTCTGATTCTGACCATCTTTTTGTATTATTGTACCCTTAGCTGAAACAGATTTTTGAAAAACCACTGTTGACTATATTACTATTTCAATGACAGGGTCTTATCTTATTGCTCTTGCCAGGACTGGTGGGAATATTGCTTGCACGGGTTGCTAAAATACAGTATTTCTAAATGGTATAGCAATCATCATTGATTTTGATTTTTGTGATTCCTTGTATTCCCATTTTGGAAATGGATGCAGATCTTCAAATTGACAATCATGGACTTGATGAATTTCTCTTATTAGTTTGATCTGGTTCTGATAGATTGATGAATTTGTGAGTGTGCACACATTTTTTCTTAAAGTAAAAACGAAAATAACTCACTGAATGGTTTAATCTTGTAATATTTGGCAAATATTTCTGAAGCGAGTATGTGTTCTTAATGATTGACAGATAAAGGTGACCATGTTCTTGAAAACTGTGCCAAAAACATTGGTCTTAATTCTGGAGGGTTTAGTGCTGGAGTTGCAGTGCAATATGTAAGGGAACTCGATTGGACAGAACCTTGGCCTCCTAAGCAAACCCGAGGTGAATGCCCCACCAAATAACAGGTGACTAGAGTTTTGCGATTCACTTTATTTGAAAAGTGTTCAGTGTACACCCTGGATGATGTTCAATGTTTTCCCCAACTGAGTGTGTTTGGTATCGATAGTAAAGTGGTCATACGTCTGAAAGTTTTTTTTTTCAAAAATTATGTATTATTTTTGGTTAAAATTTTAAAGACTGGTAAAAATTTAAAGTGCTTTCAGATCAAGTATTTAACTCATTTTCTTTCAAAAGTACTTGTATACTTCACTTAAAAATATTTTTTTAAAAGGCAAGCCAAATACACACTACACAACCAAACTTGGGCTTGCTAGTGTGGGTGGAGGCTTTGTGAATAAGACCTTTTACGATATCTGGACTTGTAAAATATGAAGCAAGTGATGTTTCGATTGTGGTTTCATTGTCATCCAGGTATTCCTGGCCTTATCAGAGGTTGAAGAAGCACAGGGAGTCTCGTTGCTTGTAGCTGCTGACGTTATCTATAGCGATGACTTGACGGATGCATTTTTTAATATTTTGGAAAAGTTTGTCTCAAGGTTCAGAAAAGGTATGCATTCACATGCAAGCATTATTTTATATTTTTAATTGATGAGTTAGGTTATAAACAAATAATGAATGGTGCCTCACGTCCCATTATTTTTATATGGAAAAAATGCTGATCGTTGACCTTATGTAAAAGGACAGACGATAAACATAGAAATGCATTATTAGGCAAGGAACTTGAAACATAGACATGTATGTGAGCCTTATATTCTTTCTTATTTTCTCCTTCATATTCTTTCATATTATCTATAGCGATAATGACTTGACTGGTGAATTTTTTAATATATTGGAAAAATTTATGTCTCAAGGTTCAGAAAAGGTATGCATTCACATGCAATCGTTATTTCATCTTTTTAATTTATGGGTTAGGTTATAAACAAATAATGAAATGTGCCTCACATCCCATATATGGAAGAATTAGTGATCGTTGACCTTATATAAAAGGACAAATGATAAGCATAAACATTTACTTAAAATAATGCATTATATTAGGCCAGGGACATGAAACATGTACATGTATGTGAGCCTTATATGCTTTCATATTTTCCCCTTAATCCTCCTTTGTGGAGAGGAGATCATTGGGGTCGAAATGAAAACACTAATTGATCCTTGGAGCTAATTAGGCATCATGGAGTTGTCAGGTAATTTGCTGCCTTACTTATGGTTGATCTTTGTTCAACAAGATCATTTACATGTTTTTCCTTGGAACTAAATTGCAACCTTCATGATGTAAGATATTAATTTCCAATCCTATTTTTCTCTTACTTATGTTTCCAATCCTATTTTTCTCTTACTTATGATCACAGTTGACAGATAAGCGATTCTGAATAATTATTAGAATTCAACCTATTGGCATACCCAACAGATTCCTTGTTACTTACGAGTTTGATGGTGTGTAGTCTAAACATTTTTGTTGACAAGAAGTTTAAATAGAGATATTTCATTGAAAAATGTAAAAAGTGGTAGATGTTGTATTGGTAATAACACATATAAATAGTTGTGAATGAAATGCTAACTATAGAAAATATATAATTATTTTATTTATTTATTTGTTTTTTAAGAAATAATTTCATTGATGGTATGAAATTACAAGAGAGGAATCCTATCTAAGGGAATTACTTAAAATATTTTCAAGTGTATAATAGGGAAGAAAAACTATAGTGATGAAACATAGTGGAACATTTACACCATGAAACAACCAAATAAATTGAAGCTTCTAAAAATCGGTCAAAAGAAGTACTTCTCATTCTTGAGAAAAAAAAAATAACGGCCATTTTTCATTTTTGCTTGGTATTAAATTACAATTTTTGAACTTTAAATATTTGTGCCCATAGGTCATTGACAAAAGTATTTAATGGATTATCAAGTTTCAGGGTTTTATCTATAGATCTTTATCTGAATTTTTAATCCTGTGTCTAATAGATTTTTGATTTATAACATTTCTTAAAGTTCAGGGCCCGTGGAAGACAAAATTGAAAGTGAAAGTTTAGAAACTAATTATATATTTTTAAAATTTAGAACTCTATTAGATTGAATATTTTAAGTTTAAGGACCCATTAAAAACGTTTTACAGTGTAGGGGCTAATTAGATATGATCCTCAAATTTCAGATGCCAAATTTGTAATTTAAAATATGCTATAAAATCTATCTTGTTTCGACAGAAACCATTAGTATGAGTTGCTACTTTGGTTATTTGGTCACTGGTTACATTACAACATATCTCTGTAAACTTGCTAATTACTTTTTTTTTTATTTAACTTTAGATACTGTACTTGGCTTTGGGAAAGCGCTATAACTTCACACTCAATGACTTTGACATTGTAGTGAATGATTATCATTTCCTAAGTTACCTGAAGGGTAAGGAAGGAAGTTGACACAAACATTCAACAGGTATCTCTATCTTCGACGTTTCAATCTCGATCTCATGTTTTGCTTGTGGTTTCACTATAGATGATACAAAAATTGATAGCATAGAGTACAAATCAAAGTTGTATTGTGTAGGCAACCACATCAATCTCTCAAACATCCCGTCGTATGTCGTCAATTACGAAAGAGGAAAAGATGTCGAAATTTGACAGATAAAGTATTATAGGAAAGAGTCCTAAGTTCAAGAAGGGTAGTGAAAATCAGCTGTGGAAGTCATAATTCATTAGCCTACCTTGAGAACTTTGGTGAGTTTTCCATCCAAACTATGATGCAATGTTAGAACTTTACCAAGAAAATGCTTGGTATTAGAGCACATGAATGGGAATTTCTTACTTTTGTAGCCAAATATCTAGAAACAGTCCCAATCTCAGTTCTAATTCTATATGTTTGTTGAAGTTTTTTCTTTTTTTTAAACTCCAAAATCTTAATCATACTGTTCCCCATTTAAGGATTGAAAATATTTATAGAGTTATTAAGAATATGGCGGAATGTGTCTTTTCAAGGATCGATTTTGCATATATAAAATTACTATTTTTATAGATCTCAATCCATAGGAAAAATCTCAAGGTTACAGTGGTATTTTAAAATAATCTCATGCACTCAACTACTTCTTCTTGATGGTTTTGAATCTTTCTAAATTGACTTTTGACTTTTTCACATCAAACTATTATTTCAAATAAAAATATCAATCTAATTGGCTAGAATTAATTTAACACTTTTCGGGGTTTTCGGCACAAATTTAGTATGTTCGAGGATGTTTTTTACTCGACATGTGAAAAGTACCTGAAATAAAATTTAGGTATTAAAAATATAATTGGTTAAATAAATTTCAAACTAGCAAGAGGATCTCACAAATCTTGCCCACTGAAAATGAAAAGTAAAGCTTGAGGACTTCGTTTTAATGTATTTTGGAAAAGTGGAATAGAACTTACTAGGAAATAAAGCATAAAAAGCTACTTTTTTTTTTGGTCAAATTTCACGTTTTAAGAAAATATATTTAACATTTTTTAAAAAAGATTTTGAATAAATATAATATAAAAAATAATATTTTTAGGGTATGTTAAGAAAAATAAAAATATAACAACACTTCATAATTGTTTATTTTTTTATTGAAAAAGGAAAAAAACATATTTGATAATAATTTTTTGGATTTGGTTTCCTCAAATTTTAAATTAAGAAACCTATTTTTTTTATGAAAATAAAAAATTTAAATTTAAATTTCAAAATTTTTAATCTTATATTTACTTTTTAATATTTGTTAGGCATCTTATAAGTAAAAAATAATAAAATAATATTTTTATTTATATGTTATAAAAAATAAAAATTTAATTTTGCTATCTTTAAATTTTTTGTTTACAATTTAAAAAATAGTTACAAAATATTTATGTTTCTAAAAAAATTAAAAACGAAAAGTAAAAATAATAAACAAGAATCTTACCAATTAACATGCGTTTAATTTCTCAAATCACAGATCAAATTTTCATAATGATCAATATTATCTTTTCTTCTTAAATCATGTTCAATTAAAAATAACAAAAATAAAATTTTAAAACATACATGATTGACACATTTTCTTACGAATTTATATTCTGAAAGTAAAATTTAGCCTTTATAGTTTAGATCGAATGGAAATTTCTATTTTTGAAAGAAAAAATAATAACAACAAAACATGCTGAAAAAGAGGTCCCATGTATTTATAAGGAAATCGTTTGAAAATGAAAGACAGGCGCGGCGCTGTTGGAACGTTCGGTTGGAGCAAGAGTCCTCGAATGAGCAGAATTTTCCACCAGGAAAATTTTCAAATCACTTCCGAAACCGAACTCCGGTTTTCCCTAAAATCTGCAGCTTCTCTCTGAATTGAATCTCAAATCCTTCATGCTCGAGCCGAATTCCGCCCACCGCCATCCCCGCCGTGTAGCAGAAGCAAAGGTCAATGGGTTGTTCGCCGTCGATGATCGATAATGGAGAATCGATTTTGCGTTGTAATGAACGCAGGATTCTTATGAACGTAGCGGTGACGGCGCGCAACCGTTTCGCCGCCGCTCACTCCGCCTATTCGAAGTCACTTAAAAACACTGGAGCTGCTTTAAGCGATTATGCCCATGGCGAGATTCAAAATCCACAATTCGGCACTGGGGCTACCAAACCAAACTGTGATATTGCTTCTGCCGCCGCCGCTGCCATCTCTTTTAAATCCTTTCCGCCGCCGCCTCTTCCTAATTTTTCTAGTCCTCTTCAAAGGGCTGCGACCGTGCCAGAGATGAATATGTACAAGCCCGATCTAAATCCAGGATCGCCTATTATGGAGGAAGAGGAGGAGAATGAAAACGAAGCTTCTGTTGGTGCGTTGAGGAGGAGGAGAAGCAATAAAAGTAACGGCGATGRAGGGAGTAGCCGAATTAGAAAGTCGGAGCTCAATGAAAATTTGGCGGGTACATCGCCGCCAGTGCCGCCTATTAAGGTGACCCGGCATATTCCACCACCGCAGCAACATAATTCAACTTTCGACTATTTCTTCTCTGTTGATAACGTCCTCCTCTCGACTTTGGGCGAAGTCGAGGAGGTACACGTTAACAAAGAGGAGATTTTGCACAAGCCGTTTGATAAAAAGTCCAAGGGAGTGGACAGTGAAGATATTGAGGGGCGCAGAATGAGTGGAAAAGCTGAGACAGTGAAACCAGTGGTCGAGAAGCTGGTGGAGCCGCCGCCAGCCCCCCCTGCAGTGGCAGAACCCGCAGCCGCGGTGAAGAGCTCGAAGACGGTGAAACTGGCGGGATCTTCTGGTTCCTCGGAGGGGAAGAAGATATTTAAGGCAAATATTAATCTGTTGCAGATATTTTTGGATCTTGATGATCATTTTCTCAAGTCTTCAGAGAGTGCCCATGAAGTGTCCAAGATGCTTGAGGCCACACGATTACACTATCACTCCAATTTTGCTGATAACCGAGGTATGGATCTTGCCCTTTTCTTCAGGTCACATCGACAACTCTGCCAGAGTGATGCGTGTTATTACATGGAACCGATCACTTAGAGCTTTGGCTAATATGTATGATGGAAAAGATATTGCAGAAGAGCAAGAAACTCATGCCACCGTGGTAGACAAACTACTAGCATGGGAGACAAAGCTCTATGATGAAGTGAAGGTACATGGATGATGGAACAGTATTCTTCCTTTCTTAATATTTAAGCAATCTCTTTTGGTTCTTCATTTTCGCAAATAATCGTTGACGTGATATGGTATAATTTCAATACTCGATGCCTAACTCCTGATGATGATGGAAGTTCTTTCTAGATTTGTGAGGTCAAATCTCTCACTGTCATATGATTTTGAACCTCAATTATGTGTAAAGTTAGAAGATTTTCTTTTAATAAATTAAATGAGAAATGATTCTAGAAATATACCGACTTGTAAGTTGTAACTGCCTAGAGTTTTGCACGCATGATTGTTACTCTCTTGAGTCTAGATATAAAGCTTCTCAGCTGATCTAAGATATTAGCTCCATTTTTGGTCATATAATGATCAGAATATTATGATATTGAGTGTTTGGAGATTTTCTTGAATTTATTTTCCAAGTAAATTGCTTCTTGCTGCGGGCTTCCATCACTGTCCTTTCTGATCCGTGGGGCCTTGAGGCCACAACCATGTCCTCTATGAACTATGAAGAGATGGAAAATAGGCTAGGCAGGCACCATTTATGTTGAGGTTTACAGTTGTTTTGTTTGATACTTGATGATCTTACCGAAAGAAATTTGTGTTTCTATGATGGAGGTAGATCTACAATGTGGCATGAAGGAGGAACTCTTTTTTAATTTAACTGAATTTCATTTGTGATAATTGCACTTGAAAGGCAGGTAAACTCATGAAATTGGAGTACCAAAATAAGATTGCTACATTGAATAGACTACAGAAACGAGATTCTAATGCAGAAGCATCGGATAAAGTAACAGAAGCAGTAAGACGTCTGGAAAATAGATATGCTGTTCACATGGAATCCTTGGGTTCAATTATCTCAAAGATTAATCATCTACGAGACAAACAGTTATACCCAAAACTTGTTCACCTCATTAATGGGTGAGTTGCATGAGATAGTTATATGTATATGCATATGACCATTCTTTTTTTGTTTTTTTGTACATTATAGTCACCTTTATTATTGGTAATAATGACTCGTGGATATTTTTTATGTTTGTCGAACATAAGTTTATCTGACATGTGACATCTTTTAGTATCTCGCTTGAGATCCTAGAACATATTATGCTCTGTTTTTAAGATTGTCGCCACCATGTTTTAGCGAAACCAGAAATAATTTCTGTTGTCCTGCAGGATGGCAACAATGTGGGAAACAATGCGAGTTCACCATGAAGGGCAATTGAAGATTGTAAATATACTGAGATCGGTGAATCCCTCTCAATTCCCAAAAGAAACTAGTGGCCTTGATTATGAGCGCACGCTGCAGCTCTGTGATATCGTGGGAGAGTGGCATTCACAGTTTGAAAAGCTTGTGCGCCGTCAAAAAGACTACATTGAAGGTTTAAGCAGCTGGTTGAAACTGAATCTAGTTCCCATAGAGAGTAGCTTGAAAGAGAAGGTTTCTTCTCCACCAAGGGTTCAAATTCCCCCAATTCAGAGACTCCTCCTTGCTTGGCACGACCAACTCAAGAGACTCCCGGATGAGCATCTCAGAACTTCCATATGCACTTTTCGTGCTGTTATTAATAATATTCGGCTGATGCAGGAAAAAGAGATGGAATTGAGGATAAAGTGGGAGGAGACTGCGAAAGAGCTCGAGCGCAAGGAGAGGCATTGCAAATACCAGCAACGAAGAATGCCTGATGGGATGGACCCCGAGAAAACAATTGTGGTAGAGAAGTTGAAAACGATATTGGAGGAGGAAAAGAAAATTCATGCAAGGCAATGCCTTCACGTGAGGGAGAAGTCATTGGTAAGCCTTAAGAATCAGTTGCCAGAACTCTTCAGGGCATTGTCACAGTTCTCTTTTGCTAGTTCAGAGATGTACCAGAACTTGAAGTCTATTTGTCGGGTCTAGATTTGAATCCAGAAAACATCCTTGTAAGTTATTGTCTATTCTCCTTTGCAATTATTATTTTTTATTTATTCTTACTTCAAACCAAAACCTATGGAATTTTCATGTTTTGCCTATGGAACTTGTGATTATCATATGCTGACATGTGTCTTTGTCTACATTACTATCTTCGATCTTAATTTCTACATAATTTGAATTTAGGATATCTATCTGACGTGTCCAAAAGATGGTGGGTTTCTGTGTCTATGACTGTATGGTCTATATATTGTGAGAATGGCCCTGTTGCCTGTTCGAGATTTCCTAAGATATTATTACTATTATTCTCCTTGGTTTCTCAGTCCAAAGCTTTGTACTCAACAAATAAGGCTTCGTTTGGTAACGTTCCCGTTTCTCGTTTTCAATTTTCTTGAGAAATCTAGACATTTTACAACTAATCATGTTTATTGTTTCACCTTTTTTTTATAACATTCTCAAAATTGCATATAAATTTTGGAAACAACTAAAACAACTTTCTCATTTCTTGTTATCATTTTCAAATTTATTCTTCAACATAAATAAAAATATGATTTTATCATATTTGAATCCATGTTTGAATTATACAATTTATTTTTCTTTATTAAAAATGAAGAAACAGAAACAAGATCGTTACTAACGAATCCTAATAGCTCCCCCAAACTTTACTTCTGTTTTTTTTGTTTGATTTTGCAGCCGTTGATGCTCTGATCCCAGCTGCTGCGACTGGTTATGGCTATAGCGGCCCAACCGCTCGCCACGACACTGCTGCATTACGGCGGCCTCCTCCCTCGGAGCTTGAGCCTGCAGAGATTTGTTAAGACCTGATTTTCTCGACGGCGAGAATCATCTCTTCCATTTTCTTGTCAATGTGATTGGGTGCTTTTGGTAGACTATTATATTATTTAATGTTTGCGTGAGAAAATGGGAAGAAATTTTGTTCTTGACAAGAGAATGCTGTCCTCGTTCCCAATTTTATATTCTAACTTTCTATTTGGTTTCGATTTTTTTTTAATTGTAAATTAACACAGTAACCTTTGTTATTGGTTTATATCACAAATTTTGTTGATCTAATTTGAAGATTTTATCTACCTACTTAGCTTATGTTTTTATTTTATATATATAATATAATTTTAAACGGTTTTGTTTGTTGTTTCCGATTTTTGAGTCATGTTTATATCATTCGTCTTGACTTGTTAATATTATAACACTTTATAAGAGCAAATACAAGAGGTGATATTATGTGATAGTTCAATAAATTCAACATATTTCCCAACCCTTTTGACCATCACAAATACAACTTATTTCTAGCTGTCATTTTATGCAAATATTGAATAATATTTCTTAGACATTTAGACTATTTGGAACTACATTTGACCCATTTAAAAGAACTTTTGGCAGTGTTATTATCACAACAAAAATTTTTTAATGCGAAATGTTTTGACAAAATTGAAATACTATATGCTAAATTGAGAAATATTTAAACGGGTGGAATTGCACGTTAAAATAATTTGTTCTTGAATACTTTGTACTAAATGGTTATAGTTAGAAGTACTTATTTTAAAATTACATGCACATTCAAAAAGTATTTCCACCCCAATTTATCACGTTTGGTAGTAAAATAAAGTCAAAACATCACCGACAGTCACATTAAATGCTATGTGAAAAAGCACAAAAGTACTTGTAAAGTGTGGAGATATTTTTAGAAATATAAAACTAAATATCAAATTATTTGTTACTAAGCAAAGTTACAATTAAAGTAGGATTTTTTTTTTTTTTTTTGGTTTTAAAAGACGTAAGCTTTAATAGCGATGGGAGTGATAGCCACTAACAAAATCCACTCCAAAAAAAAATGTTCTCAAAACATACGACCGCAGATGTAATTTAATATTTGTTTATCTGAAAAGAATAACAAATTTATGGCAAAATCCTTCGAAAAAGCTGCGTAGAACGTTGAAAAGCGGGGCCACCAATGAACAATCGCGTCAGATTAGCGATGTGTTATCAGCTCACTGTCCAAAAGCCACTTTATATCACCGCACAAAGCTCTCTCCGCCATTTCTTCCGACGAGAAAGCATATTCCCTTTCCCCCCTTTTGCCAAATCGTAGCAAATCGATGATTTTTCCTTCTTCCTCGTTGATTCTTCTGTAATGCTAGTCCGGAGGAGTGAGCTGTAGCAAGAAAAGTAGTTCTTTTCATGCTTCATTTCTGATCTACCGGACCGCCGGCGTCACTGCTAGCGGCGGAGCTCTGATGGGTTGCTCCCAGTCGAAGATCGAGAACGAAGAGGCGATTGCGCGATGCAAAGAACGGAAGATTCACATGAAAGATGCGGTCGCGGCGCGAAATGCTTTTGCTGCTGCTCATTCCGCCTATGTCATGTCCGTTAAGAACACTGGATCTTCTTTGAGCGATTATGCGCATGGGGAGGTCCAGAATCCTCAATTGGTTGACGGGACTGCTCAATCGAACCCGATAATTGATTCTGCTGCAGCGTCTTATGAGCCCCTTGCGCCGCCGCCGCCGCCTCTCCCGAATTTTCCCTCTCCTCTTCATAGGGCTGCTAGCATGCCGGAGATGAATATCCTCAAGTCCGATCTGAAGCCGGTTGGGCCAATCATCGAGGAAGAGGATGAGAATGAAACAGACAACGAGGGTTCTGTTGGTGCGTTGAGGAGGAGGAGAAGCAAAAAAGGTAGCGGTGGCGGTGGGAGCAGCCGAATAGGGAATACAGAGCTTGATGAAGACTTGGAGGGTCCGCCGCCGCCAGTGCCGCCTCCGCCGTCTAGCACGCCGCCGTTGAATGTGAACCGGCACCTGCCGCCAGCACAGCAACAGAACTCGACGTACGATTACTTCTTTGCTGTTGACAGTATGCCTGGTCCGACTTTGAGTGAGGCTGAGGAGGTCAATATCGATGAGGAAGACATTGAGCGCGAACCGTTTGATAAAAGTCCCCAAAGAGGGGACAACGATGAAATGGAGGACCGAAGAGGGCACAAAGAAGCCGAGGTGGTGGAGCCACCACCGCCTGTTGTTGCAGAGCCATCAGCTTCCACATCGAAGAGCTTGAAGAAGGTGGGGGCTGTGGGTTCCATGGAGGGCAGACGGATGAATGAGGCCAAATTTAATCTGTTGCAGATATTTGTGAATCTTGACGATCATTTTCTCAAGGCTTCTGAGAGTGCCCATGAAGTGTCCAAGATGCTTGAGGCGACACGACTGCATTATCACTCAAATTTCGCTGATGGTCGAGGTAATCAAGATCTCTTGCCTTTTAACTTTCAAGCATTTTGAAGGTCTAGTTGAACAATATTGCAACATTAATTGCACATAAGCTATTTATACTTTTTCTCTGTTTAAATTGTTGTCGAACTTGGGGTTCACTCAATATTGCTTTCAGTTCTAGGAATGCACGACCTTTGGTCCAATTTACATGTTCTATGAGGAGAACAAGCTAAGCTTGTGGAGTAAACTTGTTTATGTTAGGAGTGAGGGAAGTGTTTTTTCGCAGGGCGAGTTTGACATTATGGCTGTTAGTTTAAGGGGAGGGGAATATTTAGAAGGCTAATGTGTGTAGAGAGTCATTCAGTTAGATAGCAGTATTTTTGCCCGAAGTGAACGCGAGGAATGGAAAGAAACTCCACCCTCACATTTGTTCCCTTTTAAGATATTGTGGGGTTTGTTTTTATTTATTGTTCATATTACTGAAGAACTCACTGCCTTTTGCTGTTTTCCTATCAGGGCACATTGATCATTCTGCTAGAGTGATGCGTGTTATTACATGGAACCGGTCATTTAGAGGACTTTCTAATATGGATAATGGAAAAGATGATTTCTATGCAGAAGATCAAGAAACTCATGCCACTGTGCTAGATAAACTCCTGGCATGGGAAAAGAAGTTATTTGATGAAGTGAAGGTACATTCAAGTGTGATCTTTCTAATTATTGTTGTCAATGGAGATTATTTTCATTTGTGTCTATGTCTATGATGGAACACATCTTCATTGTGATGCTAATAAGGACATATCTCTCTCTATGAACTGAATTTTATTTGTGATAATTATTATTCAATAGGCAGGTGAAATTATGAAATTCGAGTACCAAAGAAAGGTTGCTGCACTGAATAGGCTAAAGAAACGAGGTTCTAGTTCAGAAGCGTTGGAGAAAGCAAAAGCAGCCGTAAGTCACTTGCATACAAGATACATTGTTGACATGCAATCCTTGGATTCAACTGTCTCGGAGATTAATCGTTTACGAGACGAACAGTTATACCCAAAACTCGTTCAGCTTGTTCATGGGTATGTTGTATGAGACATACAATAAATACATATTTTACTTGCATTCTCATTTTGGCACGTGATGCTGATAACTCAGAGGTGGTGGTACCAAATGACATAACATATATCATGGAAAAAATTCTTGATCTAGATGTCACTTCTCCATTTGTCTACAATTAAGTCAAAATTCTTTCTCTAATGCTAATTAAGATCTAGTGGCATGACAAATGGAGAGAATTTGACTATGCCAGATACTGTTTTTATTGAATAACTATGAATATCTTTCTGGTCTGCTTAAGTTTATTAATCTCTGGCAGGCTTGTAAACTCTTTTTAATGACTCATATTTCCTAAAAACCCACCAAACAAAACTTTCCCTGATGCAAGGCCTAGGCATGCTGCCAATCTCTGGTTGTTTTGGGAACACTGTTTCTGTCTGGAATTGTGGCGATCTAGTATTCTCGTCGAGTATGTCAACATGAACTTATCGGATATATTGATACTGCTCCTTAAGATACCGATTGTGATATTGACCATATGATAGAGAATTGCTTAGATTGATATAGGCGCACTGGTAAAGATTGGGGACTATATTAATTAAGCACTTGAGAGCTTTTGATCCGTGAACAATGTGATGAACCTTTGTTTGTAATAGTTAGAGATTGACTGGTGGGGTTATTCTCAAAGTGGTTCAAGTAGATTTTGGTTAACTTGACATGTCAAATATCTAATTTTATTGATTCCCAAATCTTATTGTGCGTATTCTTTATCTGAGGTTGCCACCATGCTTTTGCCACTGCAAAGGAGGTTTATATGTTAGCACCACAAATAATTTTTGATGTGATGCAGGATGACGATGATGTGGGCTGCGATGCGAATTCACCATGAAGAGCAATTGAAGATTGTGAATGCATTGAGATACCTGGATCTCTCTCAGTCCCCAAAAGAAACTAGTCTGCACCACCATGAGCGCACGTTACAGCTGTGCAATGTCGTGAGAGAATGGCATTCACAGTTCGAGAAGCTCGTGCAACGTCAGAAAGACTACATTAAAGCACTAAACAGTTGGTTGAAACTAAATTTGATTCCTATAGAGAGTAGCCTGAAAGAGAAGGTGTCTTCTCCACCAAGAGCTCAAAATCCTCCTATTCAGAGACTCCTCATTGTTTGGCACGACCAACTCGAGAAACTCCCAGATGAGCATCTTAGAACAGCAATTTCCAGTTTCGGTGCCGTGATAAATACTATTATGCTGCAGCAGGAAGAAGAGATGAAGCTAAAGTTAAGATGCGACGAGACCGAGAAAGAGCTCGACCGCAGGCAGAGGCATTTTGACGACTGGCATTACAAATACCAGCAACGAAGAATTCCTGATGAGTTGGACCCCGAGAAGTCTGAAGAAAACGCGCAGGATGCCGTAGTTACAGAGAAGCTAATTGTGGTAGAGTCGTTGAAGAAGAGATTGGAGGAGGAAAAGGAAACTCACGCGAAGCAGTGCCTTCATGTGAGGGAGAAATCACTGGTGAGCCTTAAGAATCAGTTGCCAGAACTCTTCAGGGCATTGTCTGAGTTCTCTTACGCAGGTTCGGAGATGTACAACAACTTAAGGTCGATTTGTCAGGTCTAAAATTCGAAGCCGCAGCCCAGCAAGAGAATTTCCCTGGTAAGTTTTGTATAATTTCCTTGGCATAATGTGTTTGACATCAAAACTAATCTTAAGAAAAGCTTTGGAACTATTTAATTTTAATAGCCTTGTTTGTTTTATCTGGTTGGTATGGTATATATATTTCCTACAGTTCAGAAAAATTGATAATGGCTTTCTCTAGTCTCTCTTGCAGGTTGTTTCCTCCATTGTTGGTTACTGATTTTCTTAAATCTCCCCACCCCATGTATTTTTTGTGGGATGCTTTTCTCAGTAGGATTCGAATTTATGATCTCTTGATTAGAGACAGATATTAATTACCGTTGAGTTAAGTTCATGTTTCAATTTTGATGTGATGTTATTAGTTGGGAATAATTTGTGCATTTTTTATTTTTATTTTTAAGAAAGAGGAAAATAAATAAATGGCCTGCCTCTCTCTCTCACATTAATATTGGTTGGATGTTATTAGTTGGAATAATTTTGATAGACAAATGCCCATATTATTGTTTTTCTTTTTTTGAGAAAGAGAATTCAGATAAAAAGCCTGCATTTCTCGGCTTTTGTAACAAAAGCAATCAAAAAGTGACACGTGGAATCCATCCATTAAGAAAGGGGGGCGATGAAAGAAACGGCAGAATTCATAATAGGATTGCATGATTTCAGTTAATATTCAGTGGTTATTAGGAAAACGATTAGGAGTAGAAGAGTGATACCTATTTTATTACTTTTTTAATGCATTATTAAAAAAAGTGCTCTTTATTATATATTTTTTTAAACTTTCGTGGAAAATAATAATCATAATTACATATAATTACATAAAATTTTGTGGTCGATATTACAACTTTTTAAATACTTTTTTCCTCCCTCATTTTATCTCAAATAAGATTTCAGGGGAAGAGTAAAGTACGAACTTGAGATGTCTAACTTCTAAATATTAGACGGAAAGGGAAACATAAGACTGAAGAATATAAAATAAAGAGGTTGGATTAAGTTGATGATTAGTCTGGAATATTAATTTTGACTAATCTGAATTTTTAGTCTAGGGCAAATTTAACCCTTAAACAATGAATATGAGCAAATAGATTATTAGAAAAAAATTCTTAAATTTTAATGGTTCGATAAAGATGGACAACCACACATGATCTTTAAATACATTGCATTATTGTCAACATGAACTTAGCTTAGTAGTAATTAACGTGTGTCTCGACATAAATGTTAAATTAAATGGAGTAACAACAAAAAAAATCTATTATATTAGACATAAAATGGTCTATTAGAATATTTTTAGTGTAAAGGGGGTTAAATTTAAGATAGATTTTTAGTTTTTCTTATTTTTTTTATATATTATTTTTCCAAAATATAAACAGTTGTAAAAAAATATTTAGTGGTATGATGCCGCTAGTTAACAAGGAAGTATGATTTTTGCTTGTCTCTTGATTGGTTAGTCTTCGAATTAAGGTCACTGTAAGAGAAAAATACATTTTTTTTCCTTAAAAAAATAAACAATTATTAAATTAGGTGTGAATATTTGAAGTTTCTAACTATAAATACATTGATGATGATACTCATAAGTCATAACATAAATGGTGTCACACTCCCACATGCCTCTTGACTTGAAACTTCAATCTCTCTCTCTCTCTTGGATCTTCTCTACCAACAACGCCAAGTTCAAAGTGTATGGATTTGAGGTGGTCCGGCCCCGGCGGGCGTGGGTGTCCTTCGGTGGCGGTGGCTG